>CM061136.1:87073931-87251942 GCA_030789695.1 Scilla litardierei
ACGATATGTCGATGATCTCAAGCTGAACGTCGCCGAGAGGCATTGGGATCGGCCCGCTAAGTCTGTTTTGAAAGAGGAAAAGGCTCGTGACACCAGCGCTCATGAAGTTGGCTGGTATCGCTCCTGACAGCTGGTTCTGGCTGAGGTCGACACTGGTGAGGTTTTTACCGAAGCAGCTGGGGATTGAGCCGAAGAGTTTGTTACCTGAGAGCATGATGTGTTGGAGGCTCTGTAAATTGCAGAGTTCTCGTGGGATGGTGCCGGTGAGGTGCCGGTTGTCGTATATGCCCAGAGACACGAGGTTGGTGAGCTTCCCAATGGACGGAGGGATTGTCCCGATGACGTTGCCGGAGATGTCAAGGTTCTTGAGGGAGGAGAGCTGGCTGATGGAGGGGGAGATGGGGCCCTTGAGGTCGGGGGATCTGATGAGTAGTTCGGTGACCCTGCCGCTGTCGAAATCGCACGAGACCCATGCCCAGGTGCAGCAGTCGACGGATTTGTTCCAGGAGGCCAGGGAGGCTGGATTGCCGAAGGAGCGCTTTACGTCGAGGAGCGCCGCCGCTTCGTCCTTGTGGCATAGCCAGCCGGCGGATGAAGTGGGGAATATTGCTAATGATGAGAGGAGGAAGAGAGCGAAAGAGAGTGAGAGCAAGGGAGGTGAGGTTTCGAAGATGGCCATCTTAGTTTGTGTGGCTTCGCTCTGATTTAAGGTTGATGGTTGACGATGGGGATGGGGTGCATTTTGAAAGAGGTTGAGGTGCTCCTATTTAAATAGAATTTGGCGGCCTGTGGATAAAGATTAGAAGCGTGGATGAGGGCTCGTGTAATTATTCTCTTTGCCATTGGGATTAAAACGAAGGATCAAATTCTGTGGGAAGTTGGGGATTTTCAACACACAGCAAGTTCAAACTAGGGGAAGTATTAATTTTGACTTCTTGTAACGGGTCTACGAAGAGTTCGTTTTTTTCAAATGCTGGGAGTAATATTGAACCAAATGAATCCTAATTTGTTTTGTTGTCGTTCAGGACTAGGGGCTGTGGCTGCTAGGTCTAATTGCTTGTAGATGGCATTCGTTTCTAGAGTAAAATAATTATTTCGTGCCGTATTTGGTTAAACAAGATACTTTGTCATATGTATAAATAATTATCCCATAACTTTTTCATAGAAGAGAGGTCGCAAACACGTGCCTTCCATAATTTTCTCATATTTTGTTCAATCAAGGAAGAATGCCATTATGTTACTACACTTTTGTTATGTAATCATGATTTTCCTATTAGTATACCTTTACGTTTTTCCAACCATTTTTGGTTGTGTAGATCTATGCTACGAATACATGCATCTGTGTATCATATCTACGCAATAGAATATATATATACTAGCAAATAATCCGTGCACACGTGTACGTGGACTGGAAAAAATGGTCGGGAAGGGGGGAAGAATAAAATGTGTGGGTGTGTGTGGAGGGTCCGGGGGCAAAAATGCAAAACCCGGGGTTGTATGTGTAAAATTCCCCACCTCTTCTCTTATCTCTCAAAATCTCATAACAAAATTCCCCACCTCTTCTCTTATCTCTCAAAATCTCATAACAAAATTGTTGGGGAATTGGCGGTCCCTTAGGGCACAAAAACTCTAGTCTCGTCCTAAGTCGGACGGAACGTAGACAGAAAAAACAAAAGCAGCGGAAGAAAAACTATGTTAACTAATTAACATGCAGTTAAAAACAATTTTTTAACTTAGCCCTAAGGTCCAAGACCCTATGCCAAGATCTATGCCGACTTGGGATGGATCTGACCATCCCAAGAAGGATCTAGCCTACTGCGATTAAACTAAACTAATGCTAATAAAATACTTTAACCACATACCCGGAATCTCAGCCCTGGGGCAGGCGAGATGTTCCGCGCCGTCTTCCGAGCTGCTCCCGTTCCACGCCAAGCCGCTCCTTGAACTGCTCCCCGAACCGCTCCTCGAACCGCTCCGCACCCCGAGGCGATCAATCCCCGTGCCGCCGAGCCAACCACGCGCCGAAGAAAGTTTCACGCGAGTGAAACCTCCGCCAAGATTTCAGATTCAGAATCCGAACTCCTTTGTGGCTTTGCTAGTGCCCGCAGGAGTAAGGCAGAAATTTAGGGAGAAGAGAAATTATTAACTTAAGCCTAGATCCGAGCGTGCTCCAACATTTACGAGAGCCACTCAGATCTAGAGCTTGGGACGAGTTTTGAGAAAGGGGGGAGACCCCTATTTATATAGGCGGCGGACTCTCCCCTTTTCTCAAAATCCGATGTGGGACTAAACAATGAGTTAATTTAAAATCAAGTTAGTTTGCACTTCACAAAGTGCAAACTTCCGTGAATTTTAACTCACTCACCGTTGAGCTTCAGGATTGATACAACCTATCAATACGACAAGCGTTCAACGGTGAACGAATAGGAAAAAACCGTTCGTCAATCGGAGTTCGTTTGACCCTCCAATTGAGTGTCCAAAGATCAGCCCTAGGCTAGTTTTTCGCAAAAACTGAGCCGTCAAAAACTGCCCATTAAACCTAGGGTTCCACACCCAAAGGTGGGACCCACAAAACCTGACTGGGCGCCCAAACCCAGACCTGGGCACGGGTGCCCAAGTCTGGGCGCGGGCGCCCAGGCGCCTGGCGCCTGGCGCGGGCGCCTGGGCCGGGCGCCTGGGCCGGGCCAGGCGTCCTGGGCCGCCTGGGCCCAGGCCCAGGCGCCCGGCCCAGAACGCCTGGGCGCCCAGCGCCCAGGCGTCCTGGGCCGCCTGGGCCCGGGCCCAGGCGCACAGCGCCTGGGCCTGCGCCCAGGCGCCCGGGGCCAAGGCCTGGGCCGGGCGCCCAGGCCCAACTAACTCTACGACACTAACTCTACGACACTAACTCCCATTGACCGGGAGAGACGAATCCTCTCTTGGTCATTACTCGCCTCGTACGTTTCAAGTGACACCCAATCAAAAGACCTTTCGACAGGCCTTGCCTCGAAGCTAGGTCAGTTGATCTAAGTGGCACCGTTCACGCACAGGTCCGTCAAAATGACCTCAAGTCAAAATACCAACTATCCTATCATCACTCAGAGTTATCACTGACAGATTGGTCAATATAACCATATGATAACTCTAGTGGATCGTTCAGTGAACTCATTCTAATGAGAACCTGTGTCTCGTCTTCGACTTCGCCAAGTCAAGCGATCATGAGATCATCGCCACCGCTAAACGGTGAAGACTAAGACACAATGGTCTATCCGATGTTTCGATATCCTTGTCTCGGAACATCTACGACCACGAACCATTTTAGACTTATGCTACAGACGGTCAAACGTTTCTCCATGATCGAGATACTCATCTTGATACACGTTTGACCTTGCATAAAGTCTCAGGACTTTACCTAAGTCGATATCTAATTATAAAATAACTTAGATAAATTATTACCAAACAGCTTACTGTTATTTCGAACAAGATGTTTGTGCTATTCACACAGGAATAAATGGCCTTGAGGGCATAATATTCCTACATCTCCCACTTGCACTCAGGCCCATTTATCTCGGTATCTTATACCGTTTTTACACATAAGTTTTCCCGACTTCATGTGGTAGAGCCTTCGTGAGTGGATCTGCTAAAACCGTCTACACTATAGACATAAGGGGTTTTCTATGTTTATGTTAGACCAACCATTTGAATCTCATTCAAATAATTCACTTGGTCTATCGGAATCTATAATACTTTATTTCCCTGGATCTTATCCAGTTCATCGTATCTTACGATAATAATTTCAAATTAGTTATTGGTCATTTCAAATGGTTCATATTCATTTCTGATAAATAATCAAACTCTTTGATTACTTAATCAAAATATATGTTCCATCTCTTTGATGTCTCTCATGTAATTTACACGCTCCCACTGATCTTGAAAACTTTCTGGCTAATTCATATAAGTTGGTTCGTCTAAATCATATTTAGAAAAACGAACTTATAAATGAATGCGCAAATTTTCATGGTCAACTTAAGCGTTTTACATCGGCTTTGGTCCGAGTAGATCTGTACACATCTGTTGGCGAAATCGGTTTCATCATAATCCAATTAGGATGAAAACCGTTCCCGTCCAACATTATTGTACTTCACTATTTTCTTTTCTGCACCAATCTTTCAACTTAAAGATTTACTTGCAGAAAGTGAGGAAACATTTTCCTTGGGCACGTAAACTAAATTCTCAAATTTATTTACGCACACGGACCTGCATCAAGTTTTAAATCGGAGTTACTACTCCGAATTTCATCCTAGAAGTTGACTAAGTCATCATCAGTTATGATGTCTAACTCGACAATCCGTCTCACGAGATTCGAGTAATAATACAACTTCCTTACGATTGATTTATTGAATATGTTATTGATAATGTTCTCATAGAACTTTATCAAAACCTAGGCATTACTATCTGGGACTTAACCCAGAGGGAGGACTTAACTCAGAGTCACTTACAATGGATCACACTAAATCTAATTAAGTGTGATTCATACCTTTTAACACACCGATGTGTTAACAGACTTGATCTGAGAGAAAATCACATTTTCTTTTAATTACACAAGATTTTATTAGCTAAGTATTTGACCATTCGATCTAATCGAATCAGTTTAAATACTTTAGACATTTCGTTCTTTATTTTATCAGACTTGTGTTTCATCAAGAACACGTGTCTTAATAAAATATACGAATAACTTATTTTGGTTAATCTAGACTCGGGTACATCAGTATGTACTAGACTGAGTTCGACAACTCATTCTCCCACTGTCTCACAGATGGGTTTCGGCCATTGTATCTAAGAGGCTAAGACTTACAAGTGTCCGTAGACTTCATAATACGAGAGGTCAGACCCCTCTTTATGTGACTTGTGAAGCTTAATCTCTTGATACGGCCTAGTCTAATTTTACCATATAAGTTTGCTACTATCTTGTGTATTTATATATTAACTTTTAATATATATATAGTTATTTACAAATTACTTAACACAAAACATTACTTCAGAAGCAATGTGACGACATTCGTCAAAATGTGTTATAGGTCTTTTGTATAACAACTTATTCTGATATCGTGACATCAAAATATGTCACATTTTCATTTCCTCCTACTTATGCCTTTACTAATGATAAATTAAACTATTTAACTCGATTGACTTTCCGGAGTGCCTTCTTCCTTTTCTAAATCACATTTAGATATCAACATAAATAAATAGCTATGCAAGCAACTTATGTATCCAAACGCTTGAGCTTTGCAATCTTGAGTGTAGCTCAAGAAGTTGCTTGTCTCAAGATCCGGTTGGGATACATAGTCTTGCACCGCTCATGCACTCGTATTCGACTCAAACGGTTGAATCGAATTCTCGAACTTTGCGGATCAAAATTGTTTTTCCATACAACCTTGAGGGTAGCTCGACAAGTTGTAGGGAGAAACATACTTTGAATGTCCTATATGTTCAAGCTGCCTCATATAGAGACGAGTGACATGTAGCTTTAATTTATTTGTTGGACCCAGAACTTAATGAAATCATATTTCTTAAGTCTGTTCTTTAGAAGGTCATTTAATGTCAACGAGAATATAGTTTTAATTCTATCAATTAGAATTTAACTCGATATTCAATTAATCAACTTATTGACCAGTTAACTAATTCCAATATTATCAATTCGGATTCCTTCGGTAAACATAGTCTTGCCCTAGTTTTGGCATATGTTCAATATTAAATATAGGTAGATTGGCTTTTATCTATCTATATCCTCCCACTATTTTTACGAACGTTTTAAAGCTTAATAACGAACGATTTAATCGAATTAAAATTAATGGGTAAGAGTTCCAATCACCTTGAGTCTAAACAACCTTGAGTGTAGCTCAACAAGTTGATTGACTCTGCGGTCGGAAGATGACTCTTCATCGATCATATCGGATATGACTCTCTTAATCGGTTTTTGCCCCTAGCCATTCGTGATCATGAGTGTGCTCATCCAAATCACAATGTCTAGTCTAGTCGGACCCTTGTTTTCATGTCTAGCCTGACTTGCCCCTCAGCTCGGTGTATGCACGACACGTTGGTTTGGGTCAGGTCTTAGACTACATCTAGGCAGACTACATCCTTGACTAAACTTGCGCCGCCGCTCGGTGTATTCACGACAACGTCGGTTTGGGTCAAGTCAAGATGTCATCTTATGTATTTAAGAAGTTGGTTTCTACAAGGTTGCCATGTCACAGCTTGAGTGTATCTCAACAACTGTAACACGGGCCCTATAGTTGCTAACCCCTAAAACAAGGAGGGCTACGGCTAATCTTGAAAAAGATCATTAACGTATTTGACTTAGATATAGTCCAGGGTGTCATACAATCATGATTCGCGACATTGCGGTCCAGCAGAACTCAGCCAGGGAATTGACTAAGCCAGGATCACTATCCCTTAAAGGGTGATCCAGAACTCTTAGCCAAGCACATTGACTGGATCATGGTCCATTGAATGAAGCTTGTCATTTTTGTATGTATGCCATAGACTAAACAGCTTTTATTAACAACTAATTAATCCTATCAACTAGTTGAATCCTTAAATTCAAAATTTTAGGATTTGTTTAATAACTTTTATTAAGTCCTTATCAACTATAAGGTTCACGTGCTACCCTAATCATTATCAGGATTTTAATAAATTTTATTAACAACGCTAGAAGCGAAGTCCTTTAATGAAAATTAATTATAACGATTAGAATTGAAAATTCATTTAAAGGACTACCCTAATCAGGAATTAGGTCTTAATATTGTTGTTAATGATTTATTAAAACATAGCATGTCATTAAAATTCAAGTAATAAATTTTAATCATTTTTAATGGCTAACCTAAAAGGTTGTCTTGTGTTATCAAATAAGGGACAAGATTGACAAGCCATTAAAATAAAGCTACACTAATTTTATCAACATAAAATGAAAGTGTATATCTATTTAACAATTAAATAAACTAAGTTTATCGCATAAACAATTTTTTAGACTTTTAAAATCAGTTTTAAAAATATCTTATAAATTTAAAACATTACTTTAAAAATTTTCCATGTTCAAAAATTTATCATATACAATTTTTAAACATCTAAAATATTTTAAACTTATCGCATAAATTTAAAGCCTTAAAATCAATTTTAAAATTTATCAGATAAATTTAAAAAACACCATTTTAAAATTTCCATGCTTAAAAAAAATTTATCATATAAAAATTTTTAGGCATCCAAAATAAATTTAAACTTTTAAATATTTAAAATTAGTTTTAAAATTATCACATAAATTTTAAAACGTCATTTTAAAATTTTTCATGTTCAAAAAATTTATCACATAGAATTTTGAACTTCAAAAACATTTTTAAAATTATCTAATAACTTTAAAAAAATTTAAAAGCATTTGAAAGCATTAAAAAGTTTAATAAAATCGCAGTACCTAGATCGACTACGCAAACCTAGGCTCTGATACCACTGTTGGGGAATTGGCGGTCCCTTAGGGCACAAAAACTCTAGTCCCGTCCTAAGTCGGACGGAACGTAGACAGAAAAAACAAAAGCAGCGGAAGAAAAACTATGTTAACTAATTAACATGCAGTTAAAAACAATTTTTTAACTTAGCCCTAAGGTCCAAGACCCTATGCCAAGATCTATGCCGACTTGGGATGGATCTGACCATCCCAAGAAGGATCTAGCCTACTGCGATTAAACTAAACTAATGCTAATAAAATACTTTAACCACATACCCGGAATCTCAGCCCTGGGGCAGGCGAGATGTTCCGCGCCGTCTTCCGAGCTGCTCCCGTTCCACGCCAAGCCGCTCCTTGAACCGCTCCCCGAACCGCTCCTCGAACCGCTCCGCACCCCGAGGCGATCAATCCCCGTGCCGCCGAGCCAACCACGCGCCGAAGAAAGTTTCACGCGAGTGAAACCTCCGCCAAGATTTCAGATTCAGAATCCGAACTCCTTTGTGGCTTTGCTAGTGCCCGCAGGAGTAAGGCAGAAATTTAGGGAGAAGAGAAATTATTAACTTAAGCCTAGATCCGAGCGTGCTCCAACATTTACGAGAGCCGCTCAGATCTAGAGCTTGGGACGAGTTTTGAGAAAGGGGGGAGACCCCTATTTATATAGGCGGCGGACTCTCCCCTTTTCTCAAAATCCGATGTGGGACTAAACAATGAGTTAATTTAAAATCAAGTTAGTTTGCACTTCACAAAGTGCAAACTTCCGTGAATTTTAACTCACTCACCGTTGAGCTTCAGGATTGATACAACCTATCAATACGACAAGCGTTCAACGGTGAACGCATAGGAAAAAACCGTTCGTCAATCGGAGTTCGTTTGACCCTCCAATTGAGTGTCCAAAGATCAGCCCTAGGCTAGTTTTTCGCAAAAACTGAGCCGTCAAAAACTGCCCATTAAACCTAGGGTTCCACACCCAAAGGTGGGACCCACAAAACCTGACTGGGCGCCTAAACCCAGACCTGGGCACGGGCGCCCAAGTCCTGGGCCGCCTGGGCGCAGGCCCAGGCGCACAGCGCCTGGGCCTGCGCCCAGGCGCCCAGGGCCTGGGCCTGGGCCGGGCGCCCAGGCCCAAGCGGGTCTGGGCGCCCAGGCCCAAGCGGGTCTGGGCACCCAGGCCCAGGCCGGCTTGGGCTTGACTGGGTCTGGCCAGCAGGCCAGACCAGATCCAGACTAAGCTGGTCTGCTTGGTCTGGCCTGATCTGACCCTTTGGGCTGTTTTGAGCATACCTTGATCATCTGGTGTCCGATTTGGACGCCGTTCGAACCTGGGTCTAGACCGGGACATTCCCATCTTACCCGTGAACTTTTCCTTGTGTTTATTTTATTAAATATTGCATTAAACAATTTAATACACATTTAATCACTTTTGCATCAAATGCAAAATAGTCCCTATCTAAGCTTAAATTATCATATTGCATCAAATGCAATTATCTCTTCTATTGCATCAAATGCAAATATTCTCCCTAACTATTTTCTACCTTTTACTAGACGAAGCGTTGCACTCTGTGTGAGACCCTACAGCCTGACCCTTACAACAGGTTGGGCTCGAAGCCCTATACGGCAGTGACCACGAGCAGTGGTTGCCATCCCTGCTTCAGGAATCATCATTATGTGGTTGACTCATTGACATGAGTATTGTCGGGACCACCTGACTGTTTCCGTGATGAATTCCGTAGTTATAGTCTCTTCGTCTTAAATATGTCGTGTAGATCAAGTCTGGGGTACGGTCAAACTGTCAACCCCAATAACTTGACTCCGGTTAGTTGCTATCGATCTTTAGTCAACTAATGTTGGACTTCTTCCAACATACTCTGCGCAGAGTTTTTACTAAAGACCGAACTAACTCTACGACACTAACTCCCATTGACCGGGAGAGACGAATCCTCTCTTGGTCATTACTCGCCTCGTACGTTTCAAGTGACACCCAATCAAAAGACCTTTCGACAGGCCTTGCCTCGAAGCTAGGTCAGTTGATCTAAGTGGCACCGTTCACGCACAGGTCCGTCAAAATGACCTCAAATCAAAAGACCAACTATCCTATCATCACTCAGAGGTATCACTGACAGATTGGTCAATATAACCAT
This sequence comes from Scilla litardierei, assembly GCA_030789695.1. Taxonomy (NCBI): domain Eukaryota; kingdom Viridiplantae; phylum Streptophyta; class Magnoliopsida; order Asparagales; family Asparagaceae; genus Scilla; species Scilla litardierei. Next base: position 87,083,544 of record CM061136.1, read on the forward strand.
ATGATAACTCTAGTGGATCGTTCAGTGAACTCATTCTAATGAGCACCTGTGTCTCGTCTTCGACTTCGCCAAGTCAAGCGATCATGAGATCATCGCCACCGCTAAACGGTGAAGACTAAGACACAATGGTCTATCCGATGTTTCGATATCCTTGTCTCGGAACATCTACGACCACGAACCATTTTAGACTTATGCTACAGACGGTCAAACGTTTCTCCATGATCGAGATACTCATCTTGATACATGTTTGACCTTGCATAAAGTCTCAGGACTTTACCTAAGTCGATATCTAATTATAAAATAACTTAGATAAATTATTACCAAACAACTTACTGTTATTTCGAACAAGATGTTTGTGCTATTCACACAGGAATAAATGGCCTTGAGGGCATAATATTCCTACAAAAATTCCCCACCTCTTTTCTTATATCTCAAAATCTCAAGATGGTGTCTTCCATAATTTTATTTTTAGATAGCTTCAGGTCCTTGTCTATAACATATCATATATTCCTAAGCTCCAAATTACATTATCTTCCAACACATTTGATCCTAAGTCAAAAATTCCCAATTTTTCAATTTGTTCGACTAGGATTTTTCGTAGTCGACTAAAAATATTTTCTTCAAATTTTGACTTGAAAATTTCTAACAAGGATCTATTCGTTGACTGATCCACGTCACCATCTTCAGATAGTCAGTTTATGACCGTTTTAAAATTAGTCGACCAACGATTTTTCGTAGCCGACTAAACCGGTTTTTTGTCCGTTTGAGTCCGAAATTTTCTGGACAGTTTCTAGCCATTTGTAACTCCTTCAGACCCGCTTCTGAACACTATAAATGGAGGGGTACCCCCTCTCTTTTGATTCACTCCTTTTCCTCTTCTTTTGTTTTCATTTGTGGAAATTAAAGCTTTAATTCTCTTGGAAAAAGTTGTTTGTGTTCTCATTTGTAAGAAGAAATTCTGAGCTCTTTCTTCATTTGAGAACTAAAGAACTTCAAGGGTGTTTCGCAAATTCCACATTTACAAACATTGAAGTTCTCTTTTTAAACACCATTCTTTGAATTCATTCTTGAAATTCATACCAAGGCTATAGGTGTTTTCTTATTTCATTATTTCTCTAACAAAGTTTAAATCTCTGTTGAAGAGATTGTACAAAGTTTGGGATACGGGGAGTGTCGCCATTTTTTGTAAGTTGATGCTTGTCGGGGAAGTGATTATAGTGGATTGAAAATCTATACGGGGAGTAGATGACTGGAGTAAGATCAAAAGGATTCGAACCAGAATACATCTTTGTGTTAGCGATTGGTTTATTTTCAATACTTGTCATTTAATCTACGTTACATCTTCGCAAATTTTAGTAACATTTTATTTGCAACAAATTTTTTATAATACACTATTCAACCCCCTTTAGTGTATTTTTGTATACAAGCGATCCTACATTGTTGAGAGAAAGAATAGGACTCTTATTGAGTGTGCATGCACCATGATCCATGATAGTCATCTTGGACTTTAATTTTGGACGGAGGCAGTGCACACGGCATGTTATATGCTCAATAGGATCCTAATGAGGCCCCGACTGAACAAAACTTGTTTTGAATTATTTTTTGATAAAAAGTCACAAGTTAAGTATTTTCATGTTTTTGGTTCAAAATGTTTTATAAAGAACACTTTTGGTAATTTAGACAAATTTGAGCCAAGATCCGATGAAGGAATTTTTATTGGATATTCCACACGTAGCAAAGCCTATCGGATATACACCAATACATCTTCAACGATCGAGGAATCACTACATGTTTCATTTCATGAAGATTTTGATATTCCTTATATTGTCGATGATAGTGTAGATGTTTTATGTGATTCCATTAGTAATGTTGAAATTAACAATTCTATTATTGAGACTAACAATGCTAATGAAAAGGTTGAGAATATTACAAGTGAACCAGGTATTCCCAAAGCTTATCTAACCGTTCATGACCGCCCCTATGAGCAAATAATTGGAGAAATTGATGTGGGTGTCTGAACAAGGTCAAGGATTGATGAGTTCTCTCATTGCGTCTTTGTCTCTACCATTGAGCTAAAGAACATCCAAAAAGCTAGTGAAGATAGCTCGTTGATAGTTGCAATGAAAGAGGAGCTTATGTAATTTGAAAGAACGGAAGTTTGGGAGCTTGTCCCTCTTCCAAACGGTCACCAAGTCATTCGGACTAAATGGATATTTAAGAACAAGACGGATGAGAATAAGGTCATCACAAGGAACAAAGCAAGGTTAATAGCTTAAGGCTACCGGCAAGAGGAATGTATCAATTTTGAAGAATCCTTTGCCCCCTGTAGCTAGATTAGAAGCTATTAGATTGCTTTTATCTTTCACATCTCATAAGAATTTTAAATTATTTCAAATGGATGTTAAAAGTGCATTTTTAAATGGCATAGTTAATGAAGAAGTTTATGTTTCTCAATCACCTGGTTTTACTCATAAAAGTTTCCTAATCATGTTTTCAAACTTAAGAAAGTGTTATATGGGTTGAGACAAGCTCGTAGAGCTTGGTATGATCGACTCAAAACCTTTCTTTTGGATTTAGGTTTTTAAATGGGTGAAGTTGATTCAACCCTTTTCATTAAAGATTATGAAAATGACATCCTCCTTATTCAAGTTTATGTAGACGATATTATCTTTGGTTCTACTGACTTTAACATTTGCCACGAATTTTCTAAATCTACGAAGGAAGAATTTGAGATGAGCCACATGGGTTAGCTCAAGTACTTTCTAGGTCTTCAAATTCGACAAATGAAGGATGAGATTTTCATACACCAAACCAAGTACATTGGGGAGCTTATCAAGCAATTCGGGATGGAATCGTCTTTAAGCAAAAGGACTCCCATGAATACGACCACCCATCTACACACGGATGAAAAAGGGAAAGATGTAGACATTCGTCTATATCGAGGTATGATCGGTAGCTTACTTTATTTAACTGCTAGTAGGCTCGATATCATGTTTTCAGTATGTCTGTGTGCTAGATATCAAGCTAGACCTAAGGAATCACACTTGATTGTGGTTAAACGAATTTTTCGTTACCTCAATCAAACACTAGATTATGGGTTACTTACCCTAAATCTAGCACATATGAGCTAGCTCGTATAGTGATGCTGATTTTACTGGATGCAAATCCGACAGGAAAAGTACTAGTGGCACTTGCCATTTTCTAGGAAATTCCCTAGTCTCTTGTTTTTCCAAGAAGAAAAACTCCGTATCTTTGTCCACGACCGAAGCTCAATATATTGCATTGGGTCTTGCATATGCACAAGTCCTTTGGATGAGACACACACTCAAAGACTATGGTATCAATTCTGATACTTGTCATATCATGGTTGATAACCAAAGTGCAATATGTCTTTCCAAAAATCCGGTACACCACTCCCGTATCAAACACATAAATGTTAGACACCATTTCATTAATGATCATGTAGCTAAGAAGGACATCATCTTAGAGTACATTGAAACCCAAAAACAAATCGCTGACAGCTTCGCTAAACCTCTAAAAGAAGACTCATTTATGAGGTTGCGTGGAGAATTAGGGATTATGGGTGAATCTGAAATTTAGGCGTTCATTTTCATATGTTATAAACTGTTTTGAATTCATATGATCATTTCCATATCCCATGTTGTATATGTCATATTTTCACATTTTTTTATTGAGATTTAATGAAGATTTTTGATGATTTAATGATTAGATTAATATACTTGATATGTGTATTAGTCTATATGCTTATGATGGTGATTTTCTGTTTTTTGAGTGATTAGAGTATAGGTCTAAGGGTGAGTTGTCTCAAATCCTCGATTCTAACTCAATTCTGGATTTTCGAACCAAGACAGTCGATTGTAATTTATTCTACAGTCGACTGCCCAATCTCCAGTTTTTAGCCTTTATAACTCTTATCCATGACAAGCGACTGATGGTCATTTTTAGTCGACTGGTCATCTGATAGGCGACTGTATTTTGGTCATCAGGTGCATGCCCAATTATCACCAACTTTTCCGAGAGATGGCTCAAAATTTCTTCAAAATTTTACTATGCAACAGGCCCCTGTAAGTCATTTCACATGCGCCTGTCCAAATTCAGGCGACTGTTTTTTCTTCTAAAGGCACATGTCTGCTTTTTGAGTCATTTTTTATTAGGACTTAACAGGCGATTGCACGTTGTGCATCAGTCAGATGTCCACCGAGTTTAGCAGTTCGTTGATGTTGATCTGAGTCGTTCATTTTGAACCAATGGCCTAGATCACTCCCACGATCTCCTATAACCGTGGATTTGTAGGAGGATATATGCCCATAAGGCGATTTATCCTAAGTGTACGTCTTGTTAATAGAATATATGGTATCCATTATCCTAAGGATGAATTCGTTTGAATAATATACTTAGATAATGTCCATAGACTTATAGTTAGGTCCTTACGTATCCAGATAAGATCTCGATTATGAGTAGTAAGTAATCGAATAGAAACTTAAGTCTTAAACGGTTCATGGTCGTAGATGTGTCGAGAACTGGATATCGTCACATCGGATAGACCACTGTGTCTTTGTCTTACCTTAGGGTAATGATGATCTCATAGTCATTCAACTTGGTGAAGTCAGAGACGAGACACAGGTGCTCATTGGAGAATGAGTTCACTGAGCGACCAACTTAGAGTTATTAAATGGTTAACTTTAACTAAACTGTCTATAATAACTCTAGGGTGATAATAGGTAAGCTGGTCCTAAAGACCTGAAGTCATTTGTACTAACCTGTAAGTGAACAGTGTCGCTTAGACCTACGATCTAGCTTCGAGGCTAGGCCTGCTGAAAGATCCTAAGTTGGGTTACACCTGAAGCTCTTGAGGCGAGTAAATGTCTAAGATGGGATTCGTCACTTCCGCTAAAGGGACATTAGTGTCACAGGTTCAGTACGGTCTTTGTGTTAATCCTCGGCTGGGGTACGTTGTAAGATGTACAACGTGAGTACAACAAAGACCGCTGTATACTGACCAATCACTACTAAAAAACGCTTGCATAGCGCTTTTTTTTAAACTTGGATAGCGTTTTTTAGCGCTATCCAAGCTACCGCTATGGTAGCTTGGATAGCGCTTTTATAAGCGCTATCTAAGTGGTTTACTAAGATAGCGCTTTACTACCTTAGCGCTTTTGGAAGCGATATTCAAGATTACTCGAGAAATTTTGATTTTGACCTTGCATAGCACTTTCTAAGCGCTATATTAGGTACCACTAAGATAGCGCCTAATAAGCGCTATTGTAGAATTTCATAACATAGCGCTTTCTAAAGCGCTATTGTAGTAGATTACTTCGATAACCCCCGAATTTTTTATTTTCGTTCTTATAGTCATTTTTTGTTAATTGTTTACTTTTATTAACGTCACCCAAAAAAAACTGATTATATGCGAAAAAAATTAATCTATTTAACGAAATGGTCAGCTTTGTTCCCACGAGCCAAACTTTAGAACACCAAAGGAACATTTATTGGTACAAATATTGGGGAAACAAAGCCCCACACAAAAAAATTAAGACTACAAACTACACGTGAAACTGATCATCACATTTTACTCATGCGACAACGATAACTGTTCTTTGCAGTCACTCACACAGGTACATGACTCAACCCAGCCGGCCGAAAACTCATGGCCGCAAACCTTAGAGCCCACCCGTCGTAGTGTATGATCTAGTCAACACGAGCTCGTAGTAAACAAGATCTGCATCTCGTTGATTCACGGCCCTTGAAAATGATGGTGACGAGTTATCCTCAATGAATGTAAAATTTTCGTTGCTCGGATTTGATCGCATGTACAAGGAAGGTGCTTTGCATTGAGATTCATATCTCCGTATTTCATAATGTGGGAACCAAAATTGTAGGTATTGTGACCTAATGTCCTGGTTTTGACCTGAAACACCACAAGCAAAAAAGGAGAGATAAAAGATATTAGATTAAAGAAAGTAAATGAGTAACAAAAATTTAGTGGAACAAAGGGGAACTACAAGTTGCAAGCACACACTAGGTTATACTACTGCTTTAGAGATTCAGTTCGCAAATTGTGCACATCACTGCATATACAAGAAATAACTGCACATGAGGCGTAGATAACACGCAACATAAGATCATTCATTTACCTTGCATTCAAGAAAGTAAAACAAACCAGACAACTAGACTAATATGCTGACCATGAATACATAGAACATGCAGGATTTAATCTGCTTGATTAGGGGAATGAGGACTCATGGCAGTGTCTTATTCAAGACGCAGTAGAGATATGAAGATATGCAAGTATGCAAAAATATTTTAATATGAAGATATGCCAGTAAGCATGATACATTAGGCAGATATGCCAATAAGAATTCTAATATTAAAATCTTTTGTTGACAATGAGAAACTTTTATGCTAAAAGTCTAATGTATGAATAAATTCAAAAACTTTAGTGTAGGAAAATGCACAAACTTGCCTGAATATGCCATATTTCAAATATGCCAAATATGCCAGTAACCATGGTGACATGCAACTTATGACACATAGAAAATGCACAAACTTGCCAGGAAAATGCACAAGCTTGCCACGAAAATGCAAATACCTCTAGATTGTGGTTTCCATATGATACAGAGAACAAACTCCACATAATACTGCACAAACTTTGCAAAATAATTTTCTAAAATGATTCCAATTTTTAGATTGCAGATCCCCATAAGGATAATATTCGAGCAAATCAGAGTACTCAAAATATGAAGTGAGAGTTGAAAGAAATAAACCCTCAGCTTACAAACTTCAGTCCCTCCATGATCAAAAATAAGACTCCCCTTGTATCTTTCTTCGCACATCACCCTTGCTACCATCCGGAGAAGTTGAGTTCTTCGTAATCCATTAAAAACTAGAACAATTGCAGAGCTGGTAACTGGAGTTGCTGACTTAGGAGGACGAAAAAAGTAAGAAAGAATCAGGATGGGTAAAGAAGTGCTCAAAATATCCATGCACAGACCTGGTACATCAGAATTCAACAAACAAAAAAATTAATGATCTTAAAACCCTAAGCATAAAATTCTGGAAGAAAATCCTAACTTGCTTACCCTTCTTACCCTGCTGAAGGAGGAGAGGAATCACTGAGCTGCGGATGATCTGATCTGAAATTGCTTACCCTTCCAATCTTTAAGCTTAAAGCTAGATGAGAGTTTGTCTTTGCATATTGCTAGGCAATATGGACAAGAATTGCTAGGCATTGGCAGACTGACCTGTTGAGATCAGCGCCACCCACACTCCGATCTTCTTTCATAGCCTCAATCATTTCATCCTGCACCGTCTGAAACAACATTCACCGTATTATAATCAGACTCCACACACTTTGAAACCAAATTTATAAACGTGATCTCTAATTTGCAAAGCGCATAGCACCATTCCAAAGAAAATGGGAGTTTGTCTTTGCATTTTGCAGGTTTGTAAGTCAGCTATAAAGCTAGATGTCTAGTGAAGAACCAAATGCACGTTCGACGGCAGGAATTCAAATACCCTTGCGCTCCAAAGTGCCCTATGTGCTCACTACCTTCGTAGTGTGGCACTTATGGTTACCAATTGATATCACTTGAAGCATTTTATGGTTAAGAATAATGCGGCCTAGTAATGTCTCAATTCGTAGGTCTTTCAAGACTTTATACTTTGTTTGGAGCACTGTTAAGTTTCTGTTTTATATTCCTACACAAATATGTTAAACAAAGAAAAGGCGATACCTGAAGCATTTCGGGGCCATTCGAGTAGGGAAGAGACCGTAAGGTGGCAAGGTACCACCTCCAAGACTCTAGCTGTTCAGCACTTGCAATCACTTCTGAAGAGATGGAAGTAGGCCGAAAAGGTAACACAAGATCAGCTAGCAAAATGTGGGATTTTCCCTCGGAAAGGATAAGCATTTGGACATCAGCAGCCATTTCCAACTTATAGAATTCAAAGTCACATTCCACCTGAGTAAAATATCAATGTAAGCATATGTAAAACACATGCTTAACCAAACATAAAGTTTACGTTTACTCGAGTTTGAAATGCTCCATTTCTTTGCATTCTTTGCAGATTCTGATGTGCTCCATTTCCGATCCCAAGACAAACTTGTAATGTCATGATAGCTACTGCACAAGTACTAGGGGTGAATAGTACTTTAAAATAATCAAGAGTATAATTCCTAATTATCGTGCAAACTCAACCAACAATGCGGAAATGAAAATAGACAACAATAAAAGACAAGCGCAAACAAGCGATGTAACGGGTTCGGATCCACCCAAGTCTCCCCGACTTGTTCCCGGTGATCCTACATCCCAAACACCCGGATCCCCTCCGGCTAGTTGAGTTAGAATCCTCTAACCCAAGTTTGCACTATGAAATTCTTGTAGAAAACCTCTACAAGATCAAATCATACACAAATCGAAATGTGACTCCCACAAACCGGGATCACAAACTTCTCTCACAAACCGAGAGAAAAACTTGCAATATCAATGTAAATGAAATATAAACACTTACCAACAAAATCCTATGCCTTGAGTAAAACTTACGATTTTAGGGCAAGGATGATTTTGAAGAAGCAGCAAGCACCAAACCCTGGCTCCACCAAGATGGATAGCAATAGGTGGCTAGGGAGAAGTTGGTGACTTGGATTCAAGCTCCTAGCTTGAGTAGCTCACAATCAATGAGAATCTCTCTTGAGGAATAAGAGTGAGGGAGAGATTCTTGTTAAGAAAGGGAGCTTGGAAATAGGAATTAAATGCTCTCTCTTTAATTCGCAATGTCTCAATAATATCAGCCTTTTAATGCTATGAAGAAGCATCACAAGATTACATAGGATAGAGAGGAGAGAGAGGGAAAATTCGTGCATTTAATGCTCCAACGGATCTATTTCTGAAGGTGTCTAATCGGTCTAAGAAGGATCACTGACCGATTAGTTTCACAACTAGTCGGTCGATGATTCTTCTTGGACCGACTAAGAGGTTCACAGCCAAGAAAGAAAGTTCAGGAGGATTAGAACTAGTCGGTCTAAGAAGACTTGCCAACCGACTAGTTTGACAACTAGTCGGTCGGTGAGTGTTCTTTGACCGACTAAGCAGATGAAAAACAATAAGCTGAACACAAGTGAACTAGTCGGTCTAAGAACAAATTCCAACCGACTAGTTTCACAACTAGTCGGGCGATGGTTGTTCTTGGACCGACTAAGAGTAAACAGTAGCTAGGCTGAGAAAATGAAAGTATAACTAGTCGGTCTAAGAAGAATTCCTAACCGACTAGTTTGACAACTAGTCGGTCGGTGAACCTTCTTGGACCGACTAATTGGTCAACAGTGAAGATGCTGAATTGAGCAAGGAGATCTAGTCGGTTCAAGAAGGATTACTGACTGACTAGATGACAATCTAGTCGGTTGGTTCTTCTTCTTGAACCAACTAAGATGCACTAGAAGCCGTGAAATGAAGCGTAAAGCTTCGAGAAAGATTCTATGGGCTTTTAAGATAATCCTAGCTCTAAATGATATGAATGTTATGAAGATTATAATGTAAGACCTACTCAAGGCTTAACATTCTATGAAAAGAAGCTAGAAGACTATAAATTAAACTAGACGAACCGTCTTCAAAGCTTCAATCCGAATCTCTTGACTTCAATAATGCTCCTTGAGCTTCAACGAAGCTTTAGGCACACGATCACGCGCTTTGAGAAGTCTTGAGACGTCGCTTTTGATGTACGTAGAATTTTGGTGACGATCTCCATAACTGTGCTCACAAAGAGTTAGTTCACGATATTTATGTTTGTTCATCATTAAAACCAAATCTGGGGAATCAATACTCAACATTCTCCCCCTTTTTGGTGATGACAAACCAACATAAATAATAATCAATAATAATGATTCAAATGAAATTTACTTACTCCCCTTGCATTGATGACACGTTAATTCTGAATTAAATAATAATCATACGCATCAAGCAGACGAGGAAAGTATAAAATATGAATCCAATTATTGAAATTTAGTATCTAAATCCATTTTTATATCTTAACTCCCCCTGAATCTAACATATCAAATTAGATTCACGGTAAATTTCTTTAAATTATCATTTAGCACATCGTCATTATTAATTCTCCCCCCCTTTGGCATTAGCAAAAAGAGCGGGAGGAGATCAACGACAACAACAATGGCTAAAAAATAAAAGCACGAGAGTCGTAGAATACGACCACGGTTTAAATGACACCAAAGTAAAATCACGAAGAAAATCAAAGTGTGCCAACGAAACCATAGTCAAAAATCGAAATATGAAATCATCAAAACTCAAATCAATTACACATATTGAGTTATGGAACATACTCTCCAATATCAACATTCTTAATGAATTTAGTGCATGGAAAACAATTCTATGTTTTCATAGAAAGAATTCTATTTAATCAATATAATCGTCGAACGACGAAATCAACATCAGAGACAAAAATATAATGTGCACACTGAAGTAAATGGAAACACGATGTGTATATATATATATAACATGATACATCAAAAGTATACATCTGCCAACACAAAATATGAACCATCAGTAAGTCGATGCACATCATACAACACATGTCACAAAATATACAGACAGCCACAATGTATCACCAAAACATACAAAACAACACATCAAAAATCCATAACCACCCAACTATCCTACCCCACTCTCTCACAACAAATATATCATCCAAGTGCACATGGGAGAGTCCTCCAACGCAAGCTCAGGAGGTGGAGGGAGGATCAGCAGCAGCAGCAGGCTGTGCAGAAGAGGTGGTGGTCTCTGGGTCGACAGGAGTGTCCATCGAAGGGATGGTGGTAGCAGGAGTGGTCTCGGGAGCACCAGCAGACGTATCAACAGCAGACGTATCCACCGAAGGAATGGTGGCAGCAAGAGTGCTCTCAGGAGCACGAGCAGAAGAAGTACCAACAGAAGTACCCTCGGGGGCACGAGCTGGAGGAGCAACTCGCTCCACATCCTCATCAATGTCCATGAGTTCCTCATCAGAAAGCGTCGGAGGAACGTCAATATCCAGATACTTACAGATGCGAGCAAGCATCTCCTCACAACGAGAAATACGAGACTCCTGACGTCTCAGAGAAACTGAAAACTCAGCGAGTGAAGGAGTAGGAGGAGCAGCAGCAGCAGCTGAAGAGGTACCCTCGATGGCAGAAGGGGTAGTCCTCTGAACGTGACGCAAGGCCGCAAGAGACTTCTTGATGGCAGTCGTGTTCAGGGGAGGACCCAACGGACGCTGGTCATCGGGAGGGAGAGGAACACCGAAGTGTCGGAAGACAAGAGTCAATAGGCAAGGATATGGGATGTGGGCTGACTTTGTGGACTTTCGGATGCACTCGAAGGAATCCATCTTATCAAGAATAATGCGGGGCCAATTTATCTCGCTCCCCATGAAAAGAGCGTAGATAAGCTTGAGGAAAGGCTGGGAGGGCAAGCTGGAGGATCCGTACTTCGGGAGGAGGCACGACTTCAGAATCAAGTTTATGACCCACGCATTAGGCTTGAAAGATTTCGAGGGGACGCCAATCATGGCGGGAGGGATGACATGGAACATCTCAGCAAGCATGGTCTGGTCAAGATCGTGGATATCATCCACGAAGATATCAGAAGGGAGCAGGCCAGAGGATGAGGCACCAATCAACTCCCCTAAAATCTCTGCCGTGAGGACAATAGGTGTCCCCAAGACAGTGGTCTCAATGGAGTGGGTGTCATCATACTCACCTGGACTCGATTGGCGTAGAACAATTTGACGAGTCGGGGATACGGATGAGGGTTCGCCTTGGGGTCATGGCAAAGATAGTCTAGTAGGCCGCTATAGGAGAGGAGATCAGCAAGATGTGGAAAGTCAGAAAACTGGACGAAGTGCTCCAGAATCAACGGACAGTGCTCAATACGATTGTATGCCGCGAGACACATCGGGTCATCGCGACACAACGAGATATCGACACCACCCAAAGGCATGGGGGCCTTCCCCTTAGACGGACGAGAGCTAGATCGAGGTGGAGGAGGAGGAGCCTTGGCGGTAGGCTCAGACTCAGGAATATACTCTTCGTTGGAGTCAGAAGCAGGAGGAGTGGGTGCACGAAAGGAGCTAGGCTTGGGTTGAGCTTGAGACTTGGGCTGTGAAGACGATCGGGCTCTCGGCTTAGAAGTAGCCGTCCTCTTCTTCTTAAGAGGAGGCGAAGAGGAGGATGGACGAGTCGATTTGGCGCGGCGTTTAGGTTGAGGAGGGTCTGTAGGAGGAGACTCTATGGTCATGGGAGACGGAGAGGAGAGATAGATAGGAATACGTGTCTTCGCCATAATCGTGAGACGAAACAACACTCAATCAACCAATAGAAACCCTAATACAAACTCGAACTGAAATCTAACAGAAATGAACCCTAAAAACGAGAGATGGGGAGGAGATATACCAAGCGAGACCCTAGAAAGGAGAGAGACGGTCGGCGACGGCAGATGGTGGCCGGAAATGGCGACACACGGCGGAGGGAGATGAGGAGTCGCGGGGGTTTAGGGCTGAGGAGATATTTCGCACCGATTAGAATGAATTCTAATCGATGCGGGGAGATTATAAGTCGATTCAGCGAGTCAAAGACGGAAAAGCCCATGCGCAACTAGTCGGTCTGAGTTCAAGAGCTGACCGACTAGAATGCAATCTAGTTGATCGGCCAATGAGCTTGGACCGACTAAGTGCAAACAGCGGCCGAAGTTACAAAATGAGCATGAATTAGTCGGTCTAAGTTCATTCACTGACCGACTAGAACTGAATCTAGTCGGTCAATGACTGAACTGGGATCGACTAAGAGAGTCCAAAAGTTTGAAAATCAGAAATTTTGATTTCTCTCCTAAGCACACTTGGACGATACATCAAAATACTCTCATACACTCTTATTCTACCCCATAAAACATGGAAAATCATAAATACGACGTGCATGAATATATCTAGCATAAATTCCGAAAATCCAACCAAAAACCCAGAAAATCCCAACAATTCTAGCATGAACATATAGAAAGAATTATAATCATGCGGGATTATCGAAAATATGAATCCTAAATCTCGGATTCACCTATAATCCCCAATTCTCGACGTAACCGCACAAAGGAGTCTTCCTTGAGTGGTTTCGTGAAAATATCGGCGATTTGTTTCTAGGTTTCAACGTACACTAAAATGATGTCCTTTTTAGCAACATGATCATCTAGGAAATGGTGACAGACATCTATATGTTTTGAACGGGAATGGTGTACCGGATTCTTAGAGAGACATATTGCACTTTGGTTGTCCACCATGATAGGGCAAGTATCACAGTTTATACCAAAGTCTTTAAGAGTGTGTCTCATCCAAAGAACCTGAGCACACGCAGCACCGGCGGCAATATATTCCGTCTCGATGGTTGAAAGTGATACGGAATTCTGCTTCTTGGAAAACCAAGAGACAAGAGAATTTCCTATAAACTGGCAAGTGCCACTAGTACTTTTCCTGTCGGATTTGCATCCAGCATAATCTGCGTCACTATATGAGATTAACTCATATGTGCTAGACTTTGGATAAAATAATCTGTAGTCGAGGGTGTAACTTAAATAACGGAAAATACGTTTTACCGCTACTAAGTGAGATTCCTTAGGTTGAGATTGATAACGAGCACATACACATACAGCAAACATAATATCAGGCCGACTGGCAGTAAGATATAGTAAACTACCTATTATACTTCGATATAGACGAATGTCTACATCTTTGACGCCCGTATCTTTATCAAGATGTGTAGTAGTGCTCATTTGAGTCTTCTTGCCAGAAGCATTCTCCATTCCAAATCGCTTTAGCAACTCCACCGTGTACTTGGTTTGGTGGATGAAGATTGCATCGTTCATTTGGCGAATTTGGAGACCTAAGAAATATTTGAGCTCACCCATGTGGCTCATCTCAAATTGGTCCTTCATGACATTAGAAAACTCTTCGCAAAGAGTGAAGTTAGTAGCACCGAAAATGATATCATCAACATAAATTTGAACTAAAATAATATCATGATTCGAATACTTAACAAATAGTGTAGAATCAACTTCACCCATTTTAAAACCCAAATCCAAAAGAAAGTTCTTTAGGCGGTCATACCAAGCTCTAGGAGCTTGTCTCAAACCGTAAAGTGCTTTCTTAAGTTTGAAAACATGATTTGGAAATTTTTCATTTATAAAACCCGGAGGTTGAGAAACATAAACTTCCTCAACGACATCTCCGTTTAAAAACACACTTTTTACATCCATTTGAAAGAGTTTAAAATCTTTATGGCATGCAAAAGATAACAACAACCTAATAGATTCTAATCTAGCTACATGAGTAAAGGATTCTTCGAAGTCTATACCTTCCTCTTGCCTGTAGCCTTGAGCTACTAACCGAGCTTTGTTCCGGACGACGTTTTGGTTCTCGTCGGTCTTATTCTTGAAGATCCACTTCGTTCCTATAACGGTGTGGTTCTTCGAAGGCAATGGAACTAGCTCCCAAACCTCATTCCTCTCAAACTGAATGAGTTCCTCCTCCATGGCAAGGATCCAAGCACTGTCTTCGCACACTTCGTTAATATTCTTTGGCTCTACTGAAGAGGCAAAGGCACAATGAGCGAGGTAGTTGACTTGAGATCTCGTCTTGACACTATCACGTATGTTGCCAATGACTTACTCATGGGGATGGTCACGAACTGTATGAAGCCATTTGGGAATTCCCTGATCACGAGGAACATTCTCAAAAGAATCATCAGTAGGGTTAGTATCAATAGAATCAATAGAATTAGAATTACCAATAGAATCACATAAAACATCCATGGAGTCATCATCATTGATAATTCTAGACGGGACAAAATTTTCATTAAATGAAACATGAAGTGATTCCTCGATCGTTGAGGTTCTTTTGTTGTATATCTGGTAGGCTTTACTACGGGAGGAATATCCAACAAATATCCCCTCATCGGATCTTGGATCAAATTTGTCCAAACTACCATACGTGTTTTTAATAAAACATTTTGCACCAAAAACTCGAAAATGTTTAACTTGAGACAATCTACCAAACAATTCATAACAGGTTTGTTTGGTGCCGGGCCTCAAGAGTATCTTATTAAACACATAGTAAGCGGTATGTACCGCTTCCGCCCAAAATTGATGGCCAAGTTGGATATCATCAAGCATTGTGCGAGCACATTTCACAAGCGTCCTATTCTTTCTCTAACAACTCCATTTTGAGGGGGTGCGTGAGGGAAAGAAAAGGTGTATGTAATACCACCTTCATCACAAAAATTTGAGAAAGACTCATTCTCAAATTCCCCTCCATGATCACTACGAATAGTGAAAAAGGTGGTTCCAATGAGATTTTGTACTTTCTTCACAAATATTGTGAAGTTTTCAAAAGCATCATTTTTATTACTTAAAGAAAATACCCAAGTAAATCTAGAAAAGTCATCAACGATGACAAGTCCATATCGAGCATTCCATAATGAAGCAACTTTAGTTGGCCCAAAAAGATCTAGATGTAAAAGCTCTATAGGCCGTTTAGATGAAATGCTTTTCTTAGGTTTGAATGACGATTTTGGAAGTTTGTCTCGTTGACACGAGTCACAAAAGCTTTTCTTTTGGAAAGAAAGCTTAGGAAATCCTTTAATAGAATTTAACTTGGATAGCTTAAAAAGTGTTCCAAAGTTCACATGACCAAAAGGTCGATGCCATTAGTGTTGTTCACTTGTGTTGGCAATGAGACATTGTTCATGTGACTTGGGGATATCTAGGATATATATATATCCTTATGGCGTGTGCCAGAAAATAACAAATTATTATTATCTTTACTAAAAATATGACACATTCCTTTCGCAAAGCTAACTTTGTAACCCTTGTCACAAAGTTGGCTTATTGAAATAAGATTGTAATTTAATCCATTAACAAGGTAAACATCACTTATAAGAGGTTTAGATGGGTTACCAACTTTACCAACACCAATGATGGTTCCGCTCTCGTTGCCTCCAAAGACTACTCGGTTCCCATTCTCAATGGGCACCACTCCGGAGAGCAATTGAGCTTCACCCGTCATGTGTGTTGACCACCCGCTATCGAGTATCCACCCATCCTTGGAGCTAAATTTGGATTTGTTGCTCCGTTTCTTTTTCTTGAATACCTAAAGATAGAAATATCATTCCATGGTACCCAAGGTCATTGGGTCCTAAAAGATTAGACCTTTGGAAGCCAAGTCCAATTGGACATAGACTTCCCAACATAATCATCATTATGCACGACATTCATGAAATAGGAATTCATGTAAGCTTGTTTTTCATGCATGTTAGTGTTCTTCGGGCCCCAAATAGTGAATATTTTGGGAGCCCTATTCCTATTGGGAGCATGCATACGTTGTTGATTTCTACGTGATGCATGTGGCATACGAGGAGGTGGCCTAGGAAATGCATGACGTGGATAAGCATATGGCACATGATGAAATGGTGGTGGCGACATATGATATGATGCATGATGGTAATCATTCATATGATAGTGATGTGGATGAACATATGCATGTGGAGGAACACGTGTGTGAGGGTGTCTCACTTGGTGTGCACGTGCTCGTGGACGTGAAGCATAAAAATCATCATAATTGTGAACCGGTGGAGTAGGATGTGTGTTCCTACGTGGCATAGTATTGGTGTACATAAATGCATGACCCTTCTTTGGGGGTCCACCCAAAGTGGGTTTCTTTCCAAATGGGGTTGTGTACGAAGTGGAAGCACCATTTGTAGATGAACTACCAATAGGGTGTTTGCTCCCACTCGTTAAGGCATCAGAAGTTGGCCTTACAAAGGTGGTGGAAGATTTGGATGAATTTTCCATTTTATACCCCAAGCCAATACGATGATTGGCTGGAAGTAAGTCATTTAGGATATTATCCAAATGGTCCTTACCTTTATTGAATTTATTAATTTGGCCTAATGTGGACTCATACTTCTCGGTGAGAGAAAGTATAGAAGCATCCAAAGTGGACACTTGAGTAGTGAGTGCACAAACACGAGACTTGAGATTCTCATTCTCAATACTCAAAGTTGAGTTTCAAGAAATCCAATCCGCTATCTCGTGTTCATCCGATTCCTCAATATGAACATGCTCAAGTTGAGATTTGAGATTTTCAATCTCATTTCTCAAACCTTCAACAACGGTGTCGTTGTTGATGGTGATAGGCTTAGGTGAGGTTTGGAGACTAGTTAACTCATCTTTAGTCTTAGTATATCTATTTACTAGTTTAGAATACTTAGACCAAATTTGCTCGTTAGCTAATCTAAGGTCATTCATAGTTACCTCATCGCCTTCATCATCGCTTTCATCGGAGGAGGGCTCTTGATCATGTTCCTCTCTAGCCATGAAGCACATGTGTGCTTACTCCACTTGTTCATCATCCGACTCTCCACTTGAGGAGTCCTCGTCGGAGTCGGTGAATGTCCCGACAAGTCCTTTCTTGTACCCTTTGTTGTACTTCTTTGACTTGTCGAACTTGGGCGCCTTCCATTTCTCCTTTTGTTTGTTTTGAGGACAATCCGCTTTCATGTGTCCTGGCTTGTTGCATTTAAAACACAAAGGAGCGGAGGCGTTAGTAGAACTAAATTTAGATTTGTTCTTGAAGTTACCTTTCCGGAAGAATCGGTTGAACTTCTTTGCCATGAGGGCAATAGATTCTAAGTCCAACTCGTCTTCCGATTCTTCATCATCGGTAGATGTAGATGGAGCGGCCTTGAACGCAATCGCCTTTTTCTTTGGCTCGTCTTGCTTCAAGTACGACTTCATCTTGTCCTGCATCTTTATTTTACTGTCCTTGCGTACCTCATAAGACATCAAGGTACTCATTAGTTGTACGACAGTATACTTATTCATATCGTTACCATCCTCGATGGCGAAGGTACGCTTTTCCCAACAAGAAGGAAGTCCGTCAATAATCTTTGAGACTTTCTCCTTTTGGGTGTAAGTCTTTCCAAGAGCCTCCAACTCGTTGGTAATGTCAACGAAGCGAGCATAGTACTCCTTCATCTTCTCACCCTGTTGCATGTGAAATAATTCGTAATCTTTATTTACAACAGTGAGTTTGGAGTCTCTTACCCTACTCGTTCCTTCATGCAAGATGAGAAGTGAGTTCCAGATTTGATATGCACTCTTACATGTGCATATCTTGTTGAAGTCTTTGGGCTCCAACGCACATTACAAGGCATTCATTGCCTTGGCAGTGTTTACCTCCGCGGAGACCTCCGCGGTAGTCCACTTAGCGAAGTCTGGTTCGGTGGGCTCGACATACTCTGTCAACGTAGCTCTCTATAGTGAAGTGCTCCGGAGGAACATTTCTATCCGGCATTTTCAGTACCCATAATTGGTACCGTTGAAGAAGGGAGGCCAAGTTGAGGAGTGTCCTTCCATCACCGAAGAAGCTCCTTCACGGTTCCTGAAGGTGCTATAGTCTGAAGGTGGACGAACATTCTTGTTGTCGTTGGTAGACATAGTTATGAACTTGGCTCTGATACCAAATGTAATGCCCTGATAGCTACTGCACAAGTACTAGAGGGGGGTGAATAGTACTTTAAAATAATCAAGAGTATAATTCCTAATTATCGTGCAAACTCAACCAACAATGCGGAAATGAAAATAGACAACAATAAAAGACAAGCGCAAACAAGCGATGTAACGGGTTCGGATCCACCCAAGTCTTCCTGACTTGTTCCCGGTGATCCTACGTCCCAAACACCCGGATCCCCTCCAGCTACTTGAGTTAGAATCCTCCAACCCAAGTTTGCACGATGAAATTCTTGTAGAAAACCTCTACAAGATCAAATCATACACAAATCGAAATGTGACTCCCACAAACCGGGATCACAAACTTCTCTCACAAACCGAGAGAAAAACTTGCAATATCAATGTAAATGAAATATAAACACTTACCAACAAAATCCTATGCCTTGAGTAAAACTTACGATTTTAGGGCAAGGATGATTTTGAAGAAGCAGCAAGCACCAAACCCTGGCTCCACCAAGATGGATAGCAATAGGTGGCTAGGGAGAAGTTGGTGACTTGGATTCAAGCTCCTAGCTTGAGTAGCTCACAATCAATGAGAATCTCTCTTGAGGAATAAGAGTGAGGGAGAGATTCTTGTTAAGAAAGGGAGCTTGGAAATAGGAATTAAATGCTCTCTCTTTAATTCGCAATGTCTCAATAATATCAGCCTTTTAATGCTATGAAGAAGCATCACAAGATTATATAGGATAGAGAGGAGAGAGAGGGAAAATTCGTGCATTTAATGCTCCAACGGATCTATTTCTGAAGGTGTCTAATCGGTCTAAGAAGGATCACTGACCGATTAGTTTCACAACTAGTCGGTCGGTGATTCTTCTTGGACCGACTAAGAGGTTCACAGCCAAGAAAGAAAGTTCAGGAGGATTAGAACTAGTCAGTCTAAGAAGACTTGCCAACCGACTAGTTTGACAACTAGTCGGTCGGTGAGTGTTCTTTGACCGACTAAGCAGATGAAAAACAATTAGCTGAACACAAGTGAACTAGTCGGTCTAAGAACAAATTCCAACCGACTAGTTTCACAATTAGTCGGGCGATGGTTGTTCTTGGACCGACTAAGAGTAAACAGTAGCTAGGCTGAGAAAATGAAAGTATAACTAGTCGGTCTAAGAAGGATTCCTAACCGACTAGTTTGACAACTAGTCGGTCGGTGAACCTTCTTGGACCGACTAATTGGTCAACAGTGAAGATGCTGAATTGAGCAAGGAGATCTAGTCGGTTTAAGAAAGATTACTGACCGACTAGATGACAATCTAGTCGGTTGGTTCTTCTTCTTGAACCAACTAAGATGCACTAGAAGCCACGAAATGAAGCGTAAAGCTTCGGGAAAGATTCTATGGGCTTCTAAGATAATCTTAACTCTAAATGATATGAGCGTTATGAAGATTATAATGTAAGACCTACTCAAGGCTTAACATTCTATGAAAAGAAGCTAGAAGACTATAAATTAAACTAGACGAACCGTCTTCAAAGCTTCAATCCGATTCTCTTGACTTCAATAATGCTCCTTGAGTTTCAACGAAGCTTCAGACACACGATCACGCGCTTTGAGAAGTCTTGAGACGTCGCTTTTGATGTATGTAGAATTTTGGTGACGATCTCCATAACTGCGCTCACAAAGAGTTAGTTCACGATATTTATGTTTGTTCATCATCAAAACCAAATCCGGGGAATCAATACTCAACAAAACTTATATACCATTGTAAAGCATCTTACTGAACTTTATTTTGTTGCGGTAAATAACATGATCAACATAACTTCCTAATATTGAGAATCTTTCTACTGCCACTGATCATTGCAGTTCATCATTAATTGAATTCGCTAGTGTTTCTCTGAGAATCTACGCTTGATATTGCTCCTTTAAATTGTCTACATGCAAGTAACAAATTCAAGAAATGTTGAACAAAAAGATAGCAAACATACCACCACAATGATCAGTGGCAGTAGAAAAGACTCGGAAATGTTCACAATGCATGGCGGTTGAAAAAATTAGTACTCTAGCAGCACTACAGTAATTTCAATTATTTTGGGTTGGTTTCTTTTATCATTTGGTTTCTTTTTGTTTTTTAGGTTTAGTTTTATTAGTTGCATCTTTTTTTTCTTTTTTGCTCTCTGTGCCACATGTGTTTTCTTTCTCTTAATAGTTGGGGGTGGTTGTGTTGTTCGGACTGGAAACAAAGATGAATACTGAAAAAACACGATCCAATTATTTGGTCAAAACAAAAAAAAAGAAAATCAAATTTGGGTAGTTCTCAATTTGTACAATTTGTACATGGGTTGGAAAAATGCAAGACTTTAAAAGAGAACTCTGTAACACTATTAACTAACAACAAGACTTTAAAAGCCTCCATATATATTCAAGGTCATCTTTAGCTTTGAAGTTTTCTAAACTGTAGTTCATTTTAAACCGTAATATAAGTCATAGTTAGAGGTTTGCTAACCTCTAACTCCATTTTTTCTCTAAAGTGGAGTTTTATTAATTTTAGTTCTGTTTGAACTTTGGATACAAAACAGGGGAACTTTTTTTCTCTTCAAGTTGAAGTTTGAAAAAAGTTAATCTGATTGGATGTTTAACTATAGTTAATGCTAAATTTCGTAGTTAGCTACCTACAGTTCATATGAAAGTTCAAAATTTGCCAAACGAACCTCATGCTAGTTTTTTGGAGTGAATAGACTAAATGATATACTATAGTTTAGAAAACTTAATCCAAGCCAAACAATCTCTAAGAGGAAGCAACTATCACTTGTTAGATACATAATCAAATATAACTGTTCATAAGTTACCTACATAAATAACCAAGTTCACATAGAAAATCCATACCCCTCCAAGGTCCAAATTTTTTGCTTTGGATTCCTTCAAACTGTCACTGGAATTTAGACTTGCTCAAATTCTTACTGGCATCCTTATCTCAATGAAAAGAGAAGGATGTTATTTTCTCAACTTCCTTCTCTAATTCGATGCCCTAAATTCCCAAGTTACATAAATGTGATGTACTTAGCTTATGGAAGCCGATGGTATACCTGTGTTTTCGTCTCACAACGAACGTCCAGCTGCTGCAATCGGAGAGTGAGATGGCCGGCTAGTCGCTTACCAAGAAACCAAGGCAAGCAGTGGCACCCTGGCTGAAGAACTTCATCAAACTTTCCAAATTGCTCCTTGATAGCCACAGTCTATTGATCGACTTGCACACAGCAAAGCAGGTTACCCATGATTTATCGTCTGGAAAAAAATCCATGTTTAACATAATCAGAAACTGAATATTAAGATAGAATATGCTTCACAAATAAACACTACACTGAATGAGCTGAAAAAAATTCAATTAGGGTTTGTAAATTAATTCAAATATTGACAAATAACAATCACTTCCTCAATGAAATAATTTCAGCGGTCAAAATTAACGAAATACACATTCTTCAAAGAACAATGAGCTGCTTTTCTTTCTATTGCCCCAATTGCGACAAAATTCAAAGAAAGAGTTCACAATAACCATGCAATTTTTCCAACCCATATACAAAGTGAGAACTACCCAAATCAGAATTCAACTTATAAACCTAATTCAAGCACAAGAAATTCACTCGATCAAGCAACTCAATCCAATTATGTAGAAATTCTCTTAATAGTTGGAGCTGCTTTTCTTCCATTTCTTTCTGCAATTAACAAAAAAGCAATCGTTATTGCTTTTGCGTTCCCCGGAGGGGGGGAGGCAATCTTTAAGGTGTACTTGAAGGGATTCGATCTCTTTGTCGAGACGAGCGATGGCGGCGAACAGCAGATGCCTCCCCAGTAAGTCTCCGCTTCTCTACGGCGACGTCGGAGGAGGAGGCCTCTGCGGCAACGTTCTTAGGTCTCAGCACCATCTCCGATCGTCTGTCAAACCTCTCACCTTTCGCCGGACCCGGCTCCGATCTGGCCGACGAGTCCGAGATCGCGGCGATGAGGCCGGAATCGGAGTCGTGGGGCCCAGGAAAGAAGGCTTCGCGGAGGAGGATTTTTCACTGCGTATACGGCGAGGAAGTCGGGGGTGGTGGGTCCTTTGGCGGGAGATCGACGTCGGTGACGGAGGCGGGGGGGTTGGGAGGGATGCCGCGTGTCCGGAGGGAGCACCGGAGGACGATCGACGATTGGGCCTTGGATACTGCGGAGGACGATCAAGTGTTTGGGCTTGAGGGAGGCGGAGGAGCATTTGGCCTCAGGAAATTTAGGTCTCGTTTGAAATGAGAGTGTTCACTTAGCGTTTGGGAAATTTAGGGCCTATTTCTTTGCATAGAATTGCCCCGAGAAAGTGAATTTGATTCACTATTCACTGCCACATCAGCCCAACATTAGCCCAACTTTTCAAAGCCTGTTCCAAACGAGAGAAAAAAACAAAGGTTTTGCTGAGGTGGAGCAAAGTTACGGCTCTGGGCAAAATCCCCGCAGTTTCAGGGGACTTTGCCCCGGAATCTGTCTTTTTGATGGGTCCTGCTCATGCTCAGCAAACCACATGCCACAGCAAAATCCCTACTTTTTTAATTTAAGTTTTAATTTTAAAAATATTTGTTTATTAATATTTCTTTCCCTTCCAACTTTTCTCATCCCACAATCACAATACCACTTTAACCCAAAGAAACACACTACTTTAGTGTGGATCCCACAAACAAATCCCAAACCCACTTTTCAACCCCTTTTCCTCCAAAAGAAACACAAAACTCTACTTCTCTCACCTCAAGATTTACTATTCACAACAGTAAATCCCAACCCACTGCCACCCAAAGAAACAGGCCCTTAACAGATGGCCGAGGAAAATAGCGGGAAGAGGAAAAAAAATTTCCCTAGGGCTGGGATATTTTTGTTTAAGCGTTATCTAAGAGATTATATATATGTATATTTTTTAATAATAGTGCTTACGTAACGATTAGTACCATAGCGCTAAAATAAAGCACTATTTAAGGTATTACTTGGATAACGCTTTTAAAAAAAGCGATATCTAAGTGATTTTTACCTTAAGTTAAATTTAATTTTATTTTCTATAAGTGCAGAAACGCTATACAAGAGCTTACTTAGATAGTACTTTTTATAAGCGCTATCTAAGTGGCGTTACCCAAGCCCAAATCTGTAGTAGTGAATATTGACTAATGGGGTTGACAGTAAACCATACCCTAGGCCAACAGAGACACAGTCTTGACAAACGGACTATATCTAAAGGTATTCATCACTGACACAGCCAAAGTGAACCCAATGATACTTTTGTCAATGTGTCGATCACGTTATGATGATTCTGAAACAGGGACGACAACTACTGCTCGTAGTGACCGTCGTCTAGGGGTTTCGAGCCCCAACCTGTAGTAATGTTAGGCTGTATGGTCTCACATCGAGTAGCGTTCGTATCTTAGTAAAAGGAAGATTAATAAGAGAAATTCATTCGATGAAATGGAATAGTTAATGTTCACAAGACAGTTGTGAGACTAAGTCGTAGATGCAATAGGGACATTGTAGCATTTGATGCAAACAAAGATTAAATGTGTCGTAAATTGGTTACGACAATATTTGTAGGAACAAAAGCTTTGGAAAGGGTTACCTGGTTGACAGGATCATCCCGGTCTAAACACAGGTTCAAACCGTGTCCAAATCGGAGCTCAAACGAGCCCAGAAACGCAAAAACAGTCGTAGGCAAAGTGGGTTAGACCCACTTGGGCTAACGGGTCCATCCGCAAGGGGCTAAGGGGCGCAGCCCACTGGAAACAGCGGGCGCGCACCTGCTGCTCAGCGGGCACCACCTGCTGGTTGCAGCTGGTGCACGCCCGTTGCTCAATGGCCGGCCCGCTGCGACAGCGGGCACATCATGTTGGTCGCAGCGGGCGAGGCCCGCTGTTGGCAGCGGGCGTGTGCCCGCTGGACAGCGGGCACAGCCTGAAACTTAAGTGAAAATAGGGTTTTTTGAAACCCCTTTTGACAGTTACGAAAATTGACTTTTTGCCCAGCTTTGTGCAATTGTTTGAGGGGTCAAACGAAGTCGAAATTCGTCACCGTTTGTTCCTACGCGTTCACCATTTGAAGCCCTTCGAATTGATAGCCTGTTTGGTGTCTAAAGTTTAATGGATAAGGAGAATTAATTCGTTGAAGTTGGCTTTTATGAAAAGCTTACTAAACTTCAATTAAAGCTAAATTAGCCAAATTAATTTATCCTCTATCTGGGGTGCACTCTCTTCGTTGAAAATAGGGGTGCACTCTCTTCGTTGAAAAATGCACCAAGTCTTCAATCGAGTAGCTCCGGATTTTAGAGCAAGCTCGATCTACGACTAAACTATTCTTTCCCTCTTCTTCATATTCTCCCGACTACTCCTAGCAAGACTACGAAGAGGGTTTGGATTCGGATTCAGACGTCTAAGACGCGGGTCTACTCAAGTGAAACCTTCTACCGCGTGTGATCGTCTTGGAGGCGGGTGTCGGCTCGGGCAGATCAGTTCGAGGGAGTGAGGCGGCTCGGGTGGATCGAGTCAAGGCGGTTCGGCTACGAGGAGTGTTAGAAGACGGTGTGGTACATCTTGCCCGCCCCAGGGTTGAGATTCCGTGTATGTTCTCTAAGTAATTTTAGTGTAGTTTAATTTCGTCGCAGTAGGATAGATCCCTCTTGGGTGTTGGATATGGATGACATGTATACACCCATGAGGGGATGTATGAGGGTATACGGACCTCAGATGTCGCGTGCATGAAAGCGTGCAAGAAGGGAACCTTTTCACGTGTGAAAAGGACCACTCGATAAGTGGAAAAAGTCACTTTATAAGTGCATAAAGGCATTTGATAAGTGAATGAAGAAGAGGATAAGTAAAAAGGCTAATATAGGCTAATAAGCTTATATGTAGTTATTTCCTACAATAACTACTCCTAAAGCTTATAAATAGGACCCAAGGGTAAGGCTTTTACACCATTCCATCCATGCCATAAGTTTGCATAAGGCAACTTATGTTCTTCTTCTCCCTTTCCATTAAATTCTTCTTCTAAGTAGAGATTTAGACGGTGAAACGCTGCTTCGATCCTCCGTGAAGAAGTACCGACCGTTGTGGCAAATCCGAGGGCGAAGTTCAGAGAATACGGTGTCGCGTACGCGAGCGTAAGTCTCTCCTCTTCATTCGATCCTAACATCATCGTTTTTGACAGGATCCTTCATTGGTATCAGAGCCACACGGGTTTGCCCCGGTCTAACCGTCGCCCCGGTCTCACCGATGAACGAGACATTGTCTCTTTCACGAATGAGTTTCCTTTCATTATGGATATGGTAGGAGCGCATCATGACGGAGAGAACGCCAAAAGTTGTTCTTTTCACGTTAGGGTCTTTTGTCATTACGGATATGGCAAGAACTCTCCGTGACGGGAAGAACTGACCGTTCATCTCGCCAAACTCGCATTCTTCATGGATGCTGCGTCTCCATTCAATTGAGAATGGGTGCTCTCTTCATGTGGAGCGTGAAGTTTGCGACCTTGAAAGTGTGTTATTTTTCATTTTGGCACACGGCCATTAAAGAATAACTACTTTCTCGACGAACGGGTGTTTCATCGGAGAAGGCGATGGTGGTTACAAAAATTCTCATCTGAGAAGAAGATCTTTGGTGCATGATTGCCATGGCCATATGGGCAATGGAGGCTATGCACCCCCCCTCCCCATACAAAGGGGGTTGGCTACGGCCAATGACAACCAAGACCCCCCCTCCAGGAGGGGGGGTGTGCAAACTGGACCACAAAGGAAGGGGAGGCCGGCCATGGCCAAGGGGCCATGGCCGGCATGCACAAAGGCCATGGCCGGCCCTGGCCTCGGCCAGGGCCCTGGCCGGCCCTGGCAGAGGCCAGGGCCGGCGCCCTGGCCTCAGGCCAGGGCCGGCGCCACTGTCGGCCCTGGCCTCAGGCCCGGGCCGGCGCCACTGTCGGCCCTTGGCCTCGGCCAGGGCCAGGCCCCGGTCAGCCCAGTAAATGGGGGGACTTGCATGGGCTGTGGCTTGCATGGCCGGTCTCTACGGAGCCGGCGGCAGTTGTCTGCGGCAAAATTCCCCTGTAGGGGGGAGCGCCTGGATCCATACGGGAGCCGGCGGCGGTGGCTTGCAGAAACCTCCCCTCAAGGGGTGTTCGGCCTTGGCCAAGTTGCGATGGCAACTCTCTCTTCGGAAGGGAATAGAATCCGGCCTTGGCACGGCCACGACACGACCCCGGCAATGGCCGGGGAATTGTCGAAATATTTCAGCTATGTCACCCTGTAAGGGGGTGTAGGCCTTGCCGAATATTTTGCAAATACAAAAAGGGTATATTTTAGTACCATAAGGGTACCAAGTTGAAATTCCCTAAATTTTTTTTGAAAAATACGTTTTCTGTCATGCCCCGCTTCCCAAAATGGACGGAAGCGAAACGTGACGAGGCCCGCTTAGGCCAGAGCTTTAGAAGCTCGGACCCAATAAGCGTCTGTAGAGGTACCATTTTAAAATAATTTCAGGTTCTTGCATTATTATAGTTCGAAACAACAAAAGTACGGAAAGGAAATTTGCATTCATTTACATGGAGAAATAATATCCAACTGGTACAAAGTCTAAAAGAAGCCTAAGCATGACAACACAAGTTTAAAGACAAACCGAAAAGTAGTACCCTCGGGAAGTGGCGACTAAAAGACCTCAAGGTCTGGTCCTCGTCAGGCACGGACTCTGGATCAGCGTCCTCGGCTCCTCGTACTCCAGCGAGTCTGCTGCGTCCACGATCTCTGGCTGAACACCTGACGTACAGCACCCAAGAAAAAGGAACTGTACGTCAGGTAAAGTCTACAAGAAGAGTTAGACTTTACTGCAAGTGCACCGAACTTTAAACAACGGCTTACTGGTTGATTAGCATGCTGGGGTTACAACAAGTACAAGAGAAGTAACGTAGCAGGAAAGTAAAGCGTAGCAGGCAGTAGTCGTAGCGTGTGCTACCGACTACGGGACTAACCTAAAGGTGTCAGGACAAGACGAAGACAGGCAAGACATGTAGGACACGACACGGCACGACACGACACGACACGAAGGGTTCACGCCTTACGGTTCGAGGGGGATCAGACCCTCTCACCGTGCGCACGCTCAACCCTACCCCAAAACCCCAGAACTCATGACAGGAAGCACGGAGATCACTTTCGCAAGGAAAGCACCTGAAACGCCCGTAGGCTTTTTGTATCACGGAGATCACTTCCGCTCGGGAAGCATCTGAAACGCCCGAAGGCTTTTTGTAACACGGAGATCACTCCCGCAAGGAGAGCATCTGAAACGCCCGCAGGCTTTTTGTAACACGGAGATCACTCCCGCAAGGAGAGCATCTGAAACGCCCGAAGGCTTTTTGTAGCACGGAGATCACTCCCGCAAGGAGAGCATCTGAAACGCCCGAAGGCTTTTTGTAGCACGGAGATCACTCCCGCAAGGAGAGCATCTGAAACGCCCGAAGGCTTTTTGTAGCACGGAGATCACTCCCGCAAGGAGAGCATCTGAAACGCCCGAAGGCTTTTTGTAACACAGTGACAAGACACGACCAGTGTGGATAACAGTGACAAGACACGACCAGTGTACGGGAGAGTTATTCTAGGGTGTCCACACACACGCACACACATGATAGCCCTACAGCATCAAAGTTGTTGTTGTCAGGCTCAGACTTCGTCGTCTAGTCTGAGTCGTCCGGGGCGTCCCGGACGCTATCATTTCACGTCCGGTTCTATACAGTCACAGTCTAACAGTTTTAGCAATCTAAGACCAAGGCACGGTCAAAAACGCAAGTGGGTACACTTGCCTGAAATGGCGAGTGTGTCGTCCTCTCGAAACGTCTCATCCAAGCGTCTCGTACGCAGAAGTCCGTCTGAAATATCACCACGGCGACGATGTCAGGTCTCAAATTTATCAAATCCTATTAGGTTTCATTTCTAGGTTTTCGGGACTATCCTATTCGTCAAAAGTCACTTTTTGATATATCAACCTAATCGACGATCTATCCTATGTGCACAGTCAAATTAGTCCGTTCGTCGATTTTCTATGTTCAAACAACATTTTACAGGAGCTGGAAAGTAAATTTAGTTCAAGTTGACGGTTTTTAGTTTAGGGTTCAGTCAGCTATTGTGGGGGTTTCTACGAGTTTCGGGGAACCAACCTGAACCGGAGTTTGCTGTAGATTGGATGTCGGGTCTGATCGGAGAACTCCTCATCTTCAGATCTGGTCCTCGCACGTCTCTCCAAAAGTCGAACTTGCGACGAAGGCCTACGACGTGTCGCAACGTCGTAGACGGCAAATCCGCGAAGTGGCACGCCCAAGTGGGGCCCACAGCAGTGCTAGGGGTCCAAGGGGGCCCACAACACCTCAGGAGCACTTGGGGGGCCCACCACAGGAGT
The DNA here is from genome assembly GCA_030789695.1 of Scilla litardierei. Taxonomy (NCBI): domain Eukaryota; kingdom Viridiplantae; phylum Streptophyta; class Magnoliopsida; order Asparagales; family Asparagaceae; genus Scilla; species Scilla litardierei. The sequence continues at coordinate 87,112,517 of CM061136.1, forward strand.
TGGTGTGGGAGAAATGATGTTGCGACGAAGTTCGGTCGGTCGGACTTGTTCGGTGCGGGGGTTCCTCTCGGTCAGACCGAGAGGGGCTCTCGGTCGTGCAAGTTGCAGCACAGCGGGGTCGGGAGCTTGGGCGGTGCGAGGGATTTTGTCGGTCAGACCGACAGATCCCGTCGGTCGCAGCGGGGCGGCTAAGCTGCAACGTTGCAGCTTGCAACGAAGCGGAGCAGCGCGGGCTGTTCTCTCGGTCGGAGCGGGGAGCGGCTTCGGTCAGGCGCTAGCGGGTGCGGAGCGGTGGCAACGAAGCGGGGTGCGGAGCGGGCGCTCGGTCTGACCGAGCGGTGCTCTCGGTCGGAGCAGGCGACAACGGGGGGCGATGCAGTGGGCTGTGCGAGCGGCGATGCGGGGGATTGCTCCGGTCGTGCGCTAGGATTTGCGGGGGAGAGCTCCGGTCGTGCACGTTGCGATCGTCGCAACGTTGCGACGAACGTCGGGAAGGGGTTTTTGACGGCTAGGGTTTGTGTGGCTGCGAAAATAACCTAGCCTAAGGTTTATTTAAATAGAAAAGAGTTAGGATTAGGGTTTGGGTTAAGAAAAACGTAATTAAAATAATTAAAATAATTAGTTAAAAATAAATTTACTCTTCTCTCCCTCACACGAGATGGGTGCGACCAAAAATTCTGAAACTTTGCCTAAAAATTCTTTAATACGTTATTATAATATAGGAATTTTATTGTAATTAAAACTCTTATAAAAATAGGTTTTAAAATTATTTAAAGCTTTCAAAAAAATGGAAAATAGGTCAAATTAAGTCCAAAAATTGTGAAATAATTCTGGGGTGTTCAGGACGACTAAAGAAAGAGAGTGGAGAAGACGGATCTAGATTTCGACGTCGAGAGACGAAACTAGAATTCGAAACGTCTCGCGTCAAAACAGAAAGTCGCGATGTCCCGTCAAATAAGTTAGTATCACGGAAGAACGACTCGAGATATGTCGTTCCCAAGTTATTCCACAATCTAATACTTTCAGAGACGATCACGACGACATATCACACAAAAACGTTCAAAAACAAATAAAGTCTAAAATAAACACGTGCACGATCAAAAGCACGTGCACGAAGAAGGTACGATAGAAACAGGCCATTACATTCTACCCACCTTAGAAATGATTCCGTCCTCGGAATCACTCACACTAGTTATAATTACCCATATAACCTTATACCCGCAACTATCATATCTACTCATAAAGATTTCTAATCCTGTAACTTCGAACAACGTTCCTCAATAATCCATCCTAGTCCATCTTTTCACTGGGCAAGCCACGACTAAACTCTCTTCCTATTACTTAACTATAGACCCATCACTACTGCTCAAATTCCCAACTCCAAGTTCTCATAAAAATAATAATCATCTTCTGATATCGTACCACTCCACTAAGCATCAGCATCGCTCATTAATATCTTTTGAATTTCTAAATCTTTTCCCAACATTAATAAATCTCCAAAAAAAATGCGATTCTAGTCATCCACCAATCCAAGACAAAACATTTGTCTATCCTATAATACCTTCACCAATCAGCAATCGTCGTGTCTTCAATACATTCTCGTCATATCTCCCCATAAATTCATCCACCAAATATTTTGATCTGTCAGAATTACACCTCATCCTGCTCACTATAACTAATCCCAACCAATATTAAGTCCGACTGCCTAATCATCCATTTATCTCCACACGTCGTGTTATTCTCAAAGTCTTCTCACGTCAATTCAGCAATCCGTCTCAATGCTAATATAAGCTCTACTCAATCTCATAATCACCCTAACTCATACTATTCTCCGCAGTTACTCCTATCTACTACCCGTCTAAGCCTCAAGTCTGTTGAGCTCTCATCTCCTCGTATAATTTCATTCGACCAGAATTTCCCATTGAGTCCGCCACACTCCGGCTTTATAAATAAGTCTTTGGACAGTCCATTCTTTTCATCCAAAAGATATTCTAATCCATCATCCTTGTGTTCCCAAAATCAATTAATCATTGACATAATAAACTCATCTCACTCCAAGCCTACCAACAAACAAAATCCTATAACGATAATAGTTAGGCCCAATTAATATAACAATCATAAACACGAAAATTTTGTTTAAGGAAGAAGGAAGGGAAGAGAAAGAGAGGCTTAAGGCCAAGGAAATATTTTAAAAACATTTGAAAAAAAACGTGTGGTGTTGCGGTAATGGATGAGGGAGGTTAAGTGATTTGTGATCTTGTGAGCTAGTTTTAAAACTTTAAAGATTTGGTTTAAAGAAAACAAAGTTTTGATATGATTCTCATACAACCAAGATAAACCATTCATTAAGACTAAAACTAAGTCTAAGGATCTGCCTGCGATGACGCCATTAATATAAGTATGAATACCGTCATTCAGACAACTCCCATCATACCATGGTTGACACTGAGTACACATTCAAGACACAGGAGACAAACATCAGGATCCTAAAGATGACACACTCCTACAGGTCTACACACTCTACCTATACTCAGGCACTGCAACGACATCACCTACCAAAGGGCCTACTCCTAAACTGGAGATAGCATGGATAACTACAAGATTTAATGTCTAGATAAACGAAGGAAAGAAAACTAAATCAAAAGCGGAACGAAATAAGATCGGAAGGAACGAGTTCAAATAAGGCAAGATAAGGAGGTAGTTGGTTGGGTGGAAAACGATTGTTTTGTAAATGAAAATAAGTTTACACAAAGATTTTGAAATGTGGTTACGAGGAACATAGAACAGGTATAATGATAATAATAAAATAATTGAAGTCCCCCTTGTTTAGAAAGTATTTTAAAAGTAGGCAAGGTAAGTGATTTAGAAATAGATCTTGTAGCCCAGAAATATAAATTGAATTATCAAAATGTCAACACGGTTTTTAAAAAAATGAAAATATGAAAGATACCGATTTGAAATAATTTTTTCCAGATAGTAACTTGCAAATTTGACGACCAAGGAGATTTCAAAATCTAAGAAGGAACTTTCAACCGAAAAGCAATGAATTTTAACTATATATATAATAAAGGGTTTTCAAGGGAGTTAAACCGAGCAAAGAATTTAATAATGGGTTTTGAAAACAAGAAATAAAAGGAATAAGAGTGAAATGAGATAGCGATTGTTTGGTATATGAATGTAAGTTTAAACAGGGATCCTTGAAGTATGAGCACGATGAACATAGAGATGTTTATATGTAAGAAATTTAAAATCCCCCTTCGTTTTAGAAAAATATTCTAAAGTACGTACGTAAATGGTTAAAAATAAATTTCGTAGGTTAGAAAAATGATATATTGAATTCCCGAAATGGTAACAAAGTTTTAAAACTAAAATACGATGGATATTGATTCGAGAATAAGTACGAGGTCGTAACTTAAAACTTTTACGACCGAAAGGTTTCAAAATTTGCGAAAGAATTTTAACTCAACCGAAAGTAAGAAACTTTAAATAATTAATAAAAGTTTTCAAAGAAGTCAAATTGGGCGGAGAATTTAATAATGAATTTCGAACATACTTTTAAAGGAAGCAGGTTTTTGGGAAAAGGGGAAAATTCGAAAATAAGTACAAGATAGTAGAAATAAATTGTATAGTTTATAAAAGTGATATATATATTTTGGAAACAAGGCAAATAATGCGAGATATTGACTTAAAACATTTACGTCCAAGAAAGCTCCAAGTCAATTAAAAGTTTTAACTCGATCCAAAACAACAAATTTTAAATATATAATATAGGGGTTTTCAAAGAAATCAGGCTAGAGCGAAAACTTAATAAGGAAAGTCGAAAATAATTTTAGAGGATGTAGAATTGTTCCAGGAAGGAATTCGAAGGATCGATGATAATCGTCAGGAAACGATCACGAGAATTGAGAGAAAGGAAAAAGATCGCATGAAGATTACGCGTAAGATATGAATCGTGAAGAGCTACGATGGGACTCTATGGTCGATAGCACAAAATTTGCAAGGATCAGAGGGATGCTAGAGGACAAGGGTTCTAATCATCGGGTCGTCTAAAGATTTAGGATAACTCAGCTCTAAGACTTCCTAATGAGCTAGAATATAATCAGGATCTAAAGAGAAGGTTCCTAAGAGAATCAAGGTTACGTTCTGCTAGGCCCGAAGTCGATGGAGCTGGGCGAGCGACTAACTGAAAGAAGGACTCTAGATATCAAATACGATCAGAATCAAATGGGGATGCTAAAATAGGCAAGGACGAGAACAACTAAATCTTAACCAAGGCGTCCGACTATCAACCTAGGCGTCTACCTAAGTCTTCCTACTATCTAAGACTGGGAAGCTAATTCAGACTTGTACGTGGATATCAAATGAATGCGGTACTTTATTGTTCCGAACTTTTGCAAGGCCTACATGGGCCACCACTAAAACCTATCATGCCCCGCTTCCCAAAATGGACGGAAGCGAAACGTGACGAGGCCCGCTTAGGCCAGAGCTTTAGAAGCTCGGACCCAATAAGCGTCTGTAGAGGTACCATTTTAAAAGAATTTCATGTTCTTGCATTATTATAGTTCGAAACAACAAAAGTACGAAAAGGAAATTTGCATTCATTTACATGGAGAAATAATATCCAACTGGTACAAAGTCTAAAAGAAGCCTAAGCATGGCAACACAAGTTTAAAGACAAACCGAAAAGTAGTACCCTCGGGAAGTGGCGACTAAAAGACCTCAAGGTCTGGTCCTCGTCAGGCACGGACTCTGGATCAGCGTCCTCGGCTCCTCGTACTCCAGCGAGTCTGCTTCGTCCATGATCTCTGGCTGAACACCTGACGTACAGCACCCAAGAAAAAGGAACTGTACGTCAGGTAAAGTCTACAAGAAGGGTTAGACTTTACTGCAAGTGCACCGAACTTTAAACAACGGCTTACTGGTTGATTAGCATGCTGGGGTTACAACAAGTACAAGAGAAGTAACGTAGCAGGAAAGTAAAGCGTAGCAGGCAGTAGTCGTAGCGTGTGCTACCGACTACGGGACTAACCTAAAGGTGTCAGGACAAGACGAAGACAGGCAAGACATGTAGGACACGACACGGCACGACACGACACGACACGAAGGGTTCACGCCTTACGGTTCGAGGGGGATCAGACCCTCTCACTGTGCGCACGCTCAACCCTACCCCAAAACCCCAGAACTCATGACAGGAAGCACGGAGATCACTTTCGCAAGGAAAGCACCTGAAACGCCCGTAGGCTTTTTGTATCACGGAGATCACTTCCGCTCGGGAAGCATCTGAAACGCCCGAAGGCTTTTTGTAACACGGAGATCACTCCCGCAAGGAGAGCATCTGAAACGCCCGCAGGCTTTTTGTAACACGGAGATCACTCCCGCAAGGAGAGCATCTGAAACGCCCGAAGGCTTTTTGTAGCACGGAGATCACTCTCGCAAGGAGAGCATCTGAAACGCCCGAAGGCTTTTTGTAGCACGGAGATCACTCCCGCAAGGAGAGCATCTGAAACGCCCGAAGGCTTTTTGTAGCACGGAGATCACTCCCGCAAGGAGAGCATCTGAAACGCCCGAAGGCTTTTTGTAACACAGTGACAAGACACGACCAGTGTGGATAACAGTGACAAGACACGACCAGTGTACGGGAGAGTTATTCTAGGGTGTCCACACACACGCACACACATGATAGCCCTACAGCATCAAAGTTGTTGTTGTCAGGCTCAGACTTCGTCGTCAAGTCTGAGTCGTCCGGGGCGTCCCGGACGCTATCATTTCACGTCCGGTTCTATACAGTCACAGTCTAACAGTTCTAGCAATCTAAGACCAAGGCACGGTCAAAAACGCAAGTGGGTACACTTGCCTGAAATGGCGAGTGTGTCGTCCTCTCGAAACGTCTCATCCAAGCGTCTCGTACGCAGAAGTCCGTCTGAAATATCACCACGGCGACGATGTCAGGTCTCAAATTTATCAAATCCTATTAGGTTTCATTTCTAGGTTTTCGGGACTATCCTATTCGTCAAAAGTCACTTTTTGATATATCTGTTGGATCCTGTACAAAACAGAGTTAGGATCGATAATATGAAGTATAGACTTACGCTTGCGTACGCTGCACGGTAGTCTACGAACTTCGCCTTCGGATTCGCCACGACGGATCGAGTCTACTCACGAACGGAGTAAGGCTACTAATCCCACAATCTAAATCTCTATTTTAGATTAAGAACTTGGATGGAGGGAGAGGAAATATTTCTGCAGAGCTTCGCTATGAAGAAGATGCATGCATGAATTTCATGCAAAAAATGTGTAAGGAAAATGGCTACCCTTGGGTCTTATTTATAGCCCCCAAGGTAGTTATTTTAGGGTAAGTTGTTCCTTTGGAACAACTTAATTAAGGTGTACCATGATACATGGCACATTATAAGCTTAAGTTGTACCATATGCATGGTACAACATAAGCTTAAGATATTCCCCCTTTATTAGCCATATGTCGCATGCACTTATGCATATATAATGCGACTTTCCCGCTCATACAGAGATCCTCTCCGCAAGGGAACAGATTCCCTTTGCACATGACTTAGTGTGCGCGACGTTCGAGGTCCGTATTCCCTCGTACATCCCCCACAAGGGTGTACAAACGTCTTCCATATCCAACATCTCCCACTCACACTTGAGGGGATTGTAAGAGAACGTCTTTCCCTTAGTTCTTTCATCTATCATACCGAGAAATAGACCGTGCGACCGTCATGCGCGTAGAGTCTGTTGTTGTGCACTTGTTAGAGATACACAACGACCTCGAAGGTGCAAAGTTGAGTAGTTCAACGCATGCTTTACCCTAGATTATTTCTTCACATTTCTTATACTTTATATTCAACAATTGAATCCCATCTGGATTACAATTGGCTGGCCAGCTTTGAATCATTAAAGTCCAAATGCGAACATGAAATCAATCTTCCTCTTCTTGAGAACCTTATGATCTTGACTTGATTCGCTTTTCTAACGTGCCCCGCCGAGCCGAATTACCATAGCCCATTAGTAACACGCTAAGATAGCGATCATCTCGTCAAATCTAAAGGAACCAATTGGAGTCCTTGAGGGTAAGAGTTAAGACCCGTACGGCCTTTGAGTCTCACATAATAGCAAACACTATTGCTACTAACTCAGTGGTCGAAATGCATACGTGGTATGAACACGTATTACAACATCACTCCTTTCCCAGGGAGAGTATGTCTTAATGATGTTGTACGGATGAAAGATCAGACACCACAGTGCCTATCTTTTGAGTCCCCTTACTACTCAGGAAATATTCCCGGACTCTCATCCTGCATAAGACAGATAGGATTAAAAAAATCCAATGAGATCTTTATATCCTTGTGATACAGATCTCAGATCTTTTGTAAGCATCCATATGATGCAGATCTTTCATTCGACTATCTTGTTAAAGTCTTGACTCTAAATCATTCGTCTAATGATTTTGACTTTAAACTAGTCTCATCTCTATCTTATCCATCTGATAAGATAAGGCGGTTGCTCATGTGAGAGAGCCAACCTTAATCTGTCCGACATACACACAATTCAGCTGAGATTTCAAAAATGTACACAAACATTTCTTAAGAAATTCATATGCAATGTTGGAAAAAGAACTTATTCTTTTATTAATTTTGATCATTTCTTAGACATGGGAATATATATTTGGTACAACTCAGCCCATACGCAATCCTTGAGATGATAAGTGTTTATAAAACACATTTCTGGGGATCGCTTTCGTAAGCTGATCCTCTATCGTCTCATGCGTAGATATGTACCTTATGTCTACCTTCTTGGTTTTATCATAGTCTTTTGCAAATCTGCAGTTCCTTTAAGATACTGCATTATCCTCTTAACCGCTTTCCAGTGTTCTTGCCCTGGGTTGGATTGGTAACAGTTTACCATTTCCAACGGCAAAACAGATGTCCAGTCTCGTACACACCATAGTGTACATAAGACTATCAACTGTACTGGAATATGGAACTTTTTCCATAATTTCCTTTTCCTTTTGGTTCTTTGGACGTGATTCCAGATATAAATTATCGCATATGCTTATATGAATATCAATGGACTTGCAGTCCTGCATATTAAATCGTTCTAGAACCTTCTTTATATAAGTCTCCTGTGAAAGAGAAAGAAGTTTCTTCGAACGATTCCTTGAAATCTTAACTCCAAGGATATATGCGGCTTTTCCTATGCCTTTCATCTAAAATACTGATGAAAGCCAAGCCTTGATACTCATTACAAAGCCCTTGTCATTTCTGGCTATTAAAATGTTATCTACATATAGATACATGATAATATACTTGCTTTTAATCCTCTTGATATATACTCAGTTATCTTCATCAAGCATGGAAAAAATCCATTTGATAAGACAACTTCTTGAAATCGTATATACCATTGCCTCGAGGATTATTTAAGACCATATATGGACTTACGAAGTTTACAAACCTTATGTTTGTTTCCTTCTTTTACAAACCCTGTTGGTTGTTCCATATAGATCTCCTCGTCCAATTCTTCATTGAGAAAGGAAGTCTTTACATCCATCTGATGTAATTCGAGGTATAAGCAAGCTACCATTACGAATCAAGGTAAAACGCACAACAGGTGAGAAGTTTTCTCTGTAGTCTATCCCTTCCTGTTGCGTAAAACCTTTCGCGACAAGGCGAGCTTTATATCTATCTATAGAGCCATCAGCCTTATGCTTGATCTCGAGAACCCATTTGTTCCCAATTGCTCTATGTCCTCTGGGTGAGTTAACTAAGTCCCAGACTTGGTTAACTTTTATGGATTTCAATTCCTTCTTCATCGCTTCCATCCATTTGTCTTTTGCAGGGCATGATGTGGCATATTTGAGATTCTTCAAGTCCTTGTTGACTCGAATTTAGATCAATTCTAATATCACTCCCACTTGAAATGTTGTTAGAATTGCTCCCACTTGGATCATTATTCCCGTATGGAATAGGATAATCGTCATTCGTATAATCCATTGGTGAAGGTTGAAAAGTATTTTCGTTTTCACCAAGAATTCTCCCACTCGAATGAGGTAATCCTTCTTGATCACAAATCTCAAATAGAGATAAGTCCTGACTTATCTCGCCCTGTCTTGGAAACTCGTTTTCCAAGAAAGTGACATCCCTCGACTCAAATTCAATTAGCACACCATTGTCTTCCTGACTAACAAAAAAACATAACCTTTGGAGTTTAATGCGTATCGTTTAAAGATACATTTCCTTCCCCATGGCCCAAGTTTGCCATACTTATGGGAGGAAATATGTGCGTTGAATGCACAAACTCAAGGTAAAATGTTTTAAGTTAGGAGACCTTTGGTTCCATAACTCATAAGGAGTGGAGCTAACTGATTTCGAGGGTACGCGGTTTAAAATGAAAACGGTTGTCAATAATGCATCACCCCAGAAGGTGATTGGCAAGTTAGCTTGCGCCATCATTGAACAGACCATTTTTCATTAAAGTCCTATACCTCCTTTCTGCAACATCAATTTGTTGAGGAGTATAAGGCATAGTTACTTGATGTACTATGCCTTTTTCATCACAAAGTTCCTTTAAACTTGTTGATTGATATTCACCGCCCCTATCGGTTCGCATGACCTTAATCTTGCGATCTAATTGATTCTCCACTAAACTCATATAGTTTTTAAAGCAGGTTTAGTGCTTTCACTTTTGTGGGATATCAAATAGATATTACCGAATCGGGTGAAATCATCAATTATAAGTGATGAAATAGGACTTCCCGCGTCTTGTCTTGACATTCATCGGACCATATATGTCCGAATGGATAAGCGGTAATGGAACCTTGGCCCTTGTGCCGGTTCCAAACAGCTTGCGACAAGATTTCCTTTCAAGGCAATGTTCGCAGGTCGACATTTCAACCTTTGAAACATTGGATAGAAGGCCACGTTTGGCAAGTCTATCCATACGCGTTGGTCCAATATGACCAAGCCTTGAGTCCCAACAAATTATATTAGACTCATTAGTCAAAGAATTTGTCATAAGGAAATGAGAAATCATACATTGTACTTATTACAATGAATCCTTTAAATACATAACCCAGAACCAATAAAGGAATTATTACAAAAATAGGTCCATATTACAAACATGAAGGAACCAACCATTAACCAAGACCCAATAAATTGACCACAATTTTAATATTCCTTTGAATATATGGAATGAATAGAACATCATGAAGTAGGATAGTGCGGCCGTTGTCCAAGACAAGCTTGCGAGTCCCAACGCCTTTCACTTCAACACGTGTGTTGTTTCCTACATTGATCCACTTCATTCCTTGAGTATCCGGTGATACTCCACGAAGGACCGTCTGTCCTTTGCTATGTGGTCGGTGGCACCTGAATCAATTATCCCAAAATGGATTAGATTCCACAAGAAATAGTGAACTAGAAACACATATGTAACTAGTATTACAAGTTACCTCGTCACTTCCACTCGTACACGAACGAGCATAGTGACCGAGCTTGTTGCACTTGAAGCACTTGGTTCTTTTCAAGTCTTTCTTCTTGTGCCATTTCTTGTGTCCACCCTTATGTTTGGGTTCCTTGGTAGACTCAGGTTGCTTATTACGTTCATTAGAAGACTTCGAACGATCTTTACGTTTCTTTCCCCCGTGTGAGGAACTAGCAACCATGTGCACTTCTGCACCTGGCTTGGCAGCCGCAAGCCGCTCTTCCTCTAATTCGAGGTGCTTGGAAACATCGTTGAAGGTCTTGATGCTCTCATTATGAGTGAGATGCATCTTCATCTGATCCCACCCATTTGGTAGGGAACGTATGACTGCTTGGATTTGTTGCTCATCTGTGAGCACATGACCTGCGTCCTTTAACTCCGAGATAAGGTTCGCCATATGTCGCAGATGTTTCCCTATGGAATGATCTGGACGTTTCTTATATGTATCGAACTTTATAGTTAAGGCGCGAAGTTTGGACACCGATGTGCCACCGAACTTCTCCTCTAGCTTGGACCATATGTCCATAGCTAGGTCATGTTCTCGGAAGATGCACATTATGTCATCAGCCATACTGCTTAATAACGTAATGCGCGCTATCTTATTCTTCCGAGACCAAGCATCAAAAGCTTCCTTGTCTCTTCGGTGTTGGGCCGTAGTGCCCAACTCGGGTTCAATCATTACGTTCTTTAGAGTTTCGAGCACTTCTTGCTCCTCTAAAACGTATTGTATCTTAATGGACCAAAGTTTGTAATTATCGCCGTTGAGTTTTTCACCTTTGTTTAACTCAGCGACGATATTCTTTGAAGCGGAAGACATTTTACTTTTAAAATGCTGCAAAAGACACAAAACCGAAGGTTCGATCAAAAACATTGCATAAAAAATTCTTAAAATATAACTCCCACTTGAAATGATAATAGAATATCCCATTTGGATAGTTCTAAAATTCAAATCCCACTTGGAATTATATTATATTTGATAAGTTACTTTCGAAAAATATTGAAGGTGTTGTTCTAGAATCGAAAAGGTCTCTATGATTCCAATCACCATCTAGAACAACTTTCAATATTCCCCCATCACTTATCAAACTATAGTACTCTTATAGTACTAGCAGCGGAAAATAAGTATTTGATAAGTTACTTTCGAAAAATATTGAAGATGTTACTCTAGAATCGGAAAGGTCACTATGTTTCCAATCACCATCTAGAGTAACTTTCAATATTTCTCCCTCACTTTATCAAATGTTAGTACTCTTATAGTACTTAGCAGCGGAAAAGCGTTTTTAAAAACGTATTTTTCAAAACGAATATAAAATACATTGGCTAATCTCCGTAGAGTAGAGCACAACGTCATAAGTTCATTGGCTAATCTCCGTAGAGTAGAGCACAATGACATGGCTAATCTCGCATGAAGTAGAGCATTACGGCTAATCTTCAAGGAGTAGAGCACAATTTCATAAGTACATTGGCTAATCTCCGAAGAGTAGAGCACAATGACTTGGCTAATCTCGCATGAAGTAGAGCATTATGGCTAATCTTCAAGGAGTAGAGCCCAATGAAAACTTTATTAAAACGTTAGTCCCGTATGAACTATTCGGCACTGTAGTTAGCCCCGTATGGACTAATCTACACATTCGAGTTTGACCAAGGCCATTTGTTACCCCGTATGGGTCATCTGGCAAGTTTACAATCGACCCAGACCTTTTGTCGGATTGGTCGACCAAAAACACAAAATTGGTCGACCAATTTTCGAATTTAACTTCTTCCCGGTCAGGGCCTCTGCCCTGACCCGGGCTTGGCCAAAGGCCGGCCAGGGCCTCTGCCCTGGCCGGCCAGGGGGCCTGGCCCCCTCGGCCAGGGCCGGCCAGGCCCTGGCCTCTGCCAGGGCCGGCCGGCCAGGCCACTGGCCGAGGCCAGGGCTCCTGCCCTGGCCTCGGCCAGGCCCTGGCCTGAGGCCAGGGCGCCGGCCCTGGCCTCTGCCAGGGCCGGCAGGCCGCTGGCCGGGGCCAGGGCTCCTGCCCTGGCCTCGGCCAGGCCCTGGCCTGAGGCCAGGGCGCCGGCCCTGGCCTCTGTCAGGGCCGGCAGGCCGGCCCTGGCCACTGCCAGGGCCGGCCTGGCCCTGGCAGTGGCCAGGGCTCCGGCCCTGGCCTCTGCCAGGGCCGGCCTGGCCCTGGCCACTGCCAGGGCCGGCCTGGCCCTGGCAGTGGCCAGGGCGCCGGCCCTGGCCTCTGCCAGGGCCGGCAGGCCGGCCAGGGCCGGCAGGCCCTTGGCCAAGGCCGGCCACTGCCGGCCCGGCCTTGGCCGGCCACTGCCGGCCTGGCCATGGCCGGTCATGGCTTGGCCATGGCCGGCCATGGTCAAGGCCTTTCGGCGTTGGCCGGCCATGGCCCCTTTGGCCATGGCCGGCCACCCCCTTTAAATGGGGTTGCCGCACTTTCTTCTCCCCCTTGATGGGGTGGTCGCCGGTGGTTATTGGCCGTAGCCAACCCCCTCCGCATGAGGAGAGGGGGTGCATGGCCTTCATGGCCCATTTGGCCATGGTGCACATCCACCAAATTTTCCTCTTACCCGATGGAAATAACTTCCATCACCTTCCTCGATGAAGCACCCGTTCGTCGAAGAAATTAGTTATCTCTTAATGGCCGTGTGCCAAAAATGAATAACGTACTACGTGAACGGTCGGTTCTTCCCGTCACGGAGAGTTCCTACCATATCCGTAATGATAGAAGACCCTAACGTGAAAAGAACAACCGCTGCGTTCTCTCCGTCACGAAGCGTTCCTACTATATCCGTAATAGTAGGAGACCCATTCATGAAAAAGACAACGACTCGTTCGTAGTTTCGACGGGGCGGTGGATTGACCGGGGCGAACCCATATGGCTCTGATACCAATGTTGGATCCTGTACAAAACAGAGTTAGGATCGATAATATGAAGTATAGACTTACGCTTGCGTACGCTGCACGGTAGTCTACGAACTTCGCCTTCGGATTCGCCACGACGGATCGAGTCTACTCACGAACGGAGTAAGGCTACTAATCCCACAATCTAAATCTCTATTTTAGATTAAGAACTTGGATGGAGGGAGAGGAAATATTTCTGCAGAGCTTCGCTATGAAGAAGATGCATGCATGAATTTCATGCAAAAAATGTGTAAGGAAAATGGCTACCCTTGGGTCTTATTTATAGCCCCCAAGGTAGTTATTTTAGGGTAAGTTGTTCCTTTGGAACAACTTAATTAAGGTGTACCATGATACATGGCACATTATAAGCTTAAGTTGTACCATATGCATGGTACAACATAAGCTTAAGATATTCCCCCTTTATTAGCCATATGTCGCATGCACTTATGCATATATAATGCGACTTTCCCGCTCATACAGAGATCCTCTCCGCAAGTGAACAGATTCCCTTTGCACATGACTTAGTGTGCGCGACGTTCGAGGTCCGTATTCCCTCGTACATCCCCCACAAGGGTGTACAAACGTCTTCCATATCCAACAATATCAACCTAATCGACGATCTATCCTATGTGCACAGTCAAATTAGTCCGTTCGTCGATTTTCTATGTTCAAACAACATTTTACAGGAGCTGGAAAGTAAATTTAGTTCAAGTTGACGGTTTTTAGTTTAGGGTTCAGTCAGCTATTGTGGGGGTTTCTACGAGTTTCGGGGAACCAACCTGAACCGGAGTTTGCTGTAGATTGGATGTCGGGTCTGATCGGAGAACTCCTCATCTTCAGATCTGGTCCTCGCACGTCTCTCCAAAAGTCGAACTTGCGACGAAGGCCTACGACGTGTCGCAACGTCGTAGACGGCAAATCCGCGAAGTGGCACGCCCAAGTGGGGCCCACAGCAGTTCTAGGGGTCCCAGGGGGCCCACAACACCTCAGGAGCACTTGGGGGGCCCACCACAGGAGTTGGTGTGGGAGAAATGATGTTACGACGAAGTTCGGTCGATCGGACTTGGTCGGTGCGGGGGTTCCTCTCGGTCAGACCGAGAGGGGCTCTCGGTCGTGCAAGTTGCAGCGCAGCGGGGTCGGGAGCTTGGGCGGTGCGAGGGATTTTGTCGGTCAGACCGACAGATCCCGTCGGTCGCAGCGGGGCGGCCAAGCTGCAACGTTGCAGCTTGCAACGAAGCGGAGCAGCGCGGGCTGTTCTCTCGGTCGGAGCGGGGAGCGGCTTCGGTCAGGCGCTAGCGGGTGCGGAGCGGTGGCAACGAAGTGGGGTGCGGAGCGGGCGCTCGGTCTGATCGAGCGGTGCTCTCGGTCGGAGAGGGCGACAACGGGGGGCGATGCAGCGGGCTGTGCGAGCGGCGATGCGGGGGCTTGCTCCGGTCGTGCGCTAGGATTTGCGGGGGAGAGCTCCGGTCGTGCACGTTGCGATCGTCGCAACGTTGCGACGAACGTCGGGAAGGGGTTTTTGACGGCGAGGGTTTGTGTGGCTGCGAAAATAACCTAGCCTAGGGTTTATTTAAATAGAAAAGAGTTAGGATTAGGGTTTGGGTTAAGAAAAACGTAATTAAAATAATTAAAATAATTAGTTAAAAATAAATTTACTCTTCTCTCCCTCACACGAGATGGGTGCGGCCAAAAATTCTGAAACTTTGTCTAAAAATTCTTTAATACGTTATTATATTATAGGAATTTTATTGTAATTAAAACTCTTATAAAAATAGGTTTTAAAATTATTTAAAACTTTCAAAAAAATGGAAAATAGGTCAAATTAAGTCCAAAAATTGTGAAATAATTCTGGGGTGTTCAGGACGACTAAAGAAAGAGAGTGGAGAAGACGGATCTAGATTTCGACGTCGAGAGACGAAACTAGAATTCGAAACGTCTCGCGTCAAAACAGAAAGTCGTGCCGTCCCGTCAAATAAGTTAGTATCACGGAAGAACGACTCGAGATATGGCGTTCCCAAGTTATTCCACAATCTAATACTTTCAGAGACGATCACGACGACATATTACACAAAAACGTTCAAAAACAAATAAAGTCTAAAATAAACACGTGCACGATCAAAAGCACGTGCACGAAGAAGGTACGATAGAAACATGCCGTTACATTTTCAAAATCGCTTTTCCGCTACAAAGTACAATAAGAGTACTGTTATTTGATAAAGTGATGGAGAAATATTGAAAGTTTTTCTAGATGGTGATTGGGATCGTAATGACTTTTCTGATTCTAGAACAACATCTTCAATATTTTTCGAAAGTAACTTATCAAATATAATAATATCATTCCAAGTGGGATTTTCCAAGTGGGAGTGATATTAAACTAGTCTGAAATTTTCACATTCGATTGATTCAGCGTCTCAATGGATCATGATTCGGCCAGTGGTCTTTTTGGACTAGTTTTTGGGACACCTCGGCTCTGTCTGGGGGTAGTGAACCGTGGACTAGCCATTCCCCTGGTCGGTCCGCTGGCCGAGACTGCTGAATTATGAAAATGTCTAAAATGATGACTATAAATATGAAATTTATGCAATGTTTTTTTTTTGATCGAACCTTCTTTTTATATATTTTGCAGCATTTTAAAGCTAAAATGTCGTCCGCTTCCAAGAACATCGTCGCTGAGTTAAACAAAGGTGAAAAACTCAACGGTGATAATTACAAACTATGGTCCATGAAAATACAATATGTTCTAGAGGAGCAAGATGTGCTCGAAACTCTGAAGAACATAATGATTGAACCAGAGTTTGGCACTACGGCCTAACACAGAAGAGACAAGGAAGCTTTCGATGCTTGGTCTCGGAAGAACAAGATTGCTCGCATTACGTTGTTGTCCAGTATGGCCGATGACATAATGCGCATCTTCCGAGAGCATGACCTAGCCATGGACATATGGTCCAAGCTAGAGGAGAAGTTTGGTGGCACCTCGGTGTCCAAACTTCGTTCTTTAACTATAAGATTCGATTCGTACAAGAAACGTCCAGATCATTCCATGGGGAAGCATCTGCGACATATGGCGAATCTCATCTCAGAGTTAAAGGATGCAGGTCATGTGCTCACTGATGAGCAACAAATCCAAGCAGTCATACATTCCCTACCAAATGGGTGGGACCAAATGAAGATGCATCTCACTCATAATGAGAGCATCAAGAACTTCAGCGATGTTTCTAAGCACCTCGAGTTAGAGGAAGAGCGGCTTGCGGCCGCCAAGCCAAGTGCAGAAGTGCACATGGTTGATAGTTCCTCACACGGGGGAAAGAAACGGAAAAATCGTTCGAAGTTTACTAATGAACGTAATAAGCAACCAGAGTCTATCAAGAAACCCAAACATAAGGGTGGGCACAAGAAATGGCACAAGAAGAAGAACTTGAAGAAGATCAAGTGTTTCAAGTGCAACAAGTTAGGTCACTATGCTCGTTCATGTACGAGTGGAGGTGACGAGGTAACTTGTAATAATACTAGTTACATATGTGTTTCTAGTTCAATATTTCTTGTAGAATCTAATCCTTTTTGGATAATTGATTCAGGTGCCACCAACCACATAGCAAGGGACAGACAGTCCTTCGTGGAGTATCACCGGATACCCCAAGGAACGAAGTGGATCTATGTAGGAAACAACACACGTGTTGAAGTGAAAGGCGTTGGGACGTGCAAGCTCGTATTGGACAATGGCCGCACTATCCAACTTCATGATGTTCTCTTCGCTCCGGATATTCGAAGGAATATTATATCTGTGGTCGTTTTAATGGGTCTTGGTTATAGTTGGTTCTTTCATAGTTGTAAAGTGGACTTGTCTTGTAATAATTCTTTAATTGGTTCTGTGTCAGTTTTCAAAGGATTTGTTGTATTAAATACAATGTATGATTCCTCATTTTATAATGAAAATTTCCGTGTTGTAAATTCATCAAATTATGAGTCAGATGTAATTTGTTGGCATGCAAGGCTTGGTCATATTGGACCAACACGAATGGATTGACTTGCCAAACGTGGCCTTCTATCCAATGTTTCAAAGGTCGAAATGTCGACTTGCGAACATTGCCTTGTATGGAAATCTTGTCGCAAGCCGTTTGGAACCGACACAAGGGCTGAGGTTCCATTACAGCTCATCCATTCGGACATATGTGGTCCGATGAATGTCAAGACAAGACGCGGGAATTCCTATTTCATCACTTTTATTGATGACTTCACCCGATTCGTTCATATCTATTTGATATCCCACAAAAGTGAACCTGCTTTAAAAAATATATGAGTTTGGTGGAAAATCAATTAGATCGCAAGATTAGGGTCTTACGAACCGATAGAGGCGGTGAATACCAATCAACAAGTTTTAAGGAACTTTGTGATGAAAAAGGCATAGTTCATCAGGTAACTATGCCTTATACTCCGCAACAAAATGGTGTTGCAGAAAGGAGGAATAGGACTTTAATGGAAATGGTCCGTTCAATGATGGCGCAAGCCAACTTGCCAATCACCTTTTGGGGTGATGCATTATAGACGGCCGCTTTCATTTTAAACCG
Organism: Scilla litardierei; assembly: GCA_030789695.1. NCBI lineage: Eukaryota > Viridiplantae > Streptophyta > Magnoliopsida > Asparagales > Asparagaceae > Scilla > Scilla litardierei. The sequence continues at coordinate 87,130,475 of CM061136.1, forward strand.
CGTACCCTCGAAATCAGTTAGCTCCACTCCTTATGAGTTGTGAAACCAAAGGTCTCCTGACTTAAGCATTTTAAAACCTTGGGGATGTGCATCCTATGCACATATTTCCTCCCATAAGTATGGCAAACTTGGGCCAAGGGGGAGGAAATGTATCTTTATACGATACGCAGAAAACTCCAAAGGTTATGTTTTCATTGGTCAGGAAGACAATGGAGGACTAATTGAATTTGAGTCGAGGGATGTCACTTTCTTGGAAAACAAGTTTCCAAGACAGGGCGAGATAAGTCAGGACTTATCTCTATTTGAGATTTATGATCAAGAAGGATTACCTCATTCGAGTGGGAGAATTCTTGGTGAAGATGAAAATACGTTTCAACCTTCACCAATGGATGATACGAATGATGCGAATCCTATTCCATACGGGAATAATGATCCAAATGGGAGCATTTCTAACGACATTCCAAGTGGGAGTGATATTAGAATTGATCTAAATTCGAGTCAACAAGGACTTGAAGAATCTCAAATACGACATAGTAGTCGTACAAGGTTAGCTCCTCTAAGATTTGAGTATGAATTCCCACAAACCTTTATGACTTTACTACAAGAAGATGACGAGCCTGCTACTTTCAAACAGGCCGTATCATGCCCTGCAAAAGACAAATGGATAGAAGTGATGAAGGAGGAATTAGAATCCATGAAAGTTAACCAAGTCTGGGACTTGGTTGACTTACCCAGAGGACGTAGAGCTATTGGGAACAAATGGGTTCTCAAGATCAAGCATAAGGCTGATGGCTCTATAGACTGATATAAAGCTCGCCTTGTCGCAAAAGGTTTTACGCAACAGGAAGGGATAGACTACGAAGAGACCTTCTCACCTGTTGTGCGTTTTACCTCGATTCGCTTGATTCTGGCCATGGTAGCTTGCTTAGACCTCGAATTACATCAAATGGATGTAAAGACTGCCTCTCTCAATGGAGAATTAGACGAGAAGATCTATATGGAACAACCAACAGGGTTTGTAAAAGAAGGAAACGAACATAAGGTTTGTAAACTTCATAAGTCCATATATGGTCTTAAACAATCCTCGAGGCAATGGTATATACGATTTCAAGAAGTTGTCTTATCAAATGGTTTTTCCATGCTTGATGAAGATAACTGTGTATATATCAAGAGGATTAAGAGCAAATATGTTATTATGTCTCTATATGTAGATGACATTTTAATAGCCGGAAATGACAAGGGCTTTGTGATGGATATCAAGGCTTGGCTTTCATCAGTTTTTGAGATGAAAGACATGGGAGAAGCCGCATATATCCTTGGAGTTAAGATTTCAAGGAATCGTTCGAAGAAACTTCTCTCTCTTTCACAAGAGACTTATATAAAGAAGGTTCTAGAACGTTTTAATATGCAGGACTGCAAGTCCATTGATACTCCTATAAGCAAATGCGATAATTTATGTCTGAAATCATGTCCAAAGAACCAAAAGGAAAAGGAAATTATGGAAAAAGTTCCATATTCTAGTGCAGTTGGTAGTCTTATGTACGCTATGATGTGTACAAGACCGGACATCTGTTTTGCCATTGGAATGGTAAGTCGTTACCAATCCAATCCAGGGCAAGTACACTGGAAAGCGGTTAAGAGGATAATGCGGTATCTTAAAGGAACTGCAGACTATGCTTTATGCTATCAAGGAGATGCCTTGAGGCTCGAAGGCTACACTGATGCTGATTGGGCGGGTGATCTCGATGAGCGACGATCGACCTCAGGATATGTTTTTCTACTCGGATCTGGTGCAATATCCTGGAGTAGCAAGAAACAATCATGCATCGCACTTTCAACTATGGAAGCCGAGTTTGTAGCATTTAGCATGGCAGTCCAAGAAGCTGTTTGGCTTAGGAAGTTCTTAGACAGGCTAATTGATGCAAGTGACTCAGGTGCTGTACCAATACACAGTGACAGTCAAGCATCTATAGCCTATGTCAAAGATCCAAAATTCCATTGTAAGACCAAACACATTGATATCCGCTACAAATTTGCAAAATACTATGACAAGAACAAGAAGGTAGACATTAGGTACATATCTACGCATGAGATGATAGCGGATCCGCTTACGAAGGCGATCCCCAGAGATGTGTTTTACAAACACTTATCATCTCAAGGATTGCGTAAGAGCTGAGTTGTACCAATGTAAATTCCCATGTCTATGAAAGATCAAATTTAATAAAAGAATAAGTTCTTTTCAACATTGCATATGAGTTTCTTGAAAATGTTTGTGTACATTTCTTTTAATCTTAGCTAAGTTTTTCTAGTATGTCGGACAGATTGAGGTTGGCTCTCTCACATGAGCAACCGCCTTTATTCTATGACGGGGAAAATGCAGAAATAGTGCGCCTACAATACCCGTATATAGTGCAAAGGGGCCACTTTCTTGACCCCTCGAGAGAAAACGAACAGGCCCATAGTCCACACCGGAACCGTTCAAACGCTTTTTGTGGCCTGCCCCTTTCCCCGATAAATATCTACCCGTTCTATCAGACGGATAAGATAAAGATGAGACCTGTTTAAATTCAAAATCGTCAGACGGATGATTTAGAGTCATGACTTAAACAAAATGGTCGTATGAAAGATCTGCATCATATGGATGCTTACAAAAGATCTAAGAAGATTTTTAAATCTTATCTGTCTTATGCAGGATGTGGGTCCAGGAAATTACTGAGTAGAAAAGGGGACTCAAAGTCAGACATTGTGGTGTCTGATCATCATCCTTACAACATCATTAAGACATGCGCTCCCTGGGAAAGGAGTGATGTTGTAATACGTATTCATACTACGTACGCATTTGACCATTAGGTTAGAATAGTAATTGCGTTTACTATTATGTAAGACCCAAAGATCACATGGGTCTTAACTTCTTACCCTTATGGACTCTAATTGGTTCCTTTAGATTTGACTGGGTGATCGCTATCTTAGCATGTTGCTTATAGACTATGGTCAATTCGGTCCGGCGGTGCATGTTAGAAAAGCGAGTCAAGTCAAGATCGAAAGGATCGCAAGAAGAGGAAGATTAATTTCATATTCACATTTGGACTTTAAAGATTCAAAGCTGGCCAGCCAATTGTAATCCAGATGGGATTCAATTGTTGAATATAAAGTATAAGAAATGTGAAGAAATAATCTAGGGTAAAGCATGCGTTGATCTACTCAACTTTGCACCTCGAGGAGTGTTGTGTATCTCTAACAAGTGCACAACAGCAGACTCTATGCGCATGACGGTCACACGGCCTATTTCTCGGTATGATAAACAGAAGAGTTAAAGGAAAAGATGTTTCCTTACGATCCCCTCAAGTGTGAGTGGGAGATGGTGGATATGGACGACATGAATACACCCATGAGGGGATGTATGAGGGAATACGGACCTCAAAAGTCACGTGCACGAAAGCATGCACGAAGGGAACCTTTTCACGTGTGAAAAGTACCACTCGATAAGTGGAAAAAGTCACTTTATAAGTGCATAAAGGCACTTGATAAGTGAATGAAAAAGAGGATAAGTAAAAGGGCTAATATAGGCTAATAAGCTTATATGTAGTTATTTTCTACAATAACTACCCCTAAAGCCTATAAATAGGACCCAAGGGTAAGGCTTTTACACCATTCCATCCATGCCATAAGTTTGCATAAGGCAACTTATGTTCTTCTTCTCCCTTCCATTAAAATCCTCTTCTAAATAGAGATTTAGGCGGTGAAACGATGCTTCGATCCTCCGTGACGAAGTACCGACCGTTGTGGCGAATCCGAGGGCGAAGTTCAGAGACTACGGTGCCGCGTACGCGAGCGTAAGTCTCTCCTTTTCATTCGATCCTAACATCATCGTTTTTGACAGGATCCTTCATTGGGCTGGTCAGATCCACCCAAAGTTTGTAGTGCCCTGCGTAGCTACTGCACAAGTACTAGAGGGGGGTGAATAGTACTTTAAAATAATCAAGAGAGTTATTCCTAATTATTGTGCAAACATACAAACAACAAAGCGGAATAAATACAAACAACAAGAATAGAAGACAATCGCAAACAACCGATATAATGGGTTCGGATCCACCCAAGTCTCCCCGACTTGTTCCCGGTGATCCTACGTCCCAACCACCCGGATCACCTCCGGATACTTGAGTTAGAAAACCACTAACCCAAGATTTCCTTTAGCCCACTTGTGAAAACCCCACAAGTGCAATCGACCTACAATCGATGTCTGTATAACCCACAACCCGGAAACACGCAAAACATTAATCCCACAATCCGGGACTAGGCAAACTCTCTCACAACAGAGAGGCAAACTCAAATAACAAATGAGATGAAATAATGAAACACTTACCACAAAATCCTATGCCTTGAGTATACTTAACAAATTAGGGCAAGAATGGATTTTGAGGAAGAAGCAAGCACCAAACCCTAGCTCCACCAAGATAATCAGCGATAGGTGGCTAGGGAGAGATTGGTGGCTTTGAATCAAGCTCTTAGCTTGAGAGGCTCACAATGGAGAGAATCTCTCTTGAGGAATTAGGGCTCAAGAAGTTGAGGGAGAGATTCTTGTGAGAAGAGAGAGCTTTGGAATAGAGTTGAATGGCTCCTCTTTTATTTCTCTAAACCTCTAAAATAACAGCCTAGAATACTAGGAAAGAACCCCTCCAAGTATATATAGGATAGAGGAAAGAGAGGAGAGAAAATCGTGCACTAAATGCTCCAACAGCTCTATTCTGAAGCAGACTAGTCGGTCAAAGAAGGATCACTGACCGACTAGTTTCTCAACTAGTCGGTCGGTGATTCAACATGAACCGACTAACAATAGAACAGCCAAAGGAGAAAGTTCAGACTTAAGGAACTAGTCGGTCTAAGAAGACTTGCCAACCGACTAGTTTCACAACTAGTCGGTCGGTGAGTGTTCTTTGACCGACTAACAGATGAAATAGAATAGTCTAAATTCAAAGACAGCTAGTCAGTTTAAGAACAACATCCAACCGACTAGTTTCTCAACTAGTCGGTCGGTCGTTGTGCTTTGACCGACTAACTGTAAACAGTAAGTTAGGCTGAAAAACTGTACACACAACTAGTCGGTCTAAGAAGGATTCCTAACCGACTAGTTTCACAACTAGTCGGTCGGTGAACCTTCTTGGACCGACTAACTGTAAACAGTAAAGAGCTGAATTTGAACAGGGCATTCTGGTCGGTCTAAGAAGGATTGCCGACCGACTAGATTGACATCTAGTCGGTTGGTTCTTCTTCTTGAACCAACTAAGATGCACTAGAAGCCATGAAATGAAGCGTAAGGCTTCGGGAAAGTTTCTATGGGCTTCTATGATAATCCTAGCTCTAATAATGTAAGACCTACTCAAGGCTTAACATTCTACGAAAAGAAACTAGAAGACTATATAAATAAACTCGACGAACCGTCTTCAAAGCTTCAATCCGGATCTCTTGACTTAAATAATGGTCCTTGAGTTTCAACGAAGCTTCAGGCACATGATCACGCGTATTGAGAAGTCTTGAGACGTCGCTTTTGATGTACGTAGTATTTTGGCGACGATCTCCATAACTGCGCTCACAAACAGTTAGTTCACGATATTTATGTTTGCTCATCATCAAAACCAAAATCCGGGGAATCAATACTCAACAAAGTTAGCATATATCTGGCTATGTTCTGTCTCCCTCAGGGCCTAGCTAAATTGTTTAGCTAACTAGTTTTAATTTTCCACTGCGCTTTATGCCTCTGTGGTCCGTCTGACTTAGAACGGACACAGATTCGAGCTCTGAGGGTTTGCCAAAACTCTACAGTGGTATCAGAGCTTTGTTATGCTTCTAGATCTATTTTAGCAACGATTTTAAATTCTTTAAATTGCTTGTTTTGAACATACGGACATTTTAACTTTATGTTAAAAAATTTTTTTGTGTTTTAAAAATTGTTTTGCAACATGAAAAAAAAATTTGGCGACGTTTTAAATTTTATGTGATAAATTTAATAAGTCTTCAATGTTTAAATGCCTTTTAAAATCTTATTTTATGAGATAAAATAATTTTAGCAAGGATTTAAAAGTTTTAAAGTTTATGTTACATAAAGAAATTTTTTTTATTTCATGAGATGATATTTAATTTCTTTTAGTTACATAAAGGTTGAAAGTTTTAAACTTTATCTGAAAGTTTTAAAATTAATTTCAAATGATTTTAAAAATGTTTTAAAATTGCTTTAAACGTATATGTAACATAAAGAAAAATTTTATTCCCATGAGATGGAATTGTAAATTTATTTCTTTTAATTACATATAGGTTTCAAGATTATTATGTGCGATATTTTAATCTTAGAAATGTTTCGTTAAATTTTAAAATCTTGGTTTTGATTTAAAATTATTTGATAATTTTATGAAACCTAATTTGATGTGATAAAAGTGCTTCAAGCTTTAAAATTTTTAGATCTTTAAATTTAAATGTTAAATTTTTAGATTTGCAAGTTATTTAATTATGTTGTAAAAAATTTTAACTTGCATGTTCTTATTGTATGTCACTTTAATTGAATCTTTAATTTATGTGATTAAGTTAGTTGGTTTATGTTTTAATGGACATGATGAATAAAGTATTCATGAACCCTTTAGGTTAGTCATTAACTGATTAAAAATTTATAAGATAAAATTTTAATGACTAGTGACATGCTACGTTTTTAATAAACAAATACAACATCAAAACCTAATATGATTAGGGTAGTCCCTTTGATTGACAATCATTATCATAAATTGTTTAAATGATGATTATCATTAAATGACTAATTTGTAAAATGTTGTAAATTGGTTTATTAAAATCCTAATAAGATTGGGGTAGCGCGATGAACATATGAACCTTATAGTTGATAAGGATCTAATAAAAATTGTTCAACAAATCCATAAAAATTTCGAATTTTAGGATCCACTAGTTGATAAGGATTAATTAGTATTAATTAAAAGCCATTTAGTTGATGGATGAACATAGAATTGATGAACTTCCTTCAATGGATCATGATGTTGGTCAATGTGCTTGGCTAAGTTTGCTGGACCACCCTAGCTAGTCTAGGGGCCAAGTGGTCCTGGCTTAGTCAATTCCCTGGCCGCGTCCGCTGGACCGCAAGGAGTCGAATCATGACTGTGTAAGTCCATTGACTATACCTAAGTCAAATACGATAATAATCTTGTTCAAGATAAATCGTAGCCCTCCTTGTTTTAGGAGTTGGCAATTGTAAGACCCGTGTGACGGTTGTTGAACTACACTCAAGCTGTGATATGGTAGCCTTATAGAAACCGATTTCTTGATAACATCTTGACCTGACCCAAACCGTCGTCTCGTGCATACACCGAGCGCCGGCGTAAGTTTAACCAAAGATGAAGTCTAAGACCTAACCCAAACCGACGTGTCGTGGATACACCGAGCGCTGGGGCGAGTCAGGCTAGACACGCAAACAAGGGTCCGACTAGGCTATCCATTGCGATTTGGATGAGCACACTCATGATCACAAATGACTAGGGGTAAAAATCGATAGGGAATCATATTTAATATGATTGACGATGAGTTCGTCTACCGACTACAGAGTCGGACAACTTGTTGAGACACACTCAAGGTTGTCAGACTCAGGGTAGTCGGATCCCTCTCTCACAAATGTTATTGTATTATAAACTGTTTATTATTATGGCTTTAATAAATTTAGTTGGAGAATATTGGCTTTAATAAATTTAGTGGGAGAATATAGTTTTATTAAAAACCATTGAAACTATACAACGAACATATACTGACTAAGTATCTACTAAATTGTAGAATGGATTCAAGTCTAAAATATATGATAAAGAAACATGTGCTCGATGGAAAGAACTATAAGGATTGGCTTAGAAACATTAAGTTAGTCCTTTCTCTAGCTGGGATTGGATATGTGCTGTTCGAGGACCCTCTGGAAAAGCCGGACGAAGATGCGACTCCCGAGAAAAAGAAAGCCTATAAGCTGTACAAGAGGGATGCAGAGAAGGCCAAGTGCCTTACTCTGGCTTCAATGAATAACGTACTGCAGAGGAAGCACGAACATTTGGATGTTCAAAGCATGCTTCTGAATGCAGAAGAGTTATACGGCAAGCGGTCCAGAGCTGCCAAGTTTGAAGCCACGAGCAACCTTTGGGGCACAAAGATGGAAACAGGGGCCCGTACAAGATCATGTCATTAAGATGATCGGGTACGTAGAAGACACCGCCCAGTTGGGTTTTGTCCTGGACAATGAGATGTCCGTGGACATCATCCTTAGGTCTTTAACCCCGGCCTTCAAGCCTTTCATTACTGGTTTCATTATAAACAGTATTGAAACTGATCTTCCTAGTCTCCTCAACATGCTTAGGCAGTTTGAGGAAATTGAGAAGAAACCGACTGCGTTGGTTGTTGGCTCTGCTTCTTCAGACCAGCCGAAAGGCTAGGGTAAGAAGAGGCAGGTCCCATAACCTGCCAAGGCGAAGAAGATGAAAGGAACCCCGTCGAAATCTGAGTGCTTCCACTGCCATAAGATGGACCATTGTAAGATAAACTGTAAGGTTTACCTTGCAGAAAAGAAGAAGGGGCATACTGATGTCTCTACCTCAGGTACAACAAATTAAATTCGATAAAGCATAATTATTTCCATAAATGCTTTATCACATAGTATGAGATACTAAGACATCTGTGTAATATATACAGGTTGCATAAATTCTCGAACTATGATGCAGAGCTTCAGAAAATTTTGATTGTTTGGAGCTGACTTAATGTTATAGTTAGTCGATAGTTAGGTATAAGTTCCAGTGCGTATAAATTGTGTATGATCACAATTATACGCAATTTAAGATTAATTCTTAATAAACTACATTTGATTCTTAAAGAGTTATTATTAAATGTAGCTAAGGGAAATGTACAGTGTAGGACGTTTGACTGAGTAAGTCAATGTCAAGATTCCTTAAACCGATCTTGATATGACCATTCGTCAAACCCAACCTGACACTAGTACGTTCCATCTAAGCACATATCTAATGGTTATGCTCTTCATATATATAGTCTAAATATGATTTAGATATATAATTGAAGTACTTAACCAGATAATTCTTAAAGTCAGTGGGAGCTAGCTCATATACTTAGTTCCGGTTTCTTGGACTAAGTAAAAAGTTTTCTAACTTATTTGAATCATCTATATAAAACATTGAATCAAAATAGTTTTGATTTAATCGAATATATAGAGACTTAGGGTGTCATGTATGTACTTGACATATTGACACAAGAAGATTGGAATGAGCTGAGACTGACTTATAGAAATGTTAGACACTACATCTAGAGTGTATGAGCTAATTGTTAGCTATACAAAGAAAGGAAAATTGATCCAAATCATTTTTCAAGGATCACCTTGTGTGATCAAGATATGTATAAATAATTAATCCATTAAAAATGCATTATAGATACTTGTTAGTAAATCCACTCTTAGATTTGTCATATATATGTCCAATGTGACTGATATGCTATAACGGTATGAGATACCGAGATAAATAGCTTAAGTGCAAGTGGGAGATGTAGGAGGATATATGCCCATAAGGTGATTTATCCTAAGTGTACATCTTGTTAATAGAATATATGGTATCCATTATCCTAAGTATGAATTCGTTTGAATAATATACTTAGATAATTTCCATAGACTTATAGTTAGGTCCTTACGTATCCGGATAAGATCTCGATTATGATTAGTAAGTGATCGAATAGAAACTTAAGTCTTAAACGGTTCGTGGTCATAGATGTGTCGAGAACTGGATATCGTCACATCGGATAGACCACTGTGTTTTTGTCTTACTTTAGGGTAATGATGATCTCATATTCATTCAACTTGGTGAAGTCGGAGATGAGACACATGTGCTCATTTGAGAATGAGTTCAATGAACGACCAACTTAGAGTTATTAAATGGTTAACTTTAACTAAACTGTCTATAATAACTCTAGGGTGATGATAGGTAAGCTTGTCCTTAAGACCTGAAGTCATTTGTACTAACCTGTGAGTGAACAGTGTCGCTTAGACCTATGATCTAGCTTCGAGGCTAGGCCTGCTGAAAAATCCTAGGTTGGGTTACACCTGAAGCTCTTGAGGCGAGTAGATGACTAAGATGGGATTCGTCACTTCCGTTAAAGGGAAGTTAGTGTCACAGGCTCAGTACGGTCTTTATGTTAATCCTCGGCTGGGGTACGTTGTAAGATGTACAACATGAATACAACAAAGAATGCAATATACTGACCAATGTTGACTAATGGGGTTGACAGTAAACCATACCCTAGGCCAACAGAGACACAGTCTTGACGAAGCGACTATAGCTAATGGTAATCATCACTGACACAGCCAAAGTGAACCCAACGATACTTTTGTCAATGGGTCGATCATGTTAAGATGATTCTGAACAAGGACAACAACTACTCCTCGTGGTGACCGTCGTCTAGGGGTTTCGAGCTCCAACCTGTAGTAAGGGCAGGTTGTAGGGTCTCACACGGAGTAGCGTTTGTGTCTTAGTAATAGGAAGTCTAATAAGAGAAATTCATTCGATGAAATGGAATAGTTAATGTTCACAAACCAGTTGTGAGACTAAGTCGTAGATGCAATAGGGACATTGTTGCATTTGATGCAAACAAAGATTAAACGTGTCGTAAATTGGTTACGACAATATTTGTAGGAAAAAAAGCTTTGGAAAGTGTTACCTGGTTGACGGGATCGTTCGGGTCTAAACACAGGTCCAAACCGTATCCAAATCAGAGCTCAAACGAGCCCAGAAACGTAAAAACAGTCAAAGGCAAAGTGGGTTAGACCCAATTGGACTAACGGGTCCATCTGCAAGGGGCTAAGGGGCGCAGCTCGCTGGAAACAGTGGGTGCACGCCCGCTGCTCAGCGAGTGCAGCCCGCTGGTTGCAGCGGGCACACGCCCGCTGCTCAGCGGGCCGGCCCGCTACGATAGCGGGCATAGCCCGCTGGTTACAGCAGGCGCACGACCACTACTGCAGCGGGTGCGGCCTGCTACTGCAGCGGGCCTAGCCCTCTGCTCAGCGGGCGCAGCCTGCTGGCAACAGCGGGAGCGCCTGCTGTCCAGCGGGCTGGCGCGCCCACCCTCCTTTGCCTTGGGCGGGCATGCCCGCTAAGCATAGCGGGCGCGCCCGCAACTTAAGTGAAAATAGGGGTTTTTGAAACCCCTTTTGACGGCTACAAAAATTGCCTTTTTGCCCATCTTTGGGCAATTGTTTGAGGGGTCAAACGAAGTCGAAAGTCGTTGCCGTTTGTTCCTACGCGTTCACCATTCAAAGCCCTTCGACTTGATAGCTTGTTTGGTGTCTAAAGTTTAATGGATAATGAGAATTAATTCGTTGAAGTTGGATTTTATGGAAAGCTTACTAAACTTCAATTAAAGCTAAATTAGCCAAATTAATTTCTCCTCTATTTGTTTTTGTCCCACATTGCTCGCAACGAAAAGAGTAGTGCCGACTCCCTATATAAATAGGGGTGCACTCTCTTCGTTGAAAAACGCACCAAGTCTTTGATCGAGTAGCTTCGGATTTTAGAGCAAGCTCGATCTACGACTAAACTATTCTTTCTCTCTTCTTCCTATTCTCTCGATTAGTCCTAGCAAGACTACGAAGGGGGTTTGGATTTGGATCCAGACGTCTAAGATGCAGGTCTACTCAAGTGAAACCTTCTACCGCGTGTGATCGGCTTGGAGGCGGGTGTCGGCTCGGGCAGATCGGTTCGAGGGAGCGAGGTGGCTCGGGTGGATCGAGTCAATGTGGTTCAGCTACGAGGAGCATCAAAAGACGGTGCGATACATCTTGCCCACCCCAGGGTTGAGATTTCGTATATGTTCTCTAAGTAATTTAGTGTAGTTTAATTTCGTCGCTGTAGGATAAATCCCTCTTGGGGTGGTCAGATCCACCCCAAGTTGGCATAGATCTAGCTAGGTTCTGGCTCCCTCAGGGCCTAACTAAATTGTTTAGCTAGCTAGTTTTAATTTTCCACTGCGCTTTATGCCTCTGTGGTCTGTCCGACTTAGGACGGACACAGATCCGAGCTCTGAGGCCCGACAAAACCCCTACACGATTAAGTGAGCTGTCTCTCTCCAAACGATTCAAACCCCCGATCTCCTCCTTCCTTTCGCTCGTCTATCGATCATCTCCTTCCGTCGATCGAGCTTTGTTCGACCTCCTCCTCTGATCAGTCTTCTCCTTGGTTTCGGTCTCCTCTCTCCTCCATCATGTTGGTATAATTTCGACTCCTTTCTCTTGACTTAGTGCCCTAGTTTCATATATTTGTCGATTACGTCGATTTCTCTTTCGATTGCATTTCGATGGCACCCAAAACATCTGCATCTAAGGACAAGTCCCTTAAGATTTCCAAAGAGCCTAGGGTTATGGTCCCTAAGGCAGCCCCAACCGAAGGCCGTCGAAAACCTCACACAAAGAATGCTACCCCTGCATCTGAGTTCTTAGCCCTATCCGGGTTTGATTCTGAGAGTTCTTGGTCGAGTGGGGAGCGTCATCAACCCCTCAAGCTTAGACGTAGGCAAGCTCCTACGGATGTGCTTTCCCGACCTCTAGCCATCCTCCATGTCGATCCCTAAGTTCAACCTGAAATTCCCAATGTTTAACCCCAACCCGAGCCTGCCAATCCTAAAGCAGAACCCAAACCCAATCCTCGTCCTACGGCTCTTGCTTCATTCGTTCCTACTTGTCGCGACGATATTTGCCTCGGGAAGTACAATGCGCTAATTAACGTCAAGCTCCTCAAGGAGCGATTCATTTATTATCCGGTATTTCAGGCTGAGAACCAATCCCAGCTTCAGACTATGACCAATTTGGTCGATCTTTTCAGATATTCTCAAGCTGAGTCTCCCAAGCCATATCCCATGCTCGTAAAGCTTTTCTATGCAAACCGCATTCGCGGTGAGTATAGCAAGACGGGGATTCTAGACACTATCATTCAGGGGACATCGATCAAGCTTGACCCCAAGCTTCTAGGGACCATTCTTAGCATCACATCCTCTGGATCCCTTCCTGCTGAATTTTCCATGTCCTTTGTTGCTGAGCTTGATCAGGCCATCCTCCAGGACATGTTTCATATCGTCCCTCCTATCCTCACCTCCGGGGTGAAGGCTTCTATGTTTACTCCTCGTGGTTGGACTATCCATCATGTGGTCAAGTCTGACATCCTTCCCAAGTATGGATACTCTGACCAGCCCTAACATGAAATCCTCACGTGCATGTACGCTATTTTTCGGGGACGGAAGTGAACTGAGCCGGGGTAATACTTAATAGGATGGATCATATAGAGATCACCCCCTCCACGTCTCATATTCCATATGGTTGCAGTCTTACCCATATCATCCGGCATTTTGAGATTGACCTGTCTGCATATGAGCCTATTTCTCATGGCCCTCTTCTTGATGCAGCTACAAAGCTGAAGTCCTCTTCAGTGCTGCATACTGCCGCTAGAAAGAGTCAATCATCATCTCAGCCATCTTCATCTGCCCCTCCAGCTGATTCCACCATTTTGTCATCATCTTCAGCTCCTCCTTCGATAGATTCTGATCCCTTCTTCATCCAGATGGATAATAAGGTGACCATTCTTGATCAGAAGATGACCGTCTTCCTTGAGCTGTTCCATACGTCTTTTGATTACTATGGGCCTATGGCATACCCATTCCAGCATCCCTCCGATCACTGCTTCATCCTGTTCAGGATATTCCATCATCATCTACTGATGCTTCTGGTGACGCTCAGGCTCCTCCTGTTGAGGTCACCCAGCCTCCTCATGTTGTCATCTCCCAGCCTCATCCAGCTGACGCTACTCAAACTCCAAAGCCCTCTGCTGTTGTTGTTGAGCTTGTTGAGGCTGCTCCTACTGATGTTCCCCCAGCTGATGTTGTGTCTTCATCAGAGACAGAGACCCAGGGCTTTCAGGTTGAGATGAGAGCTCCTGCAGACGTCTAGGATGACGATTGATGATGATCAGAGACTGCTCACCCTAGGACCCGGTATTCTCTTTTGTTATGGTTAGAGCGTCTTATTTTCTGGATGTTTGATGTACCGATGGATATTTTTATGTATGGTTGGTTACACTTTTTTGATGGTGATACTTTGTTTTGTCATTTTGATGTATGTGCCATAGTTGTTATATCATTTTGTGTACTCCATATATTCTCTTCATATATATGATGATCTGTTGGGCTCATTATTCTCTGATGTGATCTCTTATGTGTATATGTTGGGAAATTTTGTCTCTCTTTGCTATTTCATATATATGTTGTGTGATGAGATGTATTACATGTTTAATGTTGCTATTGGATTTCTATTCTCTAGTCAACCTAGTTTCGGTGATTTTGATATGTATTTGTGTGATACACCTTCATGGTTTTCTTATTTTCATTTGGTACCATATTAAATGCATATGCAATTCTTTATACTCATACTATTGTTTTTTTCTTTTAGTTAACACTAGTTGTTGTTTCTCTACTCCCACTTTTTGGATAATGCCATAAGGGGGAGAGATAAACAAACAAACTCATAATTTTGTGCTAATTAGAAGATAAACTTGAATCTAATTTTGAATTGCCTTAGATTCAGGGGGAGTAAGATATAGTGAATTTGGATTCAAAAATCCTAAATTCAAATATTTGAATTCATTTCATTCACTTATATCATATGTAGGCTTTAATTGATCTCATGATGCCCATATCTTTATTTTCTAACTTGATTGGCATCTATGTTGGGGGAGTAAGTATTCTTAAGCACAATTATTTATCTTTTTGTTTATGTTTGTTTGTCATCACCAAAAAGGGGGAGGATGTTGAGTATTGGACTTCTCCCTACTTGGGTTTGATGATGAGCAAACATAAATACTGGTGACTAATCTCCTACATACAGTTACTCCATTGCATAATCTAATCATGAAGATCAAATAGCAATGGATAACTACCAAGATCAATCAAAGCTCAATGAATTGAAGAATGGGTGATCAAGTTGAAGAATGAAGCTTCAAAGACTTCAAGGCCATTCAAGTGAAGGAAGAAAAGCATATAATCAATGTAAATATTTTTATGCTTTCATTTCTCTTGAAATATAGACTTGTAGTAGAACTATCTTAGAGCTCACATACTTCACTTTATTTGGCCTAGGATGCCATTAGAAATCATTTCCTAGTATTCCATCTCTTCATTCCCCTTATTGTGCATTTTGGAGTTTTAACAGCCGACTGAAGAACAAAATGGAGGCGTCTGTCTCCATACATGAAACTGAGAATTTTTTTTTGCAGCCGACTGTAATGCACATGCTTTGACTAAGGCTTTTGGTCTTTGTTGTATTCAATTTCAACAGGTGACTGCTGTACAAAGTACATGTGCCTGTCTAGTTTCAGGCGCCTGTAACTAGTTAGTCATTCGCATGTCTCCTCTTGCCCAAAGATCCAATGTTCTGTCAATTTTGAACTTGTGCAGACAGACGACTATAATTGGTTTCCCAGTCTCCTGCCATGGCACAGACGCTTGTGGATAACACATCAGTCGCATGTCCATCTCTTGCCCAGAACTTTCATTTTGGCAAGTTACGCACTTGTGCACACAAACGAATGAAATTGGTTTTCCTGTCGCTTGCCCATGGCACAGGCGCATGTGGATACCACATCAGTCGCATGTCCAAGTTTACCCAAAATTCTTACTCTCTGTCTTTGCCACACAGTGGCTTGTAGAAGGTTTCTAAGTCGTCTGATGGTTTTCAGGCGCATGTCCAACCTTCATAAGTAAACTGCCTTACATGGTAAGTTACTGTTTAAATTCTCACCTACCCTCTGACACAGTGCAATAGGCAACTGTGAGTTCTTCATCATCGCATGTCCTGGCTGTAAATTCTATCCGTTGGCTTTTTCCACACCGATTTCAAAGGGGGCTTTGGGTATTTTGTTTGAGGGTTTTAGAGAACTTATAAAAGGGTCTCCTATTGTTCTATTGGAGATCCCTTGGAAGCCTTAAGGATTCATTGATCTCATCTCTAAGCTCTCAAGCTCTCATTTTCTCTAAGCCCTATAATCTCATTCTCTCTTGCTCTCCAATTAGAATCAAAGTTGATATCCTCTAGGCATTTAGTGGTGACAAAAGAAAGTGCTTCAATCTCTTCTTGGAAGAGATCAACACTCACTTCACTTTGCTCCTTCAAGTTCTACTTCAAGGCATAGGTGAATTGTAAGTGTATTTCATTATTTCATAACTTTTGTTATTTGGATTCACTCTCGGTTTGTGAGAGTGATTTTCTTGATCCCAAGTTGTGGGATTTATGGACATGTATGGTTGCTACAAGTGGGTTTAAAGAAAACATCAAGTTAGGGTTCTAACTTGAGTATCCGGATGTATCCGGGTGGAAGGGACGTATGATTACTGGGAACAAGTCGGGTTTACCTTGGGTAATCCGAACCTTGGAAACATCTTATTGTTTCCCTTGTTCAATGTTGTTTATTCTTATTTTCACATCTTTGTTGGATTAGGTTTTTAATTAGGAGTAATTTCTTGGTTAAATTTTATAAATACTATTCAAACCCCCCTTCTAGTATTTTTCTCATAGCCAGGGTCCTTACAACTCCTTCACTTGAGCCTCCACTTGAGCCTCCGAGATAGCATTCATCTGCTCCAAGAGATCATCCCTTTTCTAAAGTATGTCGATGGTCTAGTTCAAGACCATTTGCATCTCCTCTTGAAGCTCGTCCCACCAAGCCCTCAGTTCATTAATGCATTCCATAATGGTCTCGAGCTGGCCCGTCACCTCATCCATGGTAGGCTCTGCCTTGCCCAACCATGCCTCGAACGCCGACATGATGTCCGTGGACGTCTCCTTGTGAGGTGGCCTAGTATGGACCTTTGCCATCTCGAAATCACTTGGAATTGGAATCTCACTGGCCAACATCCTCTTTCACAAACCACAAGTTTGATATCAACTAACATAGGCAAATTTTTTAACTACTTGACTTCTCCAATCTCCTGCGATACATAGCTCAGTCTCCCTCTATTTGAATGGCTAAATCAGCCTTTCCTCGAATTCTCACACTCACAAAGCACTCAAGAACATAAGAGAACTTTGAAGTGAAGAACTATTGCTTTTACTTGGCTTTGCTTGCTAACTCTTGTTGGATACAAATGATCTCACATTATCCCCTTTTATATGTGAGGCTTCTTACTATGAATGGCGGAGATTAGGCTTCTAGAGACTTTTAAGATACAATGGCTTAGGATAAGTCTCTAGAAATTTCTCCATTATTACATATGAATCCCTTTTCTTAAAGAATCCTCATAAATATACAAGAACCTTCAAGATCCTATATTTACAAGAATACCCATGGAATCCTATAGAGAATGTCAACTCACGTACCAAGTAAGCGCCAATCTAAGTGCTAAAGAGGTAATGATGTGGTGTCCATGACATGTGGGAGCAATTGCGAGAGTGGGTCAGAATCCGATTCCGACCCGAATTCGACACATACCCGTTGATACAGACATATGTTGTTTCAGCTCGGGGTTTGATGCGATTTTCAAGCGTCTTTTGCATGGGTTTCATGTACAAGTTTGCAACTACCTGTAAAAATTAGAGATGGCAAACTGAAGGCCAAGGAAGGGTTGTTTAAGAGTTTCTCTACATTGTTTTATTGTCCGAAATCTTAGTAGTTTTGGTCATTCTCTTAAACCAAACGCCATAATTTGTAATCCAAGAATATTGAAGTATTAGTGATCTCTTCAACTGGACGTGCACCAAGTTTTGGATGGAACCAGTATAAATCTTGAGGTCAGTTGCGTATTTATTTTTTTTGTTTTGCATTACTTTCATATATATTGATGTGTAGTGGGTTATGTAAAGAAAGTCATTAGCTTTAGCTTTGTTCGTTGTAACAACGATCTTGGAATTTCACGAGACGATTATAACCTTGATAAGCCTATCAAGATGGCATAGGAGCCCAAGAGAGATGATTCAATCATATCAGAGAATAACAAATGGTATGAGAGCATAACATTTTGTACTCACGTATTCATAGAAACAGCTTCAAACTCTCTATTTCTTTCAATCTATAACTCATTAGAGCGAGTGTTGTGTTGAGTTAATGGGAGCAAATGTGTTGCTTCACAAGGCAACAGAAGCAGCAAAGATTGGTTGGTTAATTCTGCTGGGATTCTTGACGGCTAGTAGCTCGTTCTATGCGCTCGGCTTCACAATTTGGATCTCACATCCTCCTCTTTCTACGATCGCTGTGCCTCCCGCGATCGATGTGCCTACAGTTAGGGATGAGAATGGGCATGCCTAAAGCTTGATTGGGCTTCCAATTGGGCATGCCACATCCTCATCCCTACAATTCCTTCATTAATCCTTGGGTTAGTTGTTGTTGTTGTTTTTTGACAGATCGAAAAGCAAGAATTGAACCCTCGACCTCTCACAAGAAAGGGATGTTGAATACCCCTAAGCCAATTGGCCCGGGTGCCGGTTAGTTGTTCAATGACGAAATGATGGCAGTTGGCCTTGTGCTGGACGCATGAGTGAGGACCAACGGCCTAAAGTCGTATCATATAGTAATGCCAAATGTGAGCAGAATCTTATACTGGAGGTGGGGATGAGAATGGGCATGTCCAAAGCCCGATCGTGATCGCATGATCAACCGCAAAACAATTGGCTACGTAGCCAGGGAATTAGAGCAAACATTTCGAAACTCATTCTCCTCGGTCTTGAACATAGCCAGTTTTGCTTTCTGTGTTCCTTCCTGTATCCTAACAAGTAATCTCCAATAGTTGTATGATGAACCATGAAACAGGACTCCCAGAGAGTTCCGATAGATTTGTGCTGACAATGATAATCAAATTCATGCTACAACGTCCGAGCCATGATCGTCTTAAAGTACAACGATGTGAATTCCAACATCTTGCAGATCTCCCCCAACTGAGGATGAGCTTTGTCATCGGCCAGAAACCGATGGCCGACTCCATTAATCTCAATTGAACTCCAGCCCGGGCTCCTCTTCACTCCCCTCTCCCTCATCGCCTTTCTCACCTCCACAACCCCCTCCCACCGTCCCATCGTCGCATAAACATGAGCCAACCCCACATATCGCCCGCAATGCCTGGGCTCCAACTCGACCACACGCCTCCCCGCTCTCTCTCCAAGATCGACATCCCCGTGCATCATGCATCCATTAAGCAAAGAACCCCAAATGGCCGCATCCGGCTCCATGGGCATGCTACGGATCAATTCCTCCGCCTCCCACGTCTGCCCTGCACGGCTCAATAGATCAACCATACACCCATAATGCTCCACTGTGGGACTCATGCCATAGATCTTGCTCATATCCTCGAAATAGCAACGCCCCGAGTCGAGCAAGCCTCCGTGGCTGCATGCCGTCAGGACGCCAATGAAGGTAACCGCATTCGGCTTAATTTTGCTCTCCAACATCTCACAGAAAACTTGGATTGCGGATCGGCAATGACCGTTCAGAGCTAGACCCGTTATCATCGCGCTCCAAGCTGTCACATCTTTCATACGCATACCATCAAACACTTCCCTCGAATGTTCTATCAACCCACACTTCGCATAGAAATCTACGAGCGCGGTCCCAATCTCAAGCCCATACCCAAGCCCATTGCGATCGATGCAAGAATGGATCCATCTCCCCTCTTCCGAAGCGCCCAAAGCCCCACAAGCGCCCAAAACACTCACAAGCAGAGCCCCGTTGAGCTCCCCGCTCGCCCGATACCAGAACTCGTGAAACAATTCGATCGCCTCCACGTGTCGCTCATTCTGAACATATCCGGCAACCATCGCGCTCCAAGTAACATCGTTCCTATCGGGCATCCTATCAAACACCTCCCTCGCCTTGTCAACGAGACCGCAGCTCGAATACCCAGTAACAAGGCTAGTCCAACACACAACAGTTCTATTAGGATTTTCATCGAACACGTTGTAAGCGAGCTCTACGAGGCCAAATCTAAAGTACCCGTTGATCAAGGAGCTCGTCACAAAGACATCGAGATCGAGGCAGAACTTAAAGGCCTGGCCGTGGATCTGACACAACACTTTGAGATCGTTGCAGGACTTGATCAAACAGGGGAACGTGTGCATGTCGGGAAAAAACCCACGAGCTCGCATGTGAGCATAGGCTGATAGAGCATTGTTGGGACTCGGGCTTTTCGAGAACCCGATGATGATGGTGTTCCAGTTGAAGGTGGTGGGGGTTGGGATTTGATGGAAGAGCTTGCACGCGGAGCTCATGTCGCCGTGGGATGCGTATGAGTTGAGGATTTGGGTGGCCATGAAGGTGAAGTTGGTGAGGCCGAGGGCGATGGCATGAGAGTGTATCTTGAGAATATGTTTGATGCTGTTGTTGTTGTTGCATTTTTCAAGAAGGGAGAGATAATGATAAGGAGATGACATTAGGAGTTCTGGCAATGGAGACGGCACTGCTCATGCCTTGGTTTTTTTTTTTTTTTAATAAAATTGAGCCCGTCTTCCTCCTGCTGTGAATTTCAGAATTTTATAATCATTAAGAAATCTCTCTTAAGTAATGCGTAAGAAAGAGTAAATTGCACTTATAGTCTCTACTCCAAGCTACATGGAACCAAACGTCTCTAATATTTGATACTAACATTGTTACGCCTATTTGACTGAGGCCCGAAAGACCCAAGCCCAGAGACCCAACCGCCGGTCAAAGAGCCCATCTGCGCACTCAGGCCCACTCGATAAGGCCCTATGGGGGACCCCCCCCCCCCCCACACACACACACACATGTCGATCCGACCCGGCCCTGGTAACACGCCGGTCACTCGCCCACTCCTGCGATAACCGCCCCCTCGATCCCGCTACCACTTAATGGCAGTTATGGGGAGGTGCTGGCATGGCGCAGGGAGCGGCGACGGGGGGCGGATTGAGGGGGCACGATTGAGGGCGGACGAGCGACGTGGGTCGGGGACAATCACGGCGGAGGTCTATATAGGGGCTAGGAGGACGACAGGACAAGGGACCGCCTCTCAGGTATCTAGAACTTAAGGTACTCCATCAACGACCTAGTTCCCCCATTTCATTT
The DNA here is from genome assembly GCA_030789695.1 of Scilla litardierei. Taxonomy (NCBI): domain Eukaryota; kingdom Viridiplantae; phylum Streptophyta; class Magnoliopsida; order Asparagales; family Asparagaceae; genus Scilla; species Scilla litardierei. Next base: position 87,151,594 of record CM061136.1, read on the forward strand.
CCTTCCTCCCCCGCTCGCGCCGTGAGACGCCGTTCCGATCTCCTCACGAGTCGAACCGTCTCCGTCGGGCCTCCTCTTTCAGATCTCTGTCTGACTTAGGCATCGGAGGGGATTTGGCCGGAACCAAGGTCCGGCCCCCTGACGAGTGTTCTCGTCTACGCAGGAGGGCATCAGATCCACGGGCCGAGGCTTCCCCTCCGCCCCTCGCCGACCACGCAACCAGCTGGACGATTGAGGCTTCCCCTCGTCGTCCGACCGTCGAGGCCGAGTGCAACCGACCGAGGCCGAGCGTCTCGACCCGGGCCGAGGCTACCCCTCGCCCTTCCAACGGCCGAGGACCCCGATTCAATCCAGTCGACGCGCTCTACGTCGTCTGCCGGTCCGACTCGAGCCTCAACTGCACCAACTCGACTCGCCCGAGGGACCCAAACGGGCCCCTTGACCACGTTAACCGGGTTATCCACGGTCAACGCTTTGTAGTGAGAAAACACTCTGAAACATCTGGCGCCGCCTGTGGGAACGAACTGTCCCACGAAGAAACAAACCACATCTGCGATGACGCGATCTCCCCCATCTCGGTGAAAGGGGAGCAAGGCCCTGACGCGAGGCGACAGGGCCCGCCATCGTTGGCAAGAATGGGCGCGGGCCCGACGCGATGAGGATCGTGAGGAAAGGGCCGGGAGGCCCTCCCCGTCCCCACCGGTCGGGAGACCGAGTGCATCCGTAACGGCGCGCAGCTCGGACGTGGCTTTGGTGGTGTCAGTGGTCATAGACACTACCATGGTACGGCGGCTGCTTGTCGACACCGGCAGCTCCTGTGACGTCCTCTTCCTGTCAACCCTGGAAAAAATAGGGCGGTGGAAAGAAGACTTACGACCTCGCTCGGGACCCGTGGTAGGATTCACGGGTCACTCCACCCCCATCATCGGCACGATCCATCTCCCGGTAACGCTCGGAGACGCGCCGGACTCGGTGACCCTGGCGGTGGAATTCATCGTATTGGGGATCGGGTCGGAATACAATGGGATCATCGGCCGACCCCTACTCAACGCCGTCGGCGCGGTAGTCTCAACCCTCCATCAGACTATCAAGTTCCGAACGCCAGGGGGGATGGGGCAAGTCGAAGGCGACGCGGGGAGACCGAGTATCTGCTATCAACTGGCGGAGGAAGCTCCCGAGGATCGTCTAGCTGACCGGATGGCCGCGCTCGACTTGAGGAGTGGGCCTAGGCCCGCCCCTGCGGAGGAGCAAGAGCAGATCCCGGTCACGGACGTTGAGGGCCGGTTCGTCTCGATCGGGAGAGGGCTGAGCCAGGACCTGAGGGATCAGCTGATCGAATGCCTGGAGGCGAACCTGGACATCTTTGCTTGGTCACCGGAGGACATGCCCGGCGTAGACCCCCAGGTGATCGTCCACCAGATCAACGCCGACCCCAACTTCAAGCCGGTCAGGCAGAAGAAGCGTAACCTGGGCGGCGAGAAGATGAAGGCAGCCTCCGAGGAAGTGGAGCGTCTCCTTGATGCCGGCTTCATACGAGAGGTTTGGTACCCGGAGTGGCTGTCGAACGTAGTGATGGTCAAGAAGCCCAACGGGAAGTGGCGAATGTGCGTGGACTTCAGTGACCTCAATAAGGCCTGTCCCAAGGACAGCTACCCCCTGCCGCGCATCGACCACCTGGTGGACAACGCCTCGGGGTACGAGATGCTTAGCTTCATGGACGCTTACTCAGGGTACAATCAAGTCCAGATGGACCCCCGGGACGAAGAAATGACAGCCTTCACGACGGACCGGGGGACTTACTGCTACAAGAAGATGCCCTTTGGCTTGAAGAACGCAGGGGCCACCTACCAGAGAATGGTCAACAAGGTTTTTAGCTCCCAGATCGGGAGGAACCTGGAGGTCTACGTCGACGACATGCTTGTCAAGTCAAGGCGACCAGAAGACCACATCGCCGACCTGCGGGAGACCTTCGAACGGTTGCGGCGACACCACATTCGACTCAACCCCGCGAAGTGCACGTTCGGGGCGTGAGCCGACGACGATCAAAGAGCTGCAGAGGCTGAACGGGCGCATCGCAGCCTTGGGGCGATTCCTTTCCAAATCGGTGGAAAGATCGCTCCCCTTCTTCAAGGTCCTGAGGAAAGCGATCGCAGAACCTTCAGACAATAGGAAGACGATACTGTGGGACGAAGACTGCTCCAGGGCGTTCGAAGACCTCAAAGAGTATCTCCGCAGCCCGCCTCTCCTGTCCAAGCCACGGGAAGGGGAGTCGCTGAGCATTTACCTGGCGTGCGCGGAGGAAGCTGTGAGTTCGGTGCTGATCCGGGAAGACGGTGGGGTGCAGTGGCCGGTATATTACACGAGCCGGATCTTGAAGGGGGTGGAGGTGCGATACTCGCCCATGGAGAAACTGGCGTACGCCCTCGTCCTCTCGGCACGAAGGCTCCGACCCTATTTCCAGGCCCACACCATACTGATCCTGACCGACTCACAACTGGAGCAGAACCTCAAGAGATTCGATCGAATGGGAAGGATGCTAAACTGGGGAGTGGAACTGAGCGAGTTCGACCTCCGATTCAAACCGCGCACGGCCATCAAAGGGCAGGCTCTGGCCGACTTCATCGCCGAGTGCACAGCGGAAGGAAATGGCCCCCCGGAGGAAGAAGACCCGGCGACGGTAATTGCTCAACCCTTGTCCTTTCTTTCAGCTGACCACTTCCAGCCAGGAGATCCAGGAGCGTGGATAGTCCATGTGGATGGGTCGGCCACACAGTCAGGAGGCGGGGCTGGGATTGCAATCCGATCTCCGGAAGGGAACATTGTGGAATACGCGTTGCGGTTCGAGTTCCCAGCCACGAACAACGTGGCGGAATACGAAGCGGTGATCAACGGCCTGAGGCTGGCCCTGGAGCTCGGGGCCGAGTCCGTCCGCCTCCTCAGCGACTCAAAGCTCATTGTCAACCAACTCTTGGGGAGTTACGAGGCACGGGAGGAGGCGATGCAGAGATATCTCCCTGTCGCCAGAGCGGCGATGCCCAAGTTTAAGAATGTGGAAGTCTTGCACCTCCCGCGATCAGAGAATGCGCGGGCAGATGCGTTGTCGAAGCTGGCCTCGTCCTCGCCAAAGGAGCTGGGCCGCACCATCTACGTGGAGAACCTGCAGTCCCCCAGCACGGAGGAGCACGAGGTGATGGCAATCGACCAAGAGCCCACCTGGATGGACCCGATCATCCGGTACCTCACTCATGGGGAGGTGCTGACCGATGGGGACGAACGCCGAACCCTGGAGAGAAAGGCGCTCCGATACGTGATCCATGAAGGAACGCTCTACCGGAGACGCTGGACCAAGACGGATGTCCTCCCATACTTGAAGTGCATCAGACCGCAGGAAGCTGACTACGTCCTACGGGAGGTTCACGAAGGGATCTGCAGGAATCACCATGGGGGCAAGATGGTCGCACAGAAGATCTTGAGGCAGGGATACTACTGGCCGACCCTGGCCCAAGATGCAACAAGCTACGTCCAAAAATGCCAAGAATGCCAGAGGTATGCTCACCACATCTCGACTCCCCCGTCAGAGCTCATCCCTATCGTGAGCCCCATCCCCTTTGCGAAATGGGGGCTCGACATCCTCGGACCGTTTAAACCGGGACGAGGGCAGCGGAAGCATCTGATTGTGGCGGTAGACTACTTCACCAAGTGGATCGAGGCCGAACCGCTGGCCACCATCACGTGGAAGAAAGCAAAAAGCTTCGTATGGAATTCCATCATCTCCAGATTCGGAGTGCCACGGGCCATCGTCACAGACAACGGGAAGCAGTTCGACTCCGCAGGGTTTAAAGATTTTTGCGAGGAATGGGGAATCAAGCTTCTCTTCGCCTCTATAGCGCACCCCCAGACCAACGGAATGGCGGAAGCGGCCAACAAGTGCATCATAGAGCCCCTCCGGAAGAAAGTGAAAGACGTCGAAGGGAACTGGCCAGAAGAGCTCCCCGGGATACTCTGGTCATACCGGACGACCCACAAGGAGGCCACTGGCGAGACCCCGTTCATGCTCACCTACGGGGCCGAGGCGGTGGTGCGGTCGAATTGGGCGAAGAATCTCTCCGCCTCAAATACTTTGACAAAGACCAGAACTCGCAGGGTCTGGGGCTCAGTCTGGAGCTCCTCGGCGAGCGACAGGAGCAGGCACTGGCCACCATCATCCGCCAGAAGCAGAAGGTGGCCCGATACTACAACGCTCGGGTGCGGGGAAGAAGCTTCCACCTTGGGGACCTGGTCCTCCGGAAAGCGGGCTTCAACACTGATACCGCTCGTAAAGGGAAGCTCGCGGCTAGATGGGAGGGACCCTACAAAGTCGTCGAGGTCCTCGGGCCCGCAGCCTACCGACTAGCCGACATGGAGGGGAGGATTCTCACTCACACTTGGAATGCGGAACATTTACGCAAGTACTTTCAATAGATGATCGTTTCCTATGAAATAAATTTATTTTGAATTCATTCCTTTCCAGATAAAGCAAAAAGATATACAGAGAGGTGCACGAAGAGGCCGAGGGGCATTCCCCTCCCTCATTTTTCTCCGGGGGCACCGGTGGAGCCACAGGCTGGCAGCCCACTAGGGTCTCCCCCCTTACTCTGTTCGACGTCAGGGTACATCCGAAGATCCTCGAAGTTGACCCCCGAGAGTGGGAACTTCTTTTGGATCTCGGACTGACACCGGGCGAAGCCCTTCTCGAACGCCTCCGATAAGGCGGTCTCAACAAAGGAGGTGGCATACTCCGCCACAGCATCCTGAGCGATCCTGGCCGGATCCACCCCCTCCAGCCCACGCATCCGGGCCTCTAAGGTCTCGATCTGGCGTTGGTGCTCCGCCCTCTCCTTCTCGATCTCCCGGGATTTCTCGCCAAGTTGGGCAAGAAGGACCCTCGCCTGCTCCTCCTCCGCTTCCAGACAATCGGAGAGCTCCAAGGTCTCGGAGGCAGCAGCATGGTTGGGGATCTGCTCGGCTCCTCCAGACGTGTCGGCGCCTCTCAAAAGCTCGGCGAGACGCGCCTCGGCCTCCGACTTTGCAGCCAGAGCCAAGGCTCTCTCTCGGTCCGCCTCCTCCAGGGCAGAGGACAGCTCAGTTACGCGGGAATCCAAGGACTGGACCCGCGCTTCCTCTAACTGACCTGCCTCCCCCTTCTTGCCGGGGGCCTCAGGGCCTCGCCCGGCATCGGATTTGTCTTTGGGAAGAGCCGCGAATTGGCGCCTCATTGAGAGGCCCACCGAGGACAACTGCGCCAAAGCAACGAAGGTAAGACAGCAAAAGCAGCTGGAGAAAGGGGGGACAAGCAGAGACACACTACCTGTTGACCAGCCTGGATCACGAAGGTGGCCAAACAGTCACCTCTGACTCCGTCCAACACCACCTGATCGGGAGGGAGACAACAGTTCTCGGCCACTCGAGCGGCGGCTCCACGGCTCGAAAACACCGACTCCTTCTCCCCCACCGGGAAGCGTGGACGAAGAAGACCCTCCCCTGACGAAGGGAACTCGCCAGGAGTGGAGCGGAACGCGCCAAGATACCGACTGTAGGCATCAGGGAGAGAATCGTCCGGGAGAGGTGAAGGGCCGACCCACGGCCAGGCAACCTCAACGGGGGCGGGTTGAGGTCGATCAGCAGTCGGCAGGACATCAACCCCCTCGTCCCCCTCACGGACCCTCTTGGAAGACCCCAGCAAGGGAAGAGAGGGAGATGACACCTTCTTCCTTTTTGAGCCTCCGGTTGCGGTCCCGACCCGCTGCTTCTTCCGGACCTCCAGCACATGATCCCTTCTGCGCGGATCCGGATTTGGGACCTGCACGAGAGCGCTGGCGGGAGAGGGACCAAGAGGGAATCCACCTGCACTCAAAGAAGAAATGAGAGACAGAACAGAACCCGGACGACCTCGAAGGGCGAACGCTCGGAGAAGCTTACCTAGGGGCCATACCGTCTTACGCAAGTTGCGGTCACTAAAGAGGACGTCGATCGAGCGCTCCCTCGCAGGAATCGCCAGCATGTCCTTCGCCGTCTACTGCTCAGCGACCGTCGGCTCACCCAGGTCGAGGATGACGGCACCGGCCGCCTCCCACCGAACCGGGAAGGGTACACTCGACGGGAACGTGACAAACACGTATTCCCCCTTCCAGCGTTTCAGGGAGCTCGGCAACCCCAGCACCAGGGTCATCTTCGGGCGGGCGCTGATCTAAATCCACGCCCTCGATTGGTGGTGGCTCAGGCGGTAGAACTGGGCAAAGAGGCGAAGAGAGGGCGCCACTCCCTTCAGCATGCAGACAACGATGAACCCGATGAGGAGCCCGACGGCGTTGGGACAGAATTGACACAAGCACACGTTGTGGCCCTGAAGGAACTCAACGATAAAAGGATGGAGCGGGAAACGAAGCCCGAAGCGGAAGCACTTCTCATATATTCCAACCTCGTTGGGGCCGGGAAAGCAGATCCGCTCGTCAGCCCCAGGGGCACGAGCCGAGTAAGGCGGAAGCAGGTAGGCGGAGCGCATGCTCCCGATGGCGGTGGCACAGATCGACGAAGGCCATGACAAGACCTCTGGGGCACCCCTAAAAGATCATCCCCGTGCTGACGAATCGCCGAAGAAGGGCCACCCGCCAGACCCGGAGCCGCGTCGCGCTCCGACCGACCCGAACCCGTGGCAGAGGAAGACGACATGAGGCAGAGCTCGGGCAGAATAGGGATCAGCACAAAGGAGAAAACGACGGGATGGCGGCTCACGAACCCCTCGAATTCTCAACTTAAGACGACCCCGCGAGCGGTGGGGATAAGCTTGCAGCTACAACGTGGCAGCATCAGAGGACCGAAGGCGCTTCGGAGCCCGCGCCTTAAAAGTATCGAATGGGCCAACTCATGATGACGACTAATAAATGAGTCGGCATCGACTGGCGAGCCTGTCAAGGTCGGCGGAAGTCACATCGGCCGAGCCGAACCGGCCAAAGCCGACCGACCCGACCGATGGGGGCAATTGTTACGCCTATTTGACTGAGGCCCGAAAGACCCAAGCCCAGAGACCCAACCGCCGGTCAAAGAGCCCATCTGCGCACTCAGGCCCACTCGATAAGGCCCTATGGGGGACCCCCCCCCCCCACATGTCGATCCGACCCGGCCCTGGTAACACGCCGGTCACTCGCCCACTCCTGCGATAACCGCCCCCTCGATCCCGCTACCACTTAATGGCAGTTATGGGGAGGTGCTGGCATGACGCAGGGAGCGGCGACGGGGGGCGGATTGAGGGGGCACGATTGAGGGCGGACGAGCGACGTGGGTCGGGGACAATCACGGCGGAGGTCTATATAGGGGCTAGGAGGACGACAGGACAAGGGACCGCCTCTCAGGTATCTAGAACTTAAGGTACTCCATCAACGACCTAGTTCCCCCATTTCATTTCCTTCCTCCCCCGCTCGCGCCGTGAGACGCCGTTCCGATCTCCTCACGAGTCGAACCGTCTCCGCCGGGCCTCCTCTTTCAGATCTCTGTCTGACTTAGGCATCAGAGGGGATTTGGCCGGAACCAAGGTCCGGCCCCCTGACGAGTGTTCTCGTCTACGCAGGAGGGCATCAGATCCACGGGCCGAGGCTTCCCCTCCGCCCCTCGCCGACCACGCAACCAGCTGGACGATTGAGGCTTCCCCTCGTCGTCCGACCGTCGAGGCCAAGTGCAACCGACCGAGGCCGAGCGTCTCGACCCAGGCCGAGGCTACCCCTCGCCCTTCCAACGGCCGAGGACCCCGATTCAATCCAGTCGACGCGCTCTACGTCGTCTGCCGGTCCGACTCGAGCCTCAACTGCACCAACTCGACTCGCCAGAGGGACCCAAACGGGCCCCTTGACCACGTTGACCGGGTTATCCACGGTCAACGCTTTGTAGTGAGAAAACACTCTGAAACAAACATTAAGAACCGTTGAATTACCTTCAAAATTTTAGCTTCAGGTGGTCTTAATGTAACTTATCATTTGTTAGTCAATACAGCGGGTCAAATGTTATCCTTATGGCGTCTTAGTGTTATTACTAAAGAATGTGTGTTCAGTCAGAGATACCTTATGGAACATGTGATTTCATATTATATGCTTAAAGTTGTTAATACGTGGGTCCGGCCTACAAAGCCGGAATAAAATTTTATGTTTAGAAGATAGGCCCACTTGGAGTGTGTGGCATCGGCCCAACACCAAGAAGTCTATCCAGAGAAGTGAGCTCTCACCTGGTCAAAGAGGCAGCTCATTTGACCGTTGAGTGCCGCTAAACGTACGAGGTAGGTTAATTATGGCTAATTAAGAGGTCAATCGTTACCCACCTTTTGTGGAAATCATGCCGCAATCGAAGAGAAGCAGTTATTGCGGGCGATGGAAAGAGGAAATCATCATCTACAAATAGGCAGAAGAAGAACAAAAAGGGGGTCCCTTCCAAAGATACAGAATACTAGATACTCTCACAAAACTCTACTCTTTACTTTCTACTCTTAAATTTCTTCCACATCAACTCGGAGTGACAGTATTCGGACGATCTCCCTGAAGGTCGATCATACTGCCCCGAGCACTCTTCAGTCCCATACTGACTTAAGCATCGAAGGGGATTTGGGTCGAAACCAAGATTCGACCCCCTGACGACTGTCTATCTTGCAAATAGCTCGACGTATGATCTAGCGAAGTCGCTCAGAAGCTCATTCCAATAGCTCGAACTCGACCTTCCTTGACTCGAGTCTCAGTCGTCGTGGGTCTCATCTTCAGCTGACGGGATGCCACGTCATTGGAAGCCACCATGTCAGCCCACCTCAGTGTGTGCCGGAGCACATCCAGCAACAGTCGGTGCCGTCTGTGGGAAAAGGAGGCATCATACCCACCTCTGCCAAATAAGGATATTATGTCGACTCAACCAAATTCGGTGAGGCATGATTCCCCTGCGGAGGATGCATCAACTCTGCTGAGGATCAATGTCCTTGACATGATATTTTATGGACCTACCCCAAATGACTTTTCCAACTCCCTGCAAAGCCATTATGTTGGACGGGTGATGACTGTGGCCGTTGGGCGAAAGCCACCGAGGAATGCGACACCCCCAGTATCCTTTTTTTATTATGATCTTGAGGGTGTAGAGCTATCGCACGATGTCGTCGTCGTCGTCGTCGTTGTCAGCGCCATCATCAGTACGGTCGAGGTCAGAAGATTGCTCGTGGACACGGGAAGCTCGTGTGACATGCTCTTTTGAACCACACATGAGAAGATGTGACTGGCTTCGTTGGAACTAAAGGAAAGTCATGGCCCTCTTGTTGGCTTCACATGTCATTCCACTCCTGTCGCGGGCGTAATTGCTCTACCAGTCACTCTCGGGAAGTTCCCCCACCAAGTCACCCGAATGACATCCTTCATTGTGGTCAAAATCAACTTAGCCTATAAAGAAATTATGGGCCGGTCGCTCCTCAACTCGATGGAAGCGATAGTCTCCATATTCCATCAAATGATCAAGTTTCAAACTCCTCGGGGAGTTGGGAAGGTGAGGAGAAACCAAACGCATGCCAGATCCTGCTACCTCATGTCTGTCGCAATCAGAAAGACAGAGCAAGCATCCTCGGATGATCTCATTAACAACAAAAGGGACCTGGCAGACCAAAGGACAGCACCAGTCGAGGAAACAGAAATAATACCATTATCTAACGAAGCAGGGAGGACTGTCACCATTAGGTCGAGGCTTCCCATCATCCAAAGGGAACATTTTGATTGACTTCTTGAGGGCCAAGGCGGATGTATTCTCGTGGTCGCCAGATGATATGCCCGACGTTGATCCTTGAGTCATCTCCCATGAATTTCATGGTTACCCTACTTTTAAGCCGATGAAGCAAAGAAGAGGAACATCAATGGCGACAAGATGAAAGTGGCTGTTGAAGAAGTCGATCAACTGTTGGAGGCAAGATTCATTAGGGAAGTTCAGTCCTCCGAGTGTCTCTCTAATGTGGTTATGGTAAAGAAAGCGAATGGCAAGTGGAGAATGTGTGTGGACTTTACCAACCTTAACAAGACGTGCCCAAAGGACAGTTACCCCTTGCCTTGGATCAACCACCTGGTGGATAACTCTTTTGGGTACGAGCTCCTTAGCTTCATGGATGCTTTCTCAGGGTAAAATCAAATCCAAATGGCCCCTGAGGATGAGGAAAAGACCTCCTTCATCACTGACCAATAGATTTTCGGTTACACAAAGATTCCCTTCGGGTTGAAAAATGCAAGATCAACATAGCAGATGGTAAACAAGGTCTTTAAAGCACAGATTAGAAGGAACTTGGAGATCTATGTGGATGACATGTTGATCAAGCCGAAGAGCAAACTGACCACATTACTTGTCTTCTAGAAACTTTTGTAGAGATTCGACGATACAATCTTCAACTAAATCCCACTACGTGCATGTTCAGGGTCCGATCAGGGAAATTCCTCGGTTTCATGCTTATGAACTGTGGAATAGAGGCCAACCCTCACAAAGTGGCAACGATAATTAGCATGAAAAAGCCGACAATAATCAGGGAGGTCCAGAGACTAAACGGCAGGGTGGCAGCCCTTAGTCGTTTCTTGTCAAAATCGACGGAGAGGTCACTTCCTTTCTTTAAGGTCTTGAGAAAAGCAATAGCCCTCCCCCAAAAGAGAAAGGAAGACCATTGAATGGGATCATGAGTGTACGTGGGCCTTTTCCGAGTTGAAGGAATATCTTCACAGTCTGCCACTTTTGACAAAGCCCAATGATGGAGACCAGCTAATCATTTACTTGGCGGCTACCATGGAAGCTGTAAGCTCAGCCTTGGTGAAGGAAGACTCTGGAGTGCAAAGACCGATCTACTAAGTTGGTTAAGTCTTCTGTGGTGCTAAAGTCAACTACAGCAGAATAGAGAAGCTAGCATTCGCTTTGGTCCAATCAACGAGGAGGCTACAACCATACTTCCAGGCTCATACCATCTTGGTCCACATAGATACCCCTTTGGAGAAGACTCTAAAGATGCTAGATCGATCAGGTAAGATGCTGAAATGGGGGGTCAAACTGAGTGAATTCGACATTCACTATACGCCAAGGACAACCATCAAAAGGCAAGCTCTATATGATTTCATCGCCAAGCTTACTGATCACTCCGTATTTTACACCTTTTTCCCGTATGTTTGCATGCCATTTAGATCGCTCAAATCATGTTTTTCACGATTTATCGACAATATTGTGATACTTTTCACGATTTGTTGTTTTTGTCGTATTTCAGGAGATTTGGAGTGATTTGGAGTGATTCCGAGATACACCCACTCCGGAGTGTCACCGACAACTTCCCTGAGGGGTATTTTGAGATTGGAGAGGAGCGAACGAAGAAAGAACGTCGTAGGAGCGACGAAGAGGCAAGAACATTCAGATTGAGCATTTTTAGCATCTCACTCGGCCGAGTGAAGGAGTCACTCGGCCGAGCATCGAGACCCCGCTCGGCCGGCCAGATTGGACACGCAACAAAGCTAATATCAGCGTGCACTCGGCCGAGCATCAGAAGCCCACTCGGCCGAGTGACGTATCCTGCCCGCCCGAGTGGCACTCAGACGACGGCCATCAAAAACTCCCAAGTTACTGTCTTTCGTCAGTCTGAGATCAGAAGCCCCACTCGGCCGAGTGGCAATTACCGACCGCCCGAGTGAAGATAAGCCCATCGGCTGAGTGACGACAACTCACTCGGCCGAGTGACCCCCGAAGTGAAGACCCCCAAGACCCCAGAGTTACTGGAATCCGTCAGGGTTTCTCACTCGGCCGAGTGACATTTGTCACTCGGCCGAGTGAGCAGCGCTGCCTGTAGCGGAAATCACGATTTTGGAGCTACGCAGGGGCAGTTTGGTCACGGATTTTTGGACAGTTTTGGGGGGTATTTAACCCCAGATTCTAACCTAGTTTAGGGAGCTTTTCTATTGCTTTTGGCAGCCTTTTTAGATTGGATTTTTTAGAGTTTAATTCTTGTGATTGGAGAGGAGAGAAAAGTGCTATTTTGTTGGATTCTTGGAAAGCTACATTGGTTTGTCTCCCTCTCTATTAAAAATCCTATTTTTATTTCTATTTTGAATATTGCTATGAATTCCATTGCTGTTTCTATTGATTATTCTTCCATTAGCAATATGATTTGTGAGTAGTTTTAACGTCTTAGGGCGTGGGGATGAACCCTACGAGCCCAATTTCCGATTTGTGACGATTTGGTAGAACTATTGCTAGAATTGATTAGGGTTAGTTTGGGATTGATATAATACGGATAGCTCGGTGTTCATATCGATTGGGATTTGTAAGAGATTGGATCCCAATTCGATAGGAAACCCTAGAAATCTGAATTGGGTTGAAATTGAGTTTCCTTAGTATCGGTTTGCAAGAGATTGGACCGATACTAGGATTCTCGGTTGCAATTCTATACCGATACCCGTTTGCAAGAGATTGGACGGGTAGGAACTATCCCAACCTAGGTCGTAGCCCGAGTTTGCACGAGAGTGGGCTCGGGATGCGATTGAACGATGGCGTTGATCCTAATGCTAGCTTGCCTAGGCTAGGGTTTGCAAGAGATTGGACCCGAGCCTAGGTTCGCTATAGACCGGCAACAGCGCGAGAGCGTGAGCTAGGTTTTACATTCAGTTGCAACTAGTTCACCCGATATTCTACCCTAGCAATTGTGAAACCGATGAATCACAATGACGAGATACGGTGAGTAGCGGGGATTCCCTATTCCCTAGGCGTCTTTATTTGATTCTATATCTCTTTACATTGTTTGACGATTGTGATAACATCGCCGAAAGGCAATTTCCTACTTTTCTGTTCCTATAGCCAGGTTGTTCGGAGAAGGCACTGTCATACGTCCTCCCTGTGTTCGATACCCGCTCGCCGCTACACCGTGCGCTTGCGGTAAAACTACACGGTCGCTCTTTAGGGTGTACGTCCGGGCGCGATCAAGTTTTTAGCGTCGTTGCCGGGGAGGTGTTCCCGTTGGGTGCCAATTTGTCACAATTAGGTTGATTAGACTACGAAAAAAAATTTAACAAAAGGAAATTTTCACCCCCGCCACCATTATTATCATTTCCATATTCTTTTGTGCCACTGATATTTTTCTCCAGTTATTTATCTTTGTTGATCAGGTGCTATGGATTATACTACGTGGACCACAGATTTTGATCAGAGTGCTCAGATGGGAGAATACTATTTTGATGAGAGTGCTCAGATGGGAGAATATTTTTTTGAGGAGACGCACTGGCCCGAGCTTGATGAGAAACAAATGATCTTTTTTGATGAGATGCATGCACACCAGGTTGAAATGCAAGCCGGGCTTGGAAAGAGGGAACTTGAAATGAATGCGCTCATGCTTAGGGTTGCAGAGATTTCCAAAGATATCAGTTCTGCTTCTTCATATTATGGGCAAGCAGCATCGCCAGACATACTACCAGAGCCAGAATGTGCCGTCGTCGATCCCACTTCCTACGATACAGCTATTGCATATGAAGAGTGGATGGATGAAGAGGCAGTGAAGGAAGCAGAAATTGAGTCATATGCGCAGCCAGAGGAGGACGCATTTCAGAGATTATTGGAGGGCCTCTTGGAGTCAGTGCGGTTCACCGGTTCAGAGAGCATTACAGCAGGTGATGCATTTGAGCTACTATTTGTAGATTTTGTTATGAACCGTGTTTCAGCTACAGGAACAATTGAGGAGGACATCCATGTCAGTCTTGAGGGGGATAGACTATATTTTCGGATTGCTTGCGGGCATTCCCCTCCACATGATACATCCCCACAAGCTGACACACTTGAGCAGCCAACATCACCATTCCAGAGAGAGCCCACATTGATAGTTGATGAGAAGGTAAAGGAGCACACTGTTGAGCCAGAGCATATTGACGAGGAGGCCTCACATGCGGAGCCCGAGCATGCTTTTGAGGAGGCCTTACATACAGAGCCAGAGCTTATCATCGAGGAGGTCGTACATCGGAACGAGGACATAGCCATTCATGAGGATCCCGAGCACTATTATCCTCCATTAGAGCTCCCGCAGCCACCTCATCCTTCCACTGACGTCGAGGACTATCCCACAGAGCTTACTGCTCCCACTCATGGAGATATTTTTACCCATTCCATTTCTGAATCATGTATTCCATTTGATATTTATTTTGATTCAGATATTTTTGACACATCGTACCTCTTGTAGCACACATACGATTATGGACCGGAGGTATGCTTGGACGTGTCACAGTTTGACGAGCCTATCGAGGAGGTCCACACCCATGATCCAGATACACATGAGTAGCTTAGAGAGGACACCATAGAGACAGATATCACAGCACATGAGGATATTGGATTATTTCCAGGGAAGTATCGTCCACCATTATTTATTCCATATATTTCTATAGACGATCCTCTTTGGGATACTTTTATTATGAGGGTGAATTTTTTGCAGCGAACTGATGCATCATATTCTCTGCAGGGTACAGGTGGAGTCCTTGTGGGAATGCTGGAGGATGCATTGCTGGAGTTCATTGGTGTTCGTGGACACACACGCCTGGCGGAGCCACGGAAGGAGCAGTTGGAGCAGTTGCCGGCACCGGCAAAGATACTGGATCCGCCTTTTGCTATAGGTGATATCAATCCAGTAGTGTAGCAATAGCGTAAAATTTTATGCTTTCAATAAACACAAACCCTCTCGACAGCGAGAGGCCGTATAGATTTGTTTGAATAAATATCACCTCATATGACGGCAACAATAATCATTTACACCCCAAACCCATTATATATATTTATTGCCCTCTTCATATTTTGATGTGTCACATCCTTTTGCTCACCACCATCGAGCATTTCTTTCAAGTGAAACCTTGCTTTCTTATTCGTTTGACTTGATCACGCTTTGCAAAGCCGTGACATTTTTGATCGAGTTATTTGAATAGGATTGTTTGGTATAAGCTTAGGGGAAGGCGCTCTCATGCATCATTGTATGTGCATGTAGTTGCATTAGGATTCCATGTCATTCATGTCATCATTTTTCATTCGCCCCCCATATTTATCGTTGTTCCTCATATTCTTCCATTATGATCACATTGAGGACAATGTGAAGTTTAAGCTTGGGGGAGTGCATTTCCATGCCATTTAGATGCATTAGTTGCATTTTTACTTTATTTTAGGATTTTTAAAATTTTTCAAAATTTTTTGCATCATCTTTTCGAATTTACCATTTTATTTTTCTTTTATGTGTGTTCATGCATCATATTGTGTGCTTGTTTTTTTTTCTTTTCTTTCCTCTCTTTTACTTTTATTTCTTTATTTTCCTTTTCTTTTCTTCCGCTAGATGAATTTCGTATGATGATATCTCTTATTGCTTTAGCAACCATCACGATGCTTATTATTCCTTGCCATGCTACTTAGAGTATTTCAGTATCCTGCTATCCTTGTGCTTGCTCATATATTCTTTTGATGATTCCTCTATATGAATGCATGATATTAGTTGAAGCTGAATGTATGGATTAGTGTTTAGTATGCTTTTGTTGGAAGTGCACCAAGATTCACGCATCAATTGTATAACGGGAGCATCTGCCTTATTGTCTTATTCACCTTCTGTTGCATGCTTGATATGAAAGTACTCGTTACCGCTTGACTTCGCTTTTTATTGAGATGATTGAGAATATCCATGCTTACATATGAGTTTTAGTTTAAGTATTATCTTATTGAACCGTTCGTGCACATCTTATAGTGAACCGAGTGTTACAATATTTATTTCTCCACATATATCTTTTTATTCTCTACATGTCACTTGAGTTCACCTCCTAAAGCTACTTATATTGCATCTATTTCCCAAAAAAATCCCTACAAACGAAAAGTTTGCTCCAAAAAGTCCAAAAAGCCAAAAAGGAGCCAAAAAACCAAAAATACAAATCAAATAGCTCCTACAAAAATCCAAAAAGAAAAAATGAGAAGCAAAGTCCAAAAGAAAAAGAAAAATGTTTCTCTACCTCATTATTGTAGCCACAAAATACTTGGGAAAACCAAGGCAAAAATCCCATTTTCCACTATCATATTCCTTTAGATGTGATGCCTCAAGCTAAGCTTGGGGGAGGTGAATTCATTTGACCATATGAGTGAGTGCGACATTAGAGTGGAGAGGTGCACGAATGGGGAAGTTTGATAATGCTGAAACTTAGCAAAATACTTTAGTTATGGAGATTTCTTATGAATCGATGTAAATATGTGAATGTCATGTCTCTTATTCCATTCTCTATTGCATGTTTGGTGTGATTCTTATATGCTTCTGTTATAACTCTTGATTGAAAAGTGCATCGCCAACATTTGTATATTAAATTCTATGAAATGCGTGATGTGGATATGAATTGATTGTATGAATTTAGAGAGTCCCTTTTGTTGTTCTTAAAAGCTTGCAAGTACTATGTTTATGTAAGATATGAAATCGTTTATAGCATGTGATTCGTATTTTCCAAGTCATCGTGATGTGTAGCTTATGGCTTGAGATCTGAGAGTATAATCTAGCGACCCCTTCCACTTCGTATTCTTTTATTTCATTTCCCTTATTTTTCATCTCCCGAGTTCGTCTTTTTACTTATCTTCCTCGAGGACGAGTAAGAGGTAAGCTTGGGGGATTTTGATCGGTCCATATTTTACACCTTTTTTTGCATATTTGCATGCCATTTCGATCACCCATATCACGCTTTTCACGATTATTCGATGATATTGCGTTACTTTCCACTATTTCTTGTTTTTGTCAGATTTCAGGAAATATGGAACGATCGGGAGCAAAAATGAGCTTAAAGGATTTGCACCCACTCCGGAGTGTCAACCATGGCTCTTTTGATGGTTATTCTGCAATGGAAGACGAGTGGAAGAAGAAAGAACGTCGTAGGAGCGACGAGGAAGCGAAAAGATGGAGATTGGGCATTTTCAGCATGCCACTCGACCGAGTGAAGGAGTCACTCGGCCGAGCATTGAGACCCCGCTCGGCCGGCCAGATCGGACACGCAACAGAGATGTATCAGCGTGCACTCGGCCGAGCATCGCATGCCCACTCGGCCGAGTTCGGAGACTCCGTCCGCCCGAGTGGCACCCAGACGACGGCGAGCCAAAATGTCCAACTCTCTGTAATCCGTCAGTTGACTACGAGCTCCGACTCGGCCGAGTTCCAAAAGCCCCTTGGCCGAGTGACATTTTCCACTCGGCCGAGTGATGCCGAGGACACGAAGCGCCCAGATTTTCAGACATCCTCCAACTCTTTTGAAATATGCTATCATTCCAGTAGGTAAATTATTTTTCTCATATTTTTTATGGATAGTAGACTTCATGACGATTCCAACGCCGCTAAGAACGCGCAAATCGGAGGTCGGATGAAATCTGGGGAATTTCTGCAAGTCGACGCTGCAGTGCTGGAATTCTCACTCGGCCGAGTGAGCTTTCCCCACTCGGCCGAGTCGTAACTTTCCCAGAATCTGGGTTGTACGCGGACTTGATTTTGTGCGTGAGTTTGAGAGGGTTTTGGGGGCTTTTTGCTAGGGTTTTTTTGGGGGCTATTTAAGGGGGTTTGTAGCCACCATTAGAGGGGGTTCCAAGATGTTTTATTAGTGATTATTTTAGAGGTTAGGCCATGCCCTAGGCCTCCTCTTGGATCTAAAAGCTTGTATTTGGATTGAAGATCTTCATCAAAGCTAAGTATTTTGTTCTTGTTATTTGAATCTTTGTTTTTCTATCTTTTTGTATGCAAGCAATGGTTTTTATTGATTTCTATATCGTTATTGCTATGCTTGAGTAGATTTGATGTTCTAGGGCATGGGGATGAACCCTATGGGTCTAATTTCATATTTGTGATGAATGAACCTCTAATTTGCTAGAATTGCTAGGAGATTAGGTTGTGATTGATTTATTACGAATAGCTAGGGATTTCCATCGATTGGGGTTTGCAAGAGATTGGATTCTAATCGATGGGAAGGCCTAGATATTTGATTTAGATTTACTATTGGATTTCTCTAGATTTGGTTTACAAGAGATTGGACCAAAGCTAGGATTTTTAATTGTAAATCTATACACATATTCGTTTGCAAGAGATTGGACGAATACGAGCTATCACAACCTAGATCGTGACTCGAGTTTGCACGAGAGTGGGCTCGAAGAGCGATTGAACGATGATGTCGATCCTAATGCTAGTGGCTTAGGTTAGGGTTTGCAAGAGATTGGGCCCTATCCTAGGTTGCTATAGACTGGCAATAGCGTGAGAGCGTGAGCGTGGTTCTCTATTCAGTTACGACTAGTTCACCTCAACACAAGTCTAGTAATATTAAGATTCACTATTTACAATGATGTATGACGATCCGTAGTGGGGATTTCCTAGCTCTAGACTCTTTTATTATCTTGTATTTAAATCGATACTTATCCGACTTCTCTATCTCCGACACCGACATCCATCACCACTGTCATTACATCATACCATAGCCATCTCCACCAATAAAGCATTCGTAGTCAAGCCAACCTAGGATAGATTGGAACCAACACCACCTCCTCGTGTTCGATACCCGCTCGCCACTTTGCCGTGCGCTAGCGGTAAAACTACAGTCGTCGTCCCGGGTGTATATCTGGGGCGCGATCACTTACTTACGATGATGAATACTCGATAGCGTGGCTTAATAATGGCCGCATGGGAAGGTGGAGGGACTTGGATCGTGCAGGTGTGTGGATCAGCCACTAGAGTCCGGGGTGGAGCAGGTATTATTGTCCAAACTCCAGAGGGCAACGTACTTGAATACGCCCTTCATTTCAATTTCCCAACCCCTACCAATGTGGCAGAATATGAGGCTCCCATCAACAGTCTCAAACTGACTCGAGCTTTGGGGACATTAAACTGTTGGGATATTAAGACCCATCCCAATGGATTTTGATGATGTGCACAAGTGATATATGGGCTAATGATATCATTTCAAGTGTATGTAGATTATTTTATAGATTTGGAGCCATTGTGACGCAAATCGGAAAACTTAAAGCCACAATCAAGAACTCTAGAAAATGAAGCATATGATGATCTTGGATCATGAATCAAATGAAGATTTGAGCAAGAGAAGTTAGCTCAAAATAAAGAATGAAGAATAAAGAGCTAAACTTGTGTTTGTGTGTAAGTAATTGCGTAGAAATGTAAAGCCATGGTATATTACACACACTTGCAAAAATCATGGAAAAATATTTTTAAATGTATATTACTTAATATATTGATATAATATAATTTTTATAAATTAGTTTTGAAGTATTTTTAAGTATATATATTAAGGTATCCCAAAATAGCCGACTATTTTGGACTGATAGCCGACTATTTCTGTCAGAGATTTTCTCAAAACTCTCTGTCAAAATAATAGCCGACTAATTGATAAAATAGCAGACTATTTGAGAAGATAGCCGACTATCTGGGAAGATAGCCGACTATCTGGGTCAGTTGAAGCCAAATTTGTAAATATGCCTTGATTTTTGCTAACCATTGTAGTTGACTTTTGCAGCTGATTTCATGCTATTTTTGAGCTGATTTTATGCTTCTATTTTCCTATAAATAAATGGGATTTCAGTAGTTTAAAACAAGGGTTATTTAGTACCGACCCCCTGTGTTTTCTCCGAAATTAGCAACACCCCCCTATGGTTTCAATAATTAGTAATACCCCCCTATGGCACCCAATTTTGGACCCCACCCCTCCCCCTGTTTAGGGGGGGGGGGTCTTTCTATAGGCGGGGGAGACCAAATTGGATACAATAGGGGGGTCTTACTAATTATTGAAACCATAGGGGGGTGTTGCTAATTTCGGAGAAAACACAGGGGGTCGGTACTAAATAACCCTTAAAACAACAATTTCAATATCACAGAAATCTCTCTATTGCTCTAAAGTGCTCAAAGCTTGATTTTCTTCTATTCTTCATTCAAAAGGCTACCGTTTTAAATTCGTGTGCTAATCTTTTTAAAGATCATTCTCAGTATTTTTATTTAGCCTTTTTCTTTTTGAATACTTTTTATTTTGATCTCCAAGCTTAAACGCTTTCTTCTTGAGATTAAAAATATAAGTCTCTTTACTTTAATCTTTGTGCCAATTTTAAAGTTCATATTTTTTAAAGATTAAAATACTTGACTATTGATCTCTAAAGCCCAAGAGTGTTAGAATTGGAAGAAGTAATAGCTCATGGTCCCCACCATAGCCATATATATATTATTCATATAGGCGTTACAAATTAATGGAACCCAAGGGACACCCACTTATAGTGGGTGTAATGGTGGATGTTAGTGGGTGGAGACCAAAGGTCTCCCCCATTCATAACACTCCCCATACATCCATCCATTTTTAGCATATGAATTCTTCAGGATCCAATATGCTAATGTGGGGTGGATATTGCTGATCCAGAGTTATCGTGTTTTGCCTTGTTAAAACCTTAAAACCTTAGCTGTGAAAAACCCAGTGGAAAAAACCAGCAAATTAAGGAAAAAGAGTACAATACACAAGTGACTCCCCCTGATCCGTACAAGCTTCAGGCTTGTAGGTATTTCAGCTGTCGCATCCCTATATCTTTTACAAGCTTTCTAAAAGTACATCTAGGCAATGCCTTAGTAAACAGATCAGCTAAATTATTACAAGACTGGATCTACCGTACTTCAATCTGCTTCTGCTTTTGTAGCTCATGCGTCCAGAAGAACTTGGAAGAGACGTGATTCATCCTATCGCCCTTGATGTAACCAGCTTGTTGTTGAGCTATACAAGCTGCATTATCTTCAAATAAAATGGTTGGCTCAAGGTCATTCGTCTTCAGGACGGTCTTCACTAGAATGTGATGAATGACTGAACGAAACTAGACACATTCTCTGCTAGCTTCATGGATAGCCAGGAGCTCTGACTGGTTGGATGAGACTGCTGTGGTGGTCTGCTTCACCTATTTCCAGGAGATGGCCATACCACCATAGGTGAACACGAAACCAGTCTGTGATTTCTCGGTTGTGGATCAGACATGTAACCTGCATCTACATAACCAATCAAAATGGAAGATCCACCTTTCGGGAAGAATAATCCCAGGTCAATCGACCCGTGGAGGTAACGCAGAAGCTGCTTAACTCTGTTCCAGTGGCGCTTTGTGGGCGTTGAACTATATCTGGCTAGTAGGTTGACTGCGAATGCTATGTCGGGATGTGTGCAGTTTGCCAGATATAGAAGTGCTCCAATGGCACTAAGGTAAGGTACTTCAGGACCTAATGTTTCATCCCCCTCTTCCAACGACCGGAAAGGGTCCTTATGTACATCCAAAGATATAACTACCATTGGTGTACTTAGAGAATGGCTCTTATCCAAACAGAAATTTTTGAGTAATTTCCTTGTGTCAGTGGATTGGTGTAACAGGATTCCTCCGCTGAGGTGTTCTATCTGTAAGCCAAGACAATATTTAGTCTTGCCTAGGTCTTTCATTTCAAATGTTAGTTTAAGGCTTGCAGATATATCATCAATCTCTGCAGGAGATCCGATGAGGTTTAAGTCGTCTACATAGACGGCTATTAATACGAATCACGTTTCCGTGGTTTTAATGAAAATATACGTGCAGACTTCATTATTGATGAAACCTTGTTGAACAAGGAATTCACTCAGTCTGTTATACCACATTTTTTCTGATTGCTTAAGACCATATATTGAAACTTAACAGAATAGACGTCCCGAGGTTTATCTTTTATTTCTGTTAGTATTTTGAAACCATCTGGAAGTTTCATATAGATATCTTTATCTATATTGCCATATAGATATGCAGTCACAACGTCCATGAGCTACATTTCTAGGCCTTCCATTGATGTTAAGCTTATTATGAATCGGAATGTTATCACATCTATAACCGGGGAATATGTATCTTCATAATCTATCCCCGGTCGTTGGGAAAATCCCTGAGCTACAAGCCGTACTTTGTAGCATACGACCTGATTATTCTCATTTCTTTTCCTTACGAATACACACTTGTATCCCACAGGTTTTACACCTCTTGGTGTCTGGACTACTGGTCCAAAGACTTTGTGATTCAAGAGTGAGTCTAGCTCTACTCATATTGCCTCGTTCCACTTTGGTCAACCATCTCTACGTTTGCATTCAGCTAAAGATCGTGAATAGATATCATCGTCGCATTGAGCGACGTGAACAGTAATATCAAATGTGAAGTCGTCGTCGACAACGGTGCTTTTTCTGTCCAGTACCTCCCCAGTACGTACGAAATTTTATGATATTTCTCCTATATTGTCCTCTTCGGGGGACTGAAGGAGGGGAGAGGTTACTGGTCTGAGCTAAGCATCCTGTGGTGGGATATTCGTTATTTATCCAGGTATTTTCCTCTTGCGAGGGAATTTATTCTTGGAGCCAGGCAGACGTCCTCTTTTTATTTGAGGTACGGTCGATTCTGCTGCCGATGGATTGCACCCATCTTTGGGGATGTCAATCTTAGCTGGCATATTGGCAGCAGGGACGTGTGATCTGATAATCTTCTGGTTATCAGTGAATTTGTCCGGAAGTAAATGTCCTGTATTTTGAATGTGAAGGATCTTCAGGATCTCATCTTCACATAGATTAGTACGCGGATCATAATGAGACAAAGACTTAGTGTCCCAAGAAATGGTCTCTGAAGCTTCAGGCTTCTTGGTTTGTGAGCCAAGTTTGGGAAAAGAATTTTCGTCAAACTCACAATCTTCAAAACGAGCCTTAAACGCGGCACCTACGTTGAATTGGGGGTTTATGGTTGTATTTCGGTAGATCCTACCGAATCTGTAGATAACCCATACTTAGATCATGCCCACGGTCTGTGGAATTGATGTGCTTAAGAGGTATCTAGGGATTCGAATAGGAAAATCGGTGGATCAAATCAAGGCATGTGACCATGCCCGGCTCGCGCCTTGAGGGGATCCATCGACGAACTATACCGCTACGATTGACGACTACCGTCATTGCGTCAACAAGAGCCACCGAAATACCCTGCAATTCTAACCCACGAGAATGGTACGAATTGGGGGATTAATTCCCTAACCCTAATGCAATGTGAGGATCCTAGCCAACATCAACCCCCGATGATCCTAGTGGTGACCCCTAAAGCCCTAGTTCCCTTTTATTGATATTACAACAAACGACAACCAACCCAAATCTGTTACCCCGACAGCTACCTTACTTCCACACTTAGAAATAGACTGAGAATATATAGACACTATCACCATCCCTGTGGGATCTGACATCTTATATACTATTACTCGACACCGTCCGCTTGCAGATTGAGCCCGAAATCGTAACCTAGGGGCTATATTACGCCTGGCGATCGTGACACCGCCAGGTGGAACCTAGGTGTAGGTTACGGGTGCGTCAAGTTTTTGGCGCCATTGCCGGGGATTTATCCCCGTGTAATTTGCGCCATTACTAGGTCGATCTAGGGTTACATTCCGTACGCATCAAGTTTATGGCGTCGTTGCCGGGGACGGTAATAGTACTTTTATCTCAGTTTGTTTTTATCTTTGTGAAGTTTGCTAGCATTCTTACCACTTCTCGCCCTACCATCATTTTTTATTCTTTTATTTATTATGGTGCTACTGACGGTGTTCTTCTGAGTTTTGTTGGTGCATGAACACCCGCCACAATGAGACTACTAGAGAGTTATTGTTTGATCTTGAGATTGAAAAGACAGCCAGGGCTTTGAGAGCCTCTAGTAGAAGTTCATCTCCATCTGCTCAGATGGGAGAGAATCCTCCTCCTCCTCCTCCACGCACTGGGTCCATCAGGGACCATATGAAACCGATGTTTGGGAACAAATCCTCGATTCTTAGACCGCAGCTGACAGCGACAACCTTCGAGCTTAAGACGGGGTTGATAAATCTGATGCAGCAGGATCCCTTCCATGGGCATCCTTATGAGAATCCCAACCATCACATCGACTCCTTCTTGGCTAAGTGCGATACTTTCAAGGCGAAGGACGTCAGTGATGATGCGGTGAAGCTGCGGCTCTTCCCTTTCACCTTGAGGGACAAAGCCTCCTATTGGCTCCAAGCCCATCCTCCCAACCACTTCACCACATGGGAGAAGCTCGCGCTCGCTTTTGTGGATAAGTTTTATCCACCCTCAAAGACGGTCCGGATCCGTGGGGCCATTTCTAATTTCAAGCAGCTCCCGCAGGAGTCGCTTTACGAGGCTTGGGAGAGGTTCAAGGACCTCCAACACCAGTGCCCACACCACGGAATCCAGCCCTGGGATTTGGTGCAGAGCTTCAACAACCGGCTCCAGCCTAGCACCAAAATGATTATCGATGCTACGGCGTAAGGCACCCTATTGGATAAGTCTCCCGAGGAAGCCATAGATCTGTTGGAGCACATGGCGGCCAACACCCAGTAGTGGAGCGATGAGCGGACCGTTGTGACCCAGACTCCCGAGGTCAAGGTCGCCACTCACATGGATTCTCACATAGAGACCCTGTGCAAGCAATTGGCCCGCATCGAGCAGCGCCTGGACTCTATCCCAACGGCACCCAGTACCTCCTATCATCCCGGGGAAGAGTATGTAGATCCCGGATATATTCCTATTGAGGGTCACTATGAGCGTGTTGAGACATCCGAGACTGTTCAGTACGTCCAGGGAGAAGGACGGAACCAGTGGTAGCATCCGGCCGCCAGGAATCACCCGGGGTTCTCATATAGAAACCCAAGCGGAGGGCTGCAACCTCCGCAATTTCAGAGACCTCCTCCTCCTCCTCAGCAGCAGCAGAGCCAGCAGCAAGACGGCTTTAGGCCAGCTGGGCCTTACAGGCCGCCGGGATATCAGTTCAACCGGCCGCCTCAGCAGAATTATGCGCCGGCTCCATCCAAGTCTAACCTGGAAGCCATACCGGAGACCTTCATGAGCGGCCAGATTCGCTTCAATCAGGATACATCGAACCAATTTAAGAATATTAATTCTTCCCTCGATGAACTGAGGGGGCAGATGTCGCAGTTGCTGAAGAATCAGGGGAGATTACCCTCCCAGCCGGAGACCTGTAGGGAATTGGCGGTACCCTTAGGGCACAAAAACTCTAGTCCCGTCCTAAGTCGGACGGAATATAGACAGAAAAATAATTGCAGTGGAAGAAAAACTTGTGTATCTAATTAACATGCAGTTAAAACAATTTTAACTTAACCCTAAGGTCCAAGACCCTTAGCCAAGATATATGCCAACTTGGGATGGATCTGACCATCCCAAGAAGGATCTAACCTACTGTGATTAAATTAAACTAATGCTTATTAAACTACATACCCGGAATCTCAACCCTGGAGCAGGCGAGATGTTCCGCACCGTCTTTCGAGCTGCTCCCGTCCCACGCCGAGCCTCTCCTCGAACCGCTCCCCGAACCGCTCCTTGAACCGCTCCGCATCCCGAGGCGATCAATCCCGTGTCGCCGAGCCAACCAACCGCCGAAGAAAGTTTCACACGAGTGAAACCTCCGCCAAGATTTCGGATCCAGAATCCGAACTCCTTTGCGTCTTTGCTAGAGCCCTCAGGAGTAAGGCAGAAATTTAGGGAGATAGAGAAATATTAATTTAAGCTTAGATCCGAGCGTGCTCCAACATTTACGAGAGCCGCTCAGATCTAGAGCTTGGGACGAGTATTGAGTAAGGGGGGAGACCCCTATTTATATAGGCGGCGGACTCTCCCCTTTTCTCAAAATCCGATGTGTGACTAATTATTTGGGTTAGTTAAAATCAAGTTAGTTTGCCCTTCACAAAGTGCAAACTTCCGTGAATTTTAACTCCCTCACCGTTGAACTTCAGGATTGATACAACCTATCAATTTGAAGGGTGTTCAACGGTGAACGCATAGGAAAAAACCGTTCGTCAATCGGAGGTCGTTTGACCCTCCAATTGAGTGACCAAAGATCAACCCAAAGCCACACATTTCAGAAATCTGCAGCCGCCAAAATTCCTAGGGTTCTGAACCCTAGTGGGCCCCACAATGGGGCCCACAAATTCTGGCGCGCGCGCAGAAAACAAGCCAGGCGCGTGCCTGGGCAGAGCCCAGGCCGCGCCTGGGTTTGCCCAGCCGCCTGGCCGAGCCCAGGCCGCGCCTGGGTTCACCCAGCCGCCTGGGCGAGCCCAGGCCCGTGTCTGGGCTCTGCCCAGGCGCTGGGCAGAGCCCAGGCGGGCCTGGGCTTAGCCCAGGCGGGCCTGGGCTCACCCAGGCCCGCGCCTGGGCTCTGCCCAGGCGGGCCTGGGCTTACCCAGGCCTGCGCCTGGGCTTTTGCCCAGGGCCTGGGCAAGTCCAGGCCAGAGCCTGGGCTTGCCCAGGCCTTGTCTTTCCTGGTCTTGACCAGCAGACCAGAACAGACCTGGTCTGGTCTGAGCCTGCCGGGTCTGACCCGATGGGCTGTTTTAGGCGTAACTTGGGCATCTGGTGTCCGATTTGGACGCCGTTCGAACCTGGGTCTAGACCGGGACATTTCCGTTTTACCCGTGAACTTTTCCTTCCGTTTATTTTATTAAATATTGTTTTAAACAGTTTAAAACACATTTAATCTCTTTTACATCAAATGCAAAATAGTCCCTATCTAGGCTTAAATTATCATATTGCATCAAATGCAATTATTCCATCCCTTGCATCAAAATGCAAAATATTCTCCCTAACTAAATTCTACCTATTACTAGACGAAGAATCGCACTCTATGTGAGACCCTACAGCCTGACCCTTACAACAGGTTGGGCTCGAAGCCCTATACGGCAGTGACCACGAGCAGTGGTTACCGTCCCTGCTTCAGGAATCATCATTATGTGGTTGACTCATTGACATGAGTCTTGTCGAGACCACTCTGACTGTGTCCGTGATGAATTCCGCAGTTATAGTCTTTTCGTCTTAACTATGTCGTGTAGATCAAGTCTAGGGTACGGTCAAACTGTCAACCCTAATAACTTGACTTCGGTTAGTTTCTATCGATCTTTAGTCAACTAATGCTGGACTTCTTCCAACATACTCTGCGCAGAGTTTTTACTAAAGACCGAACTAACACTACGACACTAACTCCCATTGACCGAGAGAGACGAATCCTCTCTTGGTCATTACTCGCCTCGTACGTTTCAAGTGACACCCAATCAAAAGACCTTTCGACAGGCCTTGCCTCGAAGCTAGGTCAGTTGATCTAAGTGGCACCGTTCACGCACAGGTTCGTCAAATGACCTCAAGTCAAAAGACCAACTAGCCTATCATCACTAAGAGTCATCATTGACAGATTGGTCAATATAACCATATGATAACTCTTGTGGATCTTTCAGTGAACTCATTCTCTAATGAGCACATGTGTCTCGTCTCCGACTTCGCCAAGTCGAACGATCATGAGATCATCGCCACCGCTTAACGGTGAAGACTAAGACACAATGGTCTATCCTATGTTTCTATATCCTTGTCTCGAAACATCTACGACCACGAACCCTTTTAGACTTATGCTACAGACGGTCAAACATTTCTCCATGATCGAGATACTCATCTCGATATCTGTTTGACCTTGCATAAAGTCTCAGGACTTTACCTAAGTTAATGTCTAATGTTATCTACATAATAAAATAACTTAGATAAATCATTGCCAAACAGCTTACTGTTATTTCGAACAAGATGTTTGTGCTATTCACACAGAGATAAATAGCCTGGAGGGCATTATTCTCCTACATCTCCCACTTGCACTCAGGCCCATTTATCTCGGTATCTTATACCGTTTTTACACATAAGTTTTCCCGACTTCATGTGGTAGAGCCTTCGTGAGTGGATCTGCTAAAACCGTCTACACTATAGACTTAAGGGGTTTCTATGTTCATGTTAGACCAACCATTTGAATCTCATTCAAATAATTCACTTGGTCTTTTCAGAATCCATAATATTTTTATTTACTTAGATCTTATCCAATTCATCGTACCTTACGATAATAATTTTAAATTAGTTATTGGTCATTTCAAATGGCTCATATCTATTTCTGATAAAGTATCAAACCTTTTGATAACTTTGTCAAAATAAATGATCCACCCCTTTGATGTCTCGCATGTAATTTATACGCTCCCACTGACCATGAAAACTCTCTGGCTAATTCATATAAGTTGGTCCGTCTAAATCATATTTAGAAAAATGAACTTATAAGTGAATGCTCCAATTTTCATGGTCAACATGAGCGTTTTACATCGAGTTTGGTCCGAGTAGATCTGTACACATCTGCTGGCGAGACGGTTTCAACATAATCCGTTTTATAGGAATTAGGATGAAAATCGTTTTCGACCAACATGATTGTACTTCACTACTTTCTTTCTACACCAATCTTTCAACTTAAAGATTTACTTGCAGAAAGTGAGGAAACATTTTCCTTGGGCACGTAAACTAAATTCTCAAATTTATTTACGCACACGGACCTGCATCAAATTTTTAAATCGGAGTTACTACTCCGAATTTTATCCTAGAAGTTGACTGAATCATCATCAGGTATGATGTTTAACTTGACTCTTCGTCTCACGAGATTCGAGTAATTTTACAACTTCCTCACGATTGATTTAATGAATATCTTATTGATAATGTCCTCACAGAACATTATCAAAACCTAGGCATTGCTATCTGGGACTTAACCCAGATGGAGGACTTAACTCAGAGTCACTTACAATGGATCACACCAAGTCTAACTAAGTGTGATTCATACCTTTTAACACACCGATGTGTTAACAGACTTGACCTGAGAGAAAATCACATTTTCTTTTAATTACGCAAGATTTTATATAGCTAAGTATTTGACCATTCGATCTGATCGAATCAGTTTAAATACTTTAGTCATTTCGTTCTTTATTTTATCAGACTTGTATTTCATCAAGAACACGTGTCTTAATAAAATATACGAATAACTTATTTTGGTTAATATAGACTCTGGTACATCAGTATGTACAAGACTGAGTTCGACAACTCATTCTCCCACTGTCTTACAGATGGGTTTCGGCCATTATATCTAAGAGGCTAAGACTCACAAATGTTCGTAGACTTCATAATACGAGAGGTCAGACCCCTCTTTATGTGACTTGTGAAGCTTAATCTCTCGATACGGCCTAGTCTATTTTTCCATTTAAGTTAGCTTCTATCTTGTGTATTTATATATTAACATTTAATATATTATAGTTGTTACAAATTACTTAACACAAAATATTGCTTCAGAAGCAAGGTGACGACATTCGTCAAAAATGTGTTAGACGTCTTTTGTATAACAATTATTATGAAATCGTGACATCAGAATATGTCACATTTTCATTTCCTCCTACTTATGCCTTTACTAATGATAAATTAAACTAACTTTCTCAATTGACTTTCCTGAGTGCCTTCTTCCTTTTCTAAATCACATTTAGATATTAGTTAGCCCAACATAAATAAATAGCCATGCAAATCGTATGTATCCAAACGCCTGAGAGTTGCAATCTCGAGTGTAGCTCAAGAAGTTGCTTGTCTCAAGATCCGGTTGGGATACATGGTCTTGCACCGCTCATGCACTCGTATTCGACTCAAACGGTTTGATCGAATTCTCGAACTTTGCGGATCAAAATTGTTTGTCCATACAACCTTGAGGGTAGCTCGACAAGTTGTAGGGAGAAACATACTTCGAATATCCTATATGTTCAAGCTGTCTCATATAGAGACGAGTGACATGTAGCGTTAATTTATTTGTTGGACCCAGAACTTAATGAAATCATATTTCTTAAGTCTGTTCTTTAGAAGGTCATTTAATTTGTCAACGAGAATATAGTTTAATTCTATCAACTAGAATTTAACTTTGATATTCAATTTATCAACATATTTGACCAATTAACTGATTAAAATATTTGATTCCTTCGGTAAACATAGTATTGCCCTAGTTTAGCATACGTTCAATATTAAATATAGGTAGATTGGCTTTTATCTATCTATATCCTCCCACTATTTTTACGATCGTTTCAAAGCTTAATAACGAACGATTTAATCGAATTAAAATTAATGGGTAAGAGGTCCAATCGCCCTGAGCCTAACAACCTTGAGTGTAGCTCAACAAGTTGCTTGACTCTGCGATCGGAAGATGACTCTTCATCGATCACATCAGATATGACCCTCTTAATCGGTTTTTGCCCCTAGCCATTTGTGATCATGAGTGTGCTCATCCAAATCACAATGTCTAGTCAAGTCGGACCCTTGTTTTCGTGTCTAGCCTGACTTGCCCCTTCGCTCGGTGTATTCACGACACGTCGGTTTGGGTCAGGTCTTAGACTACATCAAGTCAGACTACATCGTTGACTTAACTTACGCCGGCGCTCGGTGTATTCATGACAACATCGGTTTGGGTCAAGTCAAGATTTCATCTTATGTATTTAAGGAGTTGGTTTCTATAAGGTTGTCATGTTTAAGCTTGAGTGTAGCTCAACAACTATAACACGGGTCCTATAGTTGCCAACCCCTAAAACAAGGAGGGCTACGGCTAATCTTGAAAAAGATCATTAACGTTTTTGACTTAGATATAGTCCAGGGTGTCATACAATAATGATTCGCGACATTGCGGTCCAGCGGAACTCAGCCAGGGAATTGACTAAGCCAGGATCACTACCCCTTGGACTAGCAAGGGTTGACCCAGAACTCTTAGCCAAGCACATTGACTGGATCATGGTCCATTGAATGAAGCTTGTCATTTTTTTATGTGTGCCATAAACTAAACAGCTTTTATTAACAACTAATTAATCCTATCAACTAGTTGTATCCTTAAATTCAAAATTTTAGGATTTGTTTAATAACTTTTATTAAGTCCTTATCAACTATAAGGTTCACGTGCTATCCTAATCGTTATTAGGATTTTAATAAATTATTAACAACGCTAAAAGCGAAGTCCTTTAATGAGAATTAATAATAACAATTAGAATTAAGATTTTCATTAAAAGGACTACCCTAATCAGGAATTAGGTCTTGAAGCATTGTTAATGTTCTATTAAAACATAGCATGTCATTAAAATTCAATTAATAAATTTTAATCATTTTTAATGGCTAACCAAAAAGGGTTGTCTTGTGTTATCAAATAAGGGACAAGAAGAACTAGCCATTAAAATAAAGCTACACTAATTTTATCGCATAAAATGAAAGTGTACAACTATTTAACAATTAAATAGACTAAAGTTTATCGCATAAAAAATTTTAGACTTTTAAAATCAGTTTTAAAAATATCTTATAAATTTAAAACATCACTTTAAAAATTTTCCATGTTCAAAAATTATTACATACAATTTTTAAACATCTAAAACATTTTAAACTTATCGCATAAATTTAAAGCCTTAAAATAAATTTTAAATTTATCACATAAATTTAAAACAACATTTTAAATTTTCCATGCTTAAAAAAATTTATCATATAAAAAATTTTTTAGGCATCTAAAATAACTTTAAACTTTTAAAGATTTAAAATTAGTTTTAAAATTATTACATAAATTTTAAAAACGTCATTTAAAAAAAATCATGTTCAAAAATTTATC
Organism: Scilla litardierei; assembly: GCA_030789695.1. NCBI lineage: Eukaryota > Viridiplantae > Streptophyta > Magnoliopsida > Asparagales > Asparagaceae > Scilla > Scilla litardierei. Next base: position 87,183,136 of record CM061136.1, read on the forward strand.
ACATAGAATTTTGAACATCAAAAACATTTTTAAAATTAACTTATAACCTTTAAAAAAATTTAAAAGTATTTAAAAAGCATTAACAGGTTTAATGAAATCGCAGTGCTAGATCGACTACGCAAACCTAGGCTCTGATACCACTGTAGGGAATTGGCGGTACCCTTAGGGCACAAAAACTCTAGTCACGTCCTAAGTCGGACGGAATATAGACAGAAAAACAATTGCAGCGGAAGAAAAACTTGTGTATCTAATTAACTTGCAGTTAAAACAATTTTAACTTGGCCCTAAGGTCCAAGACCCTTAGCCAAGATCTATGCCAACTTGGGATGGATCTGACCATCCCAAGAAGGATCTAACCTACTGCGATTAAATTAAACTAATGCTTATTAAACTACATACCCGGAATCACAACCCTGGATCAGGCGAGATGTTCTGCACCGTCTTCCGAGCTGCTCCCGTCCCACGCCGAGCCGCTCCTCGAACCGCTCCCCGAACCGCTCCTTGAACCGCTCCGCATCCCGAGGCGATCAATCCCATGTCGCCGAGCCAACCAACCGCCGAAGAAAGTTTCACGCGAGTGAAACCTCCGCCAAGATTTCGGATCCAGAATCCGAACTCCTTTGCGGCTTTGCTAGAGCCCTCAGGAGTAAGGCAGAAATTTAGGGAGATAGAGAAATATTAATTTAAGCTTAGATCCGAGCATGCTCCAACATTTACGAGAGCCGCTCAGATCTAGAGCTTGGGACAAGTATTGAGGAAGGGGGGAGACCCCTATTTATATAGGCGGCGGACTCTCCCCTTTTCTCAAAATCCGATGTGGCACTAATTATTTGGGTTAGTTAAAATCAAGTTAGTTTGCCCTTCACAAAGTGAAAACTTCCGTGAATTTTAACTCCCTCACCGTTGAACTTCAGGATTGATACAACCTATCAATTTGAAGAGTGTTCAACGGTGAACGCATAGGAAAAAACCGTTCGTCAATCGGAGGTCGTTTGACCCTCCAATTGAGTGACCAAAGATCAGCCCAAAGCCACACATTTCAGAAATCTGCAGCCGCCAAAATTCCTAGGGTTCTGAACCCTAGTGGGCCCCACAATGGGGCCCACAAATTCTGGCGCGCGTGCAGAAAACAAGCCAGGCACGTGCCTGGGCTCGCCCAGCCGCCTGGGCGAGCCCCGCCGCCTGGGCGAGCCCAGGCCCGCGCCTGGGCTCTGCCCAGGCGGGCCTGGGCTCGCCCAGGCCGCCTGGGCTTTTGCCCAGGCCCTGGGTAAGTCCAGGCCAGAGCATGGGCTTGCCCAGGCCTTGTCTTTCCTGGTCTTGACCAGCAGACCAAAACAGACCTAGTCTGGTCTGAGCCTGCCGGGTCTGACCCGATGGGCTGTTTTGGGCGTAACTTGGGCATCTGGTGTCCGATTTGGACGCCGTTCGAACCTGGGTCTAGACCGGGACATTCTCGTTTTACTCGTGAACTTTTCCTTGCGTTTATTTTATTAAATATTGTTTTAAACAATTTAAAACATATTTAATCTCTTTTGCATCAAATGCAAAATAGTCCCTATCTAGGCTTAAATTATCATATTGCATCAAATGCAATTATTCCATCCCTTGCATCAAAATGCAAAATATTCTCTCTAACTAATTTCTACCTATTACTAGACGAAGAATCGCACTCTGTATGAGACCCTACAGCCTGACCCTTACAACAGGTTGGGCTCGAAGCCCTATACGGCAGTGACCACGAGCAGTGGTTGCCGTCCCTGCTTCAGGAATCATCATTATGTGGTTGACTCATTGACATGAGTCTTGTCGGGACCACTCTGACTGTGTCCGTGATGAATTCCGCAGTTATAGTCTTTTCGTCTTAACTATGTCGTGTAGATCAAGTCTAGGGTACGGTCAAACTGTCAACCCTAATAACTTGACTCCGGTTAGTTTCTATCGATCTTTAGTCAACTAATGCTGGACTTCTTCCAATATACTCTGCACAGAGTTTTTACTAAAGACCGAACTAACACTACGACACTAACTCCCATTGACTGGGAGAGACGAATCCTCTCTTGGTCATTACTCGCCTCGTACGTTTCAAGTGACACCCAATCAAAAGACCTTTCGACAGGCCTTGCCTCGAAGCTAGGTCAGTTGATCTAAGTGGCACTGTTCACGCACTGGTTCGTCAAATGACCTCAAGTCAAAAGACCAACTAGCCTATCATCACTAAGAGTCATCATTGACAGATTGGTTAATATAACCATATGATAACTCTTGTGGATCGTTCAGTGAACTCATTCTCTAATGAGCACATGTGTCTCGTCTCCGACTTCGCCAAGTCGAACGATCATGAGATCATCGCCACCGCTTAACGGTGAAGACTAAGACACAATGGTCTATCCGATGTTTCGATATCCTTGTCTCGAAACATCTACGACCACAAACCCTTTTAGACTTATGCTACAGACGGTCAAACATTTCTCCATGATCGAGATACTCATCTCGATATCTGTTTGACCTTGCATAAAGTCTCAGGACTTTACCTAAGTTAATGTCTAATGTTATCTACATAATAAAATAACTTAGATAAATCATTGCCAAACAGCTTACTGTTATTTCGAACAAGATGTTTGTGCTATTCACACAGAGATAAATAGCCTGGAGGGCATTATTCTCCTACAAGACCAACCCTAGAGCTCAAGCCAACGCAGTGGTTTCAATGACCACACGAGGAGGACGGGTGACTGACCCTATTATGGTTCCGGTATTTAACAAGGAGAAGACTACCACTGAAGAAGCTGTTGATGACAGTGCTAGAGTTGAGGCCACTGAAGGGCCTGTCACTATTGAAGAGAAGGCGGATGCACCTCCCGTCATACCTGCTACTACGATGTACCCTGTTGATGCATCTAAGGGCAAAGTCTCCAGACCTCCTCACCCGTACCCTCAGAGGCTAGCCCTAGCCAAATTGGAGAAGAAGTACTCCAAGTTTATGGAGTTACTGAAGGGGATTCAGCTGAATATCCCGTTTATTGATGCCATCACCGAGATCCCGACATACGCCAAATTTCTGAAGGATCTCATCACGTGAAAGAGGAAGCTGGAAGAGATCAAGCTGTCGGAGGATTCTACCTACATTATCAAGAATCACCTCCCTCGGAAGCTACCGGATCCGGGGAGCTTCACCGTGCCATGTTCCATCGGCGGCATGCCAATCAGCAGAGCGTTAATTGACTTGGGGGCCAGCATCAGTTTGATGCCCCTCTCCATCTTCAAAAGACTCCAGACGGGAAGTGAGTTGGAACCGACAAGCATGCCCATCCAGCTCGCCGATCATTCTATCACTTACCCGGTCGGAATAGCGAGGGACGTCATCCTCCAGATACGTCCAGGGCTATGTATCCCAGTCGACGTCATTTTTATGGACATACCGGAAGGAGGGAGCTCTCAACTCATACTCGACCGCCCCTTCATGGCGATGGCCAGAGTTCTTATAGACGTCCGGGAAGGGACCCTTTCCCTCAATGTGGGGAATATTGAAGCTTAGTTTCGGCTACAAAGGCCGATGAAGGAGAGAGCTTATGAAGAAGAGGCTAGTTATCTGGAGCTTCTTGAAGAGGAAGCAATTGAAGAGTTCACTGTTGAAGGGGTCATGCAGGACCCAATGATGGCAAGCATCGACGACGACGGCGACCCAACCTACAATAAAGTGGTCGCCGCATACATCCAAGTATTGGATGAGGAGTTTCTACGCCAATCGTCAAATCTTCAGGCACTGGAGACCATATCTTATGTTGAGAAGAATGTTGGAGTGGGCGGAAATCAAACGTCACTGGTATGCACCACCCCGGAGATGGACACGCGACCACCGCGTGCGCCAAATGAGCATTGATATATCAGAGGAAGTCGAGGTCATGACTGAAAACGAGCGCTTATTGGGAGGCAACCCAATTCTGTAGATTTTGGACTTTCTTTCTTATTTTCTTACTTTTAATTTTTATTTCGTGATTTTAGGTAAAATAGCAAAAATCATAAAAATTTGATGAGTTTGTGTTTTGTGTAGGACGGACAATTGGGGGTATGCATATGGACATTATAAACGGAAGGAAGCCGGAAGAAAGCAACGGAATCGAATATTTGAGAAGAAAACCAAGGGAAAAGAAGAGGAAAATGAGACACAGGAATCTCAGACCGAGCAGCTCATCTGCTCAGTCGAGCAGCACAGATACGGAGAAACGCGACCGTTTTGCTCGGCCCGAGAAGCTAGCTGCTCGGCCCGAGCAATCAACTGCTCGATCGAGTCGTACAGGGATGAGATTTGAGCGAAAAAACGTCACTCTGTCGACTCGGGCAGAATATTATTGGATCGGCCCGAGCAGGACAAGACGCGGACCGAGCATCTAACTGCTCGCTCGAGTCGTACAGAGTTGAAATTTGGGGAGAAAACGTCACTCTGTCGACCCGGACAGAGAATTATTGGCTCGGCTCGAGTAGCAAACGGCTCAAAGGGATTATTTCCATCACAATTTTTACATTGACTTGGTCGAGCATCCTATCTGCTCGGACCGAGTCAGGTCAGGTTTTTACCCGCAACCCGTTTTGCTATTTTAACCCCGCCGTTAAATTTTTTTTACCTACCCTAAAAAATTTTCTACTCCCTAATTCCCCCCCCCCCCCTGAGCTCCTAACCATCCCCCCTACTCGTTCAACTTCCCCCCATCGTCTCCGCCCGAACCGCCGCCGGTGACGCCCTCAGCGCCGTCTAACGCCGGTAAACTCTCACCTACCCTCACCCTCCCTCCTTCTTTCCCCCTCAATATCTCTACGCCGCCTCCCCTCCTTCCCCCCACGATCTCTGCCCTACTTCGATGACGGCTCCGTCGACGGTGCCACCGCCGACGACAGCGTCGCCGTCTGATTCCCCCCCCCCCCACTGACCCCCACTCCCCATCTCCCTCTCCCGTCAGCTCCCGCCCCTCAATGCCCCACTTCCCCCCTTCCCCCACTTTGACGATGGCATCGTCTTCGTCGCCCCCAATACCCTCCGTTAACCCCCCCCCCTCCGTTAAACCCCTGCCGCCTCCGCCTCAAACCCCTGCCCCCTCTCACTTCACCGCGTTCACCGACCCCAAAGCCCCGCCCTGCTTCGTGCCCTAGGGCACAGAACGAGCAGCCCAGCTGCTCGATCAGAACCCCCCCCCCCCCCCCCCCCCCGAGTCGTGCCCTAGGGCACTGCTCGTTCAGCCGCCCCCCGAGTCGAACGACTCGATCACACGACTCGCACCGAGTCACCTCTACTCCTGAATGCACAACTTGGACCGAGTAGCTCTCTGCTCGGTTCGAGTCACAGTTGTTTTTGCATTCCTCCGTTTTAATTCGATTACCTGACGTTTTGATCGTTTCGTTTTACATATACTCTATTCGTACGTCAGTAGTAGCTGAGTGGATTAGCTTGGGGGATATTTTGCACGCACGCATCATCCGCACCCACGGTACACTCGTTCCCTGATCTCTTTTCATACCGTATTATTTTACTGCCGCATCACTATGGTTCACACTCGCGGATCGACACCCTTCCCATCCGAGGGAAGAGGCCGTCTTCTGGCGCTTCCTCTTCCCGTCCATAGCACCGTGCACGCCTCACTACCATGTCCTCCACTACTGACACCACACCCTCCACCACAGCTCCGGCTGTCACCACCACCACACCTGTCACCACAGCACCATCCACCGTCGCCACCTCTTCGCCTCCACACCCCGCACCCTCCATTGAGGACCCCACTGCACAGATCCCTACACACGGCATTACTTTCTGAGATAGCGCTCACAGAGCGCGATACTCTAGGATCCATCAGCGCGTCTTGTGCCTACAGTCTTCATAGATGTGCCGGCTCTTAGGTCACTGGGCATCCTCCAGGGAGTGCACCGCCTTTACCGAGCGATCGGTTTCGACCGATTCCTCGGTGTCCATGCCTCCACTTACACCCGCCTAGCCCTCGAGGGTCTTAGCTCCCTTGCTTTCACCACAGCAGGTGACGGCATCACCTTTCACCTCCTGGATCACGACTACACTGTTACTTTTGATATGATCCAGGATTATTTTCACTTCCCCTCCGTCCCAGATCCTATGGTAGCTTTTTCACCTACTTTGACCTTGATGATTTTGCTGCGCGCACCTTTTGGGAGCGCATTTCTGGACTACCTGAGTACCGCCCTAGCCGGGCAAAGGCATCTTGCATAGTGCACCATTGCCTTCGCTACGCCCAGAGGCACCTAGCATGCACACTCTTCTGCAGACCGGAGGTCAGGACTATGTCCCTCCCTGAGCTTACCATGTTGGATCTGGATCTAAGCCTAGAGAGGGGGTTAATAGGCTTATAAAAATTCTCGTGCAACCCACGAGAAATCACACGCAGTTATAATCACAGGCAGTGTTAACAATAATCAACCACAGATACACAGCAGATTTTACCCTGGTTCGGTCGGACCCACGACCTACATCCAGCCCCAAAAGCAATACTAGATTGTTAAAGTTAACTGGTACAACCTGTAGCTAGAGCACCAACCCTACACTCACCTGGCCCTCAGTACCTGCACTCACCAAAGTGCCCAAACAATAACAATACTAGTAAAGCTCTCTCTTGGCCAGTCCCAACTAGCCAAGTCCCCAAACAAATAATAAAATAGTTTCACAGAGATCATAACACCAAATCACAAATAAAATAAAGTTCAGAGTTTAGAATTGCTCAGTCGTGACGGTGTTGATGTCTCTGTTAATCAGCACGATGTCAGATCAATCTGACAAGTAGTAGTCCCCTCTGAAGTGTTAGCAAGCCTTGAAATATGTTCTGAAAATTTCGACGCTAAGAAATTGATGGAAACTGAGGCGCCTCAAAAAAACTTCACACCCTCTTCCCCAAAATAATGCGGCTTCCTCTCTGCTCTGCTCTTGGTGATTGCAACAAAAGAGAATTCGGCTGTTGATAATTTCTCAGGAAAAAGAACAAACAAGGTGCGCCTCCCCTTAAAGAATTTTCTGATGATGATGCCCTCCGTTCATCAATTCGGCTGCTAGGGGATGATGCAATGGGAACATGCGGCTCTCAGTTGTTTGTGTAGGTGCGCATGCTTCAAAAAAAATCCGGCCTTGGGAATTTTTTATTGGTGGATGGGAAAACAGAAGTGTAGCCTCTTTGATGTTTGAGTTTGCAAAGAGAAACAAAAGGTGCGCCTGTGCTTCGAAATTTCCAAAGCCAAAAAGAATAATGAAGGTGCTCCTTTTTTTGATTGGAGAGCTGAGAACCAAAAGGAACGGCCTCACAGATTTTTTTTCAAGGTTTTTGTGCGGCTTTTATCAAAGATGCGGCTGCCCTCGTTTTTTGAAACAATGATCTCTAAAACAAAACCCCTCTAGGTTTCGGCTCCTTCAAATTTTTTTTTGCTCTCTGTTTTTTTATTTATAGGAGAGAAGAGGCCGAACCCTAGGTCATTAAATACTCTTGAAAGCCTAATGCCCACAAGCCGCTTTATATGCGCACAAGCCCCTTTACATTTTAATAAAACTGTTGTTGACTTATGGGATTTTGCAAAAAAGAGAATTTCGGCCTGGTATCATTTTTGGGGAAAGTTTCTCTTCTTTTGATCATTGCTAAAGAATATGAGGGCCTCTAGGGTTGGTGCGACAATAGGGATCCAAAGGCTAGGGATGAGTGTAACAATAGGAGTCCTATTGCTAGTAGAATTTGGGTTTGCTCCAATAGCTATGAGTCAATTCAAGTACGGTTTTCCTCCTTTCTCCTTTGCACATTGATCAAGTGTCTCTATGAATTAATCACAAGTTCGAAATTCCTGAAAACACTTAACACACACGTTAAAACGTTCACACACGTTTGTTATCATCAAACACAAAGTTCAAAGATCGTTGCTACCAACAATCTCCCCCTTTTGATGATGACAAACTAAGTATAAGATTTGAGCAATGAAATTCCAAATAGTGTGTGTGATAGTGTGACGATATTGGGTGACAGGCAATAAGATATACTGATGTGCAAACACCGATGAGCAAAGTTAACAATATGCATGCTCCCTCTATTTTTGTGTTTCTCCAATATTCATTAAAGCTCCCCTTAATCAAATAATCATGATTTCACGAGCATTACACAGATAGTACCAAATGCCAAGCCAAATACCAAGTAGCACACCAAGCCAAATATCAGATATCAAATCTTTCCAATCTTTCCATAATCTTTCCATTTCTCCCCCTTTGTTATCATCAAAAGTTATCACACGAAGTCAAAATCATATTTCATGCAGAAAGAGAGTATTATTAACCATTACCAACAATTGCATGCATACAATCATAGAATAATCAAGTCAAAATCCAATGAAATTAAACAACTACGACTTCAACACCAACGTGTACGTGTGATGATTAAAATTGAAGCACATAAGGAGAATCATTAAGAAAATCAACCAAAAACAATCCACTTTTTCCAAATAACATTCTATCACCTAGGATTGATTTTTCCCACCTCAGTAAAAATGAGTTCAAGGTACCGCACCCCAAAAACATAGCCTATAAGGACTCTTAGATGTGGGGGTGGCATTGCTTGATGAGTAAATACACCAACGCTAAAGTTTACCCATAAAGCTTTGTTGGATACTCATGGGTAATACCGTTGCCAAGGATTGTATCCATTTTTCATACAGATCATGTATTTTCTTTTTCAATTTTTATACTTGTAGTAACATGTTTTTAATGCTCAATTTTTATCCATGGCAAGGTATATCATATCCCTTAGATTTTCAGTTAAGTTTTCCTCCTACATTCACATTTCCAATTTCATAAATGATATCTCCAAATGTGCAACAATAATAATACATGTGGGAGTGAAATAGGAGGTGTAGAAATCAAGTTATTTTCTAACATTGAATATGCCATGAATATTTAGAAAGATGAACATGCGCATGTAGCAGAGGAAATAATACAGCAATTTCTACATAAATATGAAAATCATTCATGAATACCTTTTTAATGAATCAAAGAGACAAATACACATTTAAGCACCATTTTTTTTTGTTTTTCATTTTTTTGTTTTTTTTTGTTTTTGCATGAGGTACTAAAGCAAACATGAGATGCAAGCACACAAAAAAATCATGCACACATAACAATGCAACTACTAGCACACAAACAAGAAAAAAGTTCAAGCACACAAGAAAGCATGGAGTCTCATACTAAGTTTTATCAATAATACCAAGCTCAAGACGAAGATGACAAAAGCCAGCCTCAACCAAAGATTTGGTGAACATGTCTGCAAGTTGTGATTCCGTAGGAACGAACTCCACAGACACATCCTCTTTAGTGAGGTGATCTCTAAGAAAATGGTGTCTTACGTCAATATGTTTAGTACGAGAGTGGTGTACGGGATTATTAGAAAGATCTATGGCACTCTTGCTATCACATCGAAGAGGAACTCTTTTAAGAGCTAGTCCGTAATCAGATAATGTTTGCATCATCCACAATACTTGAGCACAGCAGCTGCCGAGAGCAATATACTCTGCTTCAGTAGTGGATAATGCAACACTATTTTGCTTACAGCTAGACCATGAAACTAAAGAGTGTCCTAGCATAAAACAAGTGCCACTAGTGCTCTTTCTATCAGTTAAACTTCCCGCATAATCAGCATCAGAATAACCCACCAAATCAAAGTTACCACTAGAAGGATACCAAAGGCCTAAAGTAGGTATACGGATTAGGTACCTAAAGATCCTTTTAATGGCTTTCAAATGAGATTCTTTTGGGTTTGATTGAAAGCGTGCACACAAGCATACAGCAAACATTATATCAGGCCTAGAAGCCGTCAAGTACAACAAGGAACCAATCTTACCTCGATATAGCTTTTGGTCCACTGCAACTCCTTGTTCATCCCTGTCCATTTTTGTGTTGGGACACATCGGCGTTCCAATTCCTTTAGACTTCTCCATCCCAAACTTTTTCAGAAGCTCCTTGATGTATTTGGTTTGAGATAGAAGGATGCCTTCCTTTCCTTGCTTTACTTGGAACCCCAGAAAATATTTCAGCTCTCCCACAAGGCTCATCTCAAACTGATTCTGCATGACTTTCTCAAACTTTTGACATAGAAGATCGTTAATAGCACCATAAATAATGTCATCAACATAAATTTGCACAATGAGAAATCTTCAGATTCATGCATCAAAAATAGTGTATTGTCAGCACTCCCCTTTTTAAAATTATTTTCCAATAAATATGTGCTTAGACGGTCATACCAAGCTCATGGAGCTTACTTAAGACCATACAAAGCTTTTTCTGATTTATAAACATGGTTTGGAAAATTATAGCTTTCAAAACCTGGGGGTTGCTCAACAAATACCTCTTCTTTTAGGTATCCATTAAGAAAAGCACGTTTTACATCCATTTGTTTCAGCTTGAGCCCTTTATAACTTGCAAAAGCTAGCAAGATTCTAATGGACTCAAGCCTAGCAACTGGTGCAAAAGTCTCATCCACATCAAGTCCTTCAATTTGATTATACCCTTTAGCTACCAACCTAGCCTTGTTTCTAATAACATTACCAGATTCATCATGCTTAATTTTAAACACCCATTTAGTACCAACTACAGGATAATCAGTGGATCTAGGTACTAGTTTCCAGACATTATTCCTGACAAATTGATTTAATTCCTCTTGCATGGCCAAAACCCAACTTTCCTCTTCTAAATCAATATCTATAGTCTTAGGCTCTATTACAGAATTAAAGTCACCATAAATACATAGAGCACAAAGATCTCTAAAGGAGAAACGTGTGCGAATACCTGCAGTAGGCTCACCTAGAATTAAGTCTGGTGGGTGGTTTGGATTGAATCTCAGCTCTCCTCTGGTAACTGCTTCATCTTGTATTTATGTCGTGTCAGTTTCAGCTTCCTTTTGTATTTCAGGTTGCTCCTTATTAACTTTTGGAATGCTTTGTTGTTCTACATTTTCCTCTTCATTGTTCTGCCTGCAATCCAAAGAATTTATATCAGATTCATCAAACCTTACATTTATAGATTCAACAATAGCAAGTGTGCGTTTATTATAAATCATGTATACTCTGCTTCTTGCTGAATATCCTACAAACACTCCCTCGTCTGATTTTGATTCAAAGGTGCCAAGCTGATCTGTAGTATTTAATATAAAGCACCTGCATCCAAAAACTCTAAAGTAAGAGACTTTCGGGGTGTTGCCATGCCATAGTTCATAAGAAGTTTTATTTAGTATAGGTCTAAGCATAACTCTGTTGCATACATGGCATGCTGTATTAATGGCCTCAGCCCAAAAAGACATAGGCAAGCTATATTCATTTAACATACTCCTAGCCATTTCTTTTAATGTGCGATCCTTTCTCTCGACCACCCCATTTTGTTGAGGTGTTCTAGGTGAATAAAATTCATGTAAAATTCCTTTTTCAAAACAAAATTTTTCAAAAATAGCATTTCAAACTCACCTCCATGATCGCTTCTAATTTTTACAATGGAAGAATTTTTCTCATTAGAAACTTTTATGCAAAAGTTTTGAAAATGGTCAAAATGAGTCTGATTGTTTGGCTAGGAAGTATACCCATGTATATCTAGAGAAATCATCCACCAATACTAAACAATACTTTTTACCTCCTAGGCTAGCAATTCTGTTGGACCAAATAAATCCATGTGCACTAATTCCAATATGCGTGTGGTGGCAACTTCATTAATGCTAGAGAAAGTAGATCTAGTTTGCTTACCTTTGGTGCATGCCACGTACAACTTACCATTCTCATATGTTTGATGCGGTAGTCCTCTTACCAAATTTTTGTTTTCCAGCTTCTTTATCAATCCCATGCTTGCATGTGCTAATCGTCTATGCCATAGTGTGGCCTCTTCTTCACCTACAAGCAAGCATTTAGAAACAGTTAGTTCTTCAATCATAATAGTACACACATTATTCTTTCTATTTGCATTAATAATAATGTCACCTGTGGAGCTATCAATGATTTTACAAAATTTTGCATCAAATTCAACATTCATACCTTTGTCGCACAGATGACTGATAGAAATGAGGTTATATTTCAACTTTTCAACCAATAAGACATCTGTAAGCTGAAAGGTGTCGTTACCTACAACACCTTTACCCATTACCTTGCATTTTCCATTGTCCCCTAAAGTAACACTTTCTCCTTCATGCTTTGCAAGGCTAAGGAACATTTCTCTTTCACCTGTCATGTGTCTTGAGCAGCCAGAGTCTAAGTACCACTCACACTTTTGTCCCTTAGCCGTGCCATGTACCTACACATAAGAAGAGCATGATATGTGTGACCTAGGAATCCAAATAGGTCCACTAGTGTTAGTCACTTTATTTTTTGGAACCCAAATTTGCTTAAATTTGATGTTCGTTTTCCTATACTTGCAATTATAAAAAGCATGACTAACACCACCACATGTATAACATTTAGCAAACATGCTTCTTCCTACACCAGTTTCTTTTTGATTCTTTCTATTAATTCTAGGCCTCTCATCAATTTTATTTCCATATCCCAAACCACGCCTGTTATTTCCTTGTATCTGATTACGTAGAATAATGTCTAATGAATGCTTTCCAACACCAAATTTTTTAATAGACAATTCAAGATCAGATATTTTAGACTTTAAAAACATGTTCTCATTAACAAGCATGGTACATTTAGTAATGAAGGCCTTCTTGTTCTCTTCCTCACTCTTTTTCAGATTAGCCATCTTCTTTTGTAGCTCTTTATTTTCATTTATTAGCATGCAAATCTTCTCATTTAGCGATTCATTTTCAACTTCTAGCTTAATCATATTTAGTTTAAACATGCTAATATCGTTAAGCAAAGTAGAGCAGTTCAGACACTCAGTTTCAGTATGTATACAAGATTTTCCCTTTTTCAAAGAGCTAATAGTAGAATCACATGCAACAAGCTTCTCTTTAATTTCATCAACTTCTAATGACATATTATAATTGTCTTTTTGCAATTCAAAATTAGCATTTTTAAACTTCTCTACATTGGATTCAAGTAACTCAACAGTTGATTCCAACCTTTCAATTTCATTTTGCATTTCTTTAAAAGTAGTCACGAGTTGAGATTTAGTTAAAGATTTTACCTCATCTAGTTGTCCCAACAGGCAAAGAGAGGAGTGTACAACTTCCTCTTGAGATTCATCCTCGTTGTCCATATCCCATGTGAGCATCAAAGATTTCCCCTTTTGCTCGGCAGCGTTGTTCTTTCCTTGAGGGCATTGCTTCATAAAGTGTCCCTGCTTTCTGCATTTAAAGCATATAACTGGATCAGTAGTAGTCTGCTCAAAATATTTATTATTAGAATTAAATTTAGAGCGATTAAACCTTTTCAGTATCTCTGATCTCCCGTTGCCAGTTCTGATATATTTCTTGAAGCTTCTCACCAAAAAAAGCCTCCTCCACATCTCCATCTTCATCCTCTTTAGCCTGAAGGGCTATTGCCTTTGAAGTCTTCATTTCATCTTTCTCTCTCAGTTCAATGCTCTGCAGCTCCAGCTCGTGGGACATCAGGTTCCCTATCAGATCCTCCACTTTCATTTGTGATAAATCTCTTGCTTCCTGAATAGCTGTGATTTTGGGACGGAAGGTGCTAGGCAATGCTCTTAAGATCTTTCTGATTTGCTCCAGACTCGAGTACGGCTTTCCAAGAGAGGTAGATTTGTACACGATGTCTGTGAACCTCGCAAACATCTCTTTAATTGACTCTGATGGAAGCATGCGGAAGCTTTCATATTCAGTGCTGAGCAGCGCAAGTCTGGACTCCTTAACCTGCGATGTACCCTCATGAGTCACCTCCAGAGTATGCCAAATTTCCTGCGCATTTTGACATTGAGATATACGGTTAAACGCAGCTTTATCTAAAGCACAAATCAATGCATTCATAGCTTTATTATTCAATGAAAAGCGCTTCTTATCAAAGTCATCCCACTTATCTTCTGGTTTTAACATTTCATTATTAGCAACATTAATGGTGGGAGGTTTATAGCCTTTTTCAACAATGCTCCATACATCATAATCAACAGCAGCTAAATAAATCCTCATCCTAGTTTTCCAATATGCAAAATCAACACCGTTAAACTTGGGGGACGAGAACTAGACTGACCCTCAGTAAAAGCAGAATCAGACATATTCATAGACATGATCAACTAGGCTAGATCCTCTAAACTGGCTCTGATACCACTTGTTGGATCTGAATCTAAGCCTAGGGGGTGAATAGGCTTATAAAAATTCTCGTGTAACCCACGAGAAATCACACGCAGTTATAATCACAGGCAGTGTTAACAATAATCAACCACAGATACACGACAGAATTTACCCTGGTTCGGTCGCACCCACGACCTACATCCAGCCCCAAAAGCAATACTAGATTGTTAAAGTTAACTGGTACAACCTGTAGCTAGAGCACCAACCCTACACTCACCTGGCCCTCAGTACCTGCACTCACCAAAGTGCCCAAACAATTACAATACTAGTAAAGCTCTCTCTTGGCTAGTCCCAACTAGCCAAGTCCCCAAACAAATAATAAAATAGTTTCACAGAGATCATAACACTAAATCACAAATAAAATAAAGTTCAGAGTTTAGAATTGCTCAGTCGTGATGGTGTTGATGTCTCTGTTAATCAGCACGAGGTCAGATCAATCTGACAAGTAGTAGTCCCCTCTAAAGTCTCAGCAAGCCTTGAAATATGTTCTGAAAATTTCGACGCTATGAAATTGATGGAAACTGAGGCGCCTCAAAAAAAACCTTCGCACCCTCTTCCCCAAAATAATGCGGCTTCCTCTCTGCTCTGCTCTGCTCTTGGTGATTGCAACAAAAGAGAATTCGGCTGTTGAGAATTTCTCATGAAAAAGAACAAACAAGGTGCGCCTCCCCTTAAAGAATTTTCTGATGATGATGCCCTCCGTTCATCAATTCGGCTGCTAGGGGATGATGCAATGGGGACATGCGGCTCTCAGTTGTTTGTATAGGTGCGCAGGCTTCAAAAAATATCCGGCCTTGGGAATTTTTTATTGGTGGATGGGAAAACAGAAGTGCAGCCTCTTTGATGTTTGAGTTTGCAAAGAGAAACAAAAGGTGCGCCTCTGCTTCGAAATTTCCAAAACCAAAAAGAATAATGAAGGTGCTCCTTTTTTTGATTGGAGAGCTGAGAACCAAAAGGAACGGCCTCACAGATTTTTTTTCAAGGTTTTTGTGTGGCTTTTATCAAAGATGTGGATGCCCTCGTTTTTTGAAACAATGATCTCTAAAACAAAACCCCTCTAGGTTTCGGCTCCTTCAATTTTTTTTGCTCTCAGTTTTTTTTATTTATAGGAGAGAAGAGGCTGAACCCTAGGTCATTAAATACTCTTGAAAGCCTAATACCCACAAGCCCCTTTTGTAATGCCCTGCTAAGCTACTGCACAAGTACTAGAGGGGGGTGAATAGTACTTTAAAATAATTAAGAGGCTAATTCCTAATTACCTTGCAAACTCTACCAAACAATGCGGAAATGCGGAAATGTAAATGTTAGACAACAAAGAAACAATCGCAAACAAACGATATTAATGGGTTCGGATCCACCCAAGTCTCCCCGACTTGTTCCCGGTGATCCTACGTCCCAACCACCCGGATCCCCTCCGGATACTTGAGTTAGAAACCTTAACTCAAGATTTCCACTATGAAATACTTGTGAAAAACCTTCACAAGTCAAATCATACACAAATGAAATTGTGACTCCCACAACCCGGGATCACAAACAATCTCTCACAACCGAGAGAAAAACACTTACAATATGAAAGTAAATGAAATAGAAACTCTTACCACAAAATACCTATGCCTTGAGTAAAACTTACGATTTAGGGCAAAGATGATTTTGGGGAAGATGAAGAGGCACCAAACCCTAGCTCCAAGATGTAGATCAGCGATGGAGAGCTATGAGGTTGTTGGTGACCTAGGATCAAGCACTTGGCTTGGAAGGCTCACAATCAATGAATCTCTCTTTTGAAATAAGAGTGAGGAGAGATTCAAGATTGGAATGAAAGAGCTTTGAATGAGGAACGAATGCTTTCTCTTTGATCTCTAAACTTCTCTTAAAATCAGCCTTGAGTGCAATGAATGCAGCACTCCAAGTATATATAGGATAGAGGAAAGAGAGAGTGAAAAACGTGGCATTAAATGCTCCAACGGCTCTATTCTGAACCAAACTAGTCGGTCAAAGAACAACCACTGACCGACTAGTTCATCAACTAGTCGATCGGTCAGACAGCATGAACCGACTAAGTGGTGAACAGGGAATAGGTCGAAGTTCAGACTAACAGAACTAGTCGGTCAAAGAACACTTGCCAACCGACTAGTTTCACAACTAGTCGGTCGGTGAGTAAACTTAGACCGACTAAGAGATAAAACAAATAGTGTGAGTACAAATTGAATTAGTCAGTCCAAGAACAAATGTTGACCGACTAGTTCATCAACTAGTCGGTCGATAAACGTTCTTTGACCGACTAACGATAAACAGTAACTAGGCATGTACAGTAGAAGCTCAACTAGTCGGTCTAAGAAGAAACACTGACCGACTAGTTCACAAACTAGTCGGTCGGTGAACCTTCTTTGACCGACTAACTGTAAACAGTAACTGAGCTAGAAATGAAGGAGGCAAACTAGTCGGTCCAAGAAGCATTGCCGACCGACTAGATCACCATCTAGTCGGTTGGTTCTTCTTCTTGAACCAACTAACATGCACAAGAAGTCGCGAATCAAAGCGCGAAGCTTCGGGAAAGTTCGTATGGACTTCTACTAAGATCCTATGTCTAAGATAGGAGCGTTATGAAGATTAAAACGTAAGACCTACTCAAGGCTTAACATTCTACGGAACGAAGCTAAAAGACTATAAATAAAACTTGACGAACCATCTTCGAAAGCTTCGATCCGAATCTTCATGACTTCTAAAAAGGTCCAAAAGCTTCAACGAAGCTTTAGGCATACGTCATGTGCTTTGAGAAGTCTTGAGACGTCGCTTTAGATGTTCATATAAGTTTGGCGACGATCTCCATAACTGTGCTCACAAAGTGTTAGTTCACGATATATTTATGTTTGTTCATCATCCAAAACCAAATCCGGGGAGTCCAATATCCAACACCTTTATATGCGCACAAGCCCCTTTACATTTTAATAAAACGGTTGTTGACTTATGGGATTTTGCAAAAAAGAGAATTTCGGCTTGGTATCATTTTTGGGGAGAGTTTCTCTTCTTTTGATCATTGCTAAAGAATATGAGGGCCTCTAGGGTTGGTGCGACAATATGGATCCAAAGGCTAGGGAGGAGTGTAACAATAGGAGTCTTATTGCTAGTAGAATTTGGGTTTGCTCCAATAGCTATGAGTCAATTCAAGCACGGTTTTCCTCCTTTCTCCTTTGCACATTGATCAAGTCTCTCTATGAATTAATCACAAGTTTGACATTCTTGAAAACACTTAACACACACGTTAAAACGTTCACACACGTTTGTTATCATCAAACACGAAGTTCATAGATCATTGCTACCAATATACCAATATTTGGGGTATGACCAGACCTCTTAGATTCCACCCAGATGGCTCTTTGAGACCATTCATGCTCTCTGACGCAGCCTACTGGCTGTGTCAGCGCCTCTACCAGACAGCCACCACATTCCATTCCACAGATATTTGATGCGGTGGTTTCTTTTCTATCTTTGCTAGGATGCTAGGTATCCCCATCCCAGCTGACCTGCACCGCCCACCTGGCCCGACACGCTTGACCATTGGCGTGCTCGAGCACATGCATATCCTCCGTCCTTATGGTGCTCGTCACTGGCGTTACCTAGTAGGTACCGGACACGATCCCAACATGGTCCTCCCAGCCCCTCACCTGACTCACATCCCTGCCGTCCAGCTTGACTGGATGATTCCTCAGGTTTTCCCACTCCCTCCCATTTACGATCTCGAGCCCCCTGGAGTACCGGTCGAGGCACCTGCCGATGACCTAGACCCACTCTCCTAGAAGTTCGAGCTTCTTGACATAGCTGCTCTGGTCGTCGGCCTCCCTGTTCCTCCAGTCCACCCATCTTTCAGAGCCGCCTCTTCCTCTGTTGTACCCTCTGTTTCTACCGTCATCGAGTCTTCGGGGACTGTCCTCACCTCCTTCCCCGAGACTCAGATCTCTTCTACCGCTGTATCGGTGTCAGAGGGCACCGATTTACCTTTTTCTGACGACGTTATAGATTTAGATGCTCCATCGCACGACCCTGTCCCCACCCTCCCCCCTCTTTCGGAGCTTATAGCTTCTGCTCCACTTCCTGGCACCTCCTCCTCCTCACATGTGTCCATTTTCACGGAGTCTGTCTCGACGTCTGTGCACACCTCTGTGTGGACGACAGCTATATCTTCCGCCACCGCCGATTTACTTACGAGCTCACCCTCACCTACCTTCCATGCCCGGCACGGTGCCTCAGTTGCACTTGGCTGCTTTCAGCGAGTGGTGACTTACCGACATTCCCCCCGTGCCCCACCCGCCTCTAGCACTTCCGACTCTCGCCTGACCGCTTTAAAGCAGTTGACTTCCTACTTACAGCGAGATTTCGATTCCTTTCTAGTCGAGACTAGGACACAAAGATCGAGAGTTGAGTCGGATCTTTCTTCCATTATAGACTTGCTGAGACTCCGTGGCCCACCTACTGTCATATTAGGCCACGCACCACCTCCCAGGCCGGACACTGTGACCCACCCCGCACCACTCAGTGCTTCACTTCCCCAGGCTTCTGCAGAGCCTGTTTCTACCACCTGTGAGTCGTCGGTCACAGTCGATCCACTCTCTGCCCTCGTATTATATACTGCTGAGCCCTCCACCTCCACCATAGACCTCACCACCAGCTCTCCTCCAGCGTCCCAGCCTGACCTTCCACCCACCACCCCGGGTCCACAGCAGAAGGGCCCATCACCACCCCCAGAGGGTGGTGCCTCTGCTTGATGTAGTCCATTCCATCTTTTGCCTCCTCCATATATTTTATGCCCATCTGTCTTTTCGGGGCCCTACTTTTACCTAGCTTGGGGGAGGATCCACCCATGCATCATTTCATATATTGCATTGCATCATATTATATTTTTCTTTTTCTTTTTCTTTTATTACATAGTTTTTATTTTACTTCCCCACCCACACCACCCATTTAGCATCATCTCCCGCTCACGAGCGTTTTCTTAGCAGTGAGTACACTGCTAGGTTTAGCTTGGGGGATTAGCGCTCCCGCTTTATTTTCGTTTTTATTTTTACATTTTCCTCCCTTATTTTCAGTCTTTATTTCGCTTTTTCACCATTTTCCCGCCTCGTTTTATTTTTTCTCATTTTGCATCATATTCTATGTTTTTCTCCATGCATGCATCTCTTTTTATCTATTTTCCCTTTTTCTCTGTTTCTTTTTATTTTTGCTAAGGATGGTCCACACGATGATATCTCTCTAGGCTTTATTAGTTTTTTGCGATGCTCGTCTCTTTGGCATGCTATCAGAGTTAATTTCAGTTTTATTATCTATATGCATGCATTTCTTTTGATGATCTGTCTGAATTAATACCTGAAATGAATTGAAAAGCAATTGCATGAACTAGTATCTAGTATGATTTATGTTGGGAAATACACCCAAGGTCACACATCACTAGAACACTTGGAGCACCTGCTTTCTTATCTTATTCACTTCTGATTGCATACCCACTGATATTGTGATTATTACTGCTTGCCATTTTCAGTATTCATTTAGAGAAGTGAAAATATCCATGCTATATATGAGTTTAGTTAGGATTTTATTTTATCAAACTGATGTGCATCTTCTTATGAGTGAACCGAGAGTCCCATTATTTTCCTTCTCCACATATCTATTTTATATCTCTACATATCAGTTGGTTACACCCACATAGCTACCTTTACCGCATCCTACTTCCCAAAACCCAAAAAGAAAAGTATAGCTTCTATTAAAAAATCTGAAAAAGAAAAAAAAATAAAAAAAAGAAGAAAGAAAATGAATAAATATTGTTTTGTATTATTTCATTAGAAGCTATCAATTATTCTAGGAAGAAAAAAATAAAATTCCATATCATTTTCATTGATGCGACGCCTCAAGCTAAGCTTGGGGGGTAAACCAACTGATTCCATGAGTGAGCGTGACATTAGAGTGGAGACTGTGCACATCGGGGAGATTTTATAAAACCCAAACTTTACAAATTACTTTAGTTTTGGAGATTTTTCATGTATCAAATTGAATATCTGAATGGCATGATTTTTCCAATTCTTTATTGCATGTTGTGTGAGTCTTTTGTGCTCCTTGTGTATCTGTGATTGAAAAGGGCGTTGCCAACTCCTTTATACTAGACTCTAGGGATTGCGTGAGATTGATATGATTTGACGGTGTTATTTCAGTAGATCCCTTTTCTTTGCATGCACTGCATGTCATATGATTTATAAAACTAGAAATTGCCAATAGCATGTATGTTTAGCACTCAGAGCATCGTGATAGACTTTTTAGGCCTGAGATCTGACTGATCATCCTTAGCACTTTTCTCTTACTTCTCTCTTTTTGTTTTTCATTCCTCTTTATTTTCATTTTTTTTATTTTCGTTTTGTTTTCCTCCCGGCGTACCGATTATTCGTCTTCCTCGAGGACGAGTAAGAGGTAAGCTTGGGGGATTTTGATGTGTCCATATTTTATATCATTTTCGTATCATTATCTCATCGCATTGCACATCATTTTCGTATCCAAATCCCACTTTTTACTACGATTCTGCATTTCTGACGATATTTCCGAGTTTCGTAGTGTTTCGTGAATTTTCAGGGATTTTGGAGCGATTCGGACCCCCACTTAGGTATGGGCACATCCGACGTGCCCATGAGCTCGTTGGCGGGGCTCTGGAGGAGTTCGTCGTGTTCCCGGAGCCATTGGAGGAGAGATGAGGGAGAGAGAGAGCAGAGAGAGAAGCCCCAGGATCTGACCTAGCATTTCCCAGAAAATGCTCAGTCCGAGCAGCTGAGCTGTATCAATTACAGCAGAGATCGGATACGGGCTGACGCGGACCGAGCCGTATCAATTACAGCAGAGATCGGATACGGGCTGACGTGGACCGAGTAGCTAATCTTCTCGGTCGAGTTGCCTCAGATTCTACAGCCCGAGCAGCTGACTGAGCAGATCCTACTCGGTCCGGATAGGACGATTTCAAATTTTCCAAGCAGCCGAGCAGCAAGCTACACGGGCCGAGCTACTGACCGAGCAGAAGCTGCTCGGACCGAGTAGCTGACTCGGTCGGCTATCCTAGGGGCATTTCTGAAAAGATTTGAACGAGCGCGATGCGCGCGATTTTGGCAGCGACTGAAGCTCGCGATCTGGGGGACAGTGGACAGGACTTGAATGAGCTTTTGTTAGGGATTTTTGGGAGCAGAGCTCTGAGCGATTTTTGTACGGATTTTTGGAGTTATTTTTTGTAGCAATTTTTGGATTAAACAGTGGAGATTATTTCTCTTGCTCTTGTCTACGTTTACTATTGAGATTTGGATTTTTCTCTGGATCTGTCGTTCATCTATTCTCGCTGTAAGTTTATTTTAGCCCTAATCTCTCAATTACTAAGATGTTTTCTTCTGTGAAATTGATGTTTTTGTGCGTTTCTATTGCGATGTCTGAGTAGATCTATTCTAGGGTTGATGGGTTAGCCCTAGGATTTTAGTGGGAAATGTAGATCTGGATCCCTACGTTGAATTGGGGGTTTATGGTTGTATTTCGATAGATCCTACCGAATCTGTAGATAACCCGTACTGAGATCATGCCCACGATCTATGGAATTGATGTGCTTAAGGGGTATCTAGGGATTCGAATAGGGAAATCGATGGATCAAATCAAGGCACGTGACCATGCCCGGCTCGCGCCTTGAGGGGATCCATCGACGAACTATACCGCTACGATTGACGGCTAACGCCATTGCGTCAACGAGAGCCACCGAAATACCCCGTAATTCTAACCCACGAGAGTGGTACGAATTGGGGGATTAATTCCCTAACCCTAATGTAATGTGAGGATCCTATCCAACATCAACCCCCGATGATCCTAGTGGCGACCCCTAAAGCCCTAGTTCCCTTTAATTGATATTACAACAAACGACAACCAACCCAAATCTGTTACCCCGACAGCTACCTTACTTCCACACTTAGAAATAGACTGAGAATCTATAGACTCTATCACCGTCCATATGGGATCCGACATCTTATATACTATTACTCGACATCGTCCGCTTGCGGATTGAGCCTGAAATCGTAACCTAGGGGCCATGTTATGCCTGGCGATCGTGACACCGCCAGGTGAAACCTAGGTGTAGGTTACGGGTGCGTCAGGGCTCAAGGTATCTAATAATGGAGGGTGAATCATACCCTATGTAGATACCAAGACGGCATTGAGGACCCATTTTAGTCCTCTGTGGAGGTGCTATAGGAACATAGACTGCACAACCGAATACTCTCAAGTAAGAAATATCGGGAGGTATACCATATGCAAGTTGCATCGGCGATAAAATATGACCACCAGATGGTCGTATTCTGATAAGCAAAGCGGCATGTAAAATGGCATGTCCCCATGCATCCACAGGCAACTGTGATTACATTAGTAATGGACAAGCAATCCATTGCAGTCTCTTTATAAGAGACTCAGCCAACCCATTCTGGGCGTGAACATGAGCTACTAGTTGTTC
Source organism: Scilla litardierei (assembly GCA_030789695.1). Taxonomy (NCBI): domain Eukaryota; kingdom Viridiplantae; phylum Streptophyta; class Magnoliopsida; order Asparagales; family Asparagaceae; genus Scilla; species Scilla litardierei. Next base: position 87,205,900 of record CM061136.1, read on the forward strand.
AATTTCAATGCCAGTTGCTTGGCAATAGTCTTGAAAGACTTGTGAAGTGAATTCACCAGCATTGTCCAGACGTATTTTTTAATCTGATTATCTGAAAAATGTGCCTGCAACTTTATTATTTGTGCCAATAGCTTTGGAAAAGCTAGGTTGCGGGTGGACAAAAGGCACACAAACGACCATTTTGAAGATGCATCTATTAGTACCATAAAGTACCGAAAAGGACCACTTGATGGGTGAATTGGCCCACAAATGTCCCCATGTATTCTCTCCAAGAAGCTAGGAGACTCAAACCCCACTTTCAGGTGAAATGATCTCGTGATTAGTTTACCCTTATAACAGGGGGACAAGGAAAATCACCCTTTTGAAGAATCTTCAGGTTCTTCAAATTATGTCCACGGGATTGGGTTATGATGCAGTGCATCATTACCGATCCTAGGTGACCTAGTCTATAATGCCAGAGACTGAATTCTGGTGATGTAGAACACTGCTGATGTACCATCAGATTAGCTTCTCTAGGTTGGATGTATGTTTAATAAAGGCCTGACGGGAGTCCTTTAAAACGTTCTATGATGGTTTTAATATCATCCTTATAACGAGTAACATACAAATATTCAATATAATTGAAATCATCAGTTTCCAAGTGATATCTGTTTAAACGGATGTCCTTGAAACTTAGTAGATTTCTGTTTGATTTTGGAGAAAATAAAGCATCTTTTATTATAACTTGCGTTTGGTTTGGGAGCAATAAAATTGCTTCACCTGATCCTTCTATTATATTGTATAGTCCCGAAATCGTAGTGACTGGACAATGATAATTAATGATGCTATTAAATAGCATCTATCTCGAAGGATCGTGTGCGTGGAGGTACTGTCCACTAGGCATTCACACTTCATCTCTCTAGAAAAGAATGTAAAAACTTTTATGAAAAGAAAAACTACATTCGATTCATTAATAGAAGGACATAATTGAAGATACATTATGCATTTAATGAAAAAGACTTTAAAGATAACGAAATTAGCCTTAGTCAAGGAGGTCGTTATTCTCGAAATCCTCGGTGGTGAACGAGTAGGAGGCATAGGTTATGAGTGGCCAATATGAGGTCTCTGTTCTACTCTGCCATAAGAAGGCAGGAGAGTAAATCAGAGTACCTCGTGAACTTGCGTTCACGATACTATTGCATGAGAATAGCATCCTTCTCATGGAAGGATGTATATGTCTTCTCAAGCATGCAGGTATCCGAGACTTGTTCACCACACAACTTCAGGCATGAGGTGATGCTATGGAGAGCTGAGTTATACTCAGTTACGGACTTGAAGTCCTGTAGTCGGAGATTTTCACACTCATAATGTGCACGATGGAGGATCACATCTTTCTGATGTTTGTATCTATCCTCAAGTGCTATCCACTGTTCACGAGGGTCTTCCACTGTTAGATATTCGACCTTCAGGGTCCGATCAATATGTCTCCTGATATAGATAATGACTTTCGCCTTCTATATATCGGAGACTCTAACAGTAGAAGTCCCTTCACCAGTTGTCACAGCCGTAGCTGGAGCTTGAATTGTGCGACTTAGGCCCTGTGAGTGCAAGTAAAACTTCAGGTCCAGCTGATAGCTCAAGTAATTTTTGCAAGCCACATTGAGAGCATCAAAATCGACGCTTGCCATCTTTGCCATTTATCTAAGCATGAAATAATCATGAATTAATTATTTTTTCAAAAAATTTAGACATGCATAGTAGTAAAACAAAAACAGTTGTGGGGATCGGTCGGTCACCACCAAAAATAATAAAAGTCCAAAGTCAATTATACAATCCGAAGTACGAGAAAATAAAATTACAATTTGAAAACCCTTGGGGATCCCAGCATTAGCAATTTTTCCTCCGTCTTCAGGCGAAGTATCTCCGAGCTTTGGCTTTTACATTTAGTTCCTCACTGCATTTTCACTCAAATGTAAAAAAATGCTAGGAAAATAAATAGTGGTGACTAATAACGACCGATACAAAAACCACAATACAGTCTTACTAACATTCCACGCAGTTTATATAAAATAATTATGCAACATCACAGGCATAAACAATTTACTTTATTCAACTTCGCAAGCAATTTTATTGGAGAAATATATTAAATGTACGTTTAATGATTACGTGGACCACGGGAAAACGTCATTACCCATTAGGCTAGGTAACTAACGACAGAGTGATCTCAGGATCCTTGTAGTTATTAAATCGTGAAATAATAATAATTTTAATCCAATAAAAAATTAGGCAATTGATTATGAATTATACATAGAATTCAAAAACATATTTATAACTTGCCCTAAATACCCCGAGAGGGGTTAGTCATACTCAATATCCTCCCCTGATTTTCCCTTATTTTTTTGGATTTTTTTAGAATATTTTCGGATTTTTTCCGAATTTTCCAGAATTTTCTAGAATTTTCAGGGATTTACAGGGTATTTTCTGAAATATTTAATAATTTCAGAATTAGAAAAAAAATTGGCCTGCAGGCCAGAGGCCCGCGGGCTGTCGTCGGGCATCAAGCCGTCAGCCAAAAATACCCAGATTTTTATTTTTTATTTATTTTTTCTGTACTGGGCTCATAACCCATCAGGGGGGACCTTCTCCCCATCACCCTAGGGTTAGGGTGTAAAAATGGGGGAAGGGTAAAGGTTAACCGTGGGTGGTCGCTGCCAGCGCATCAGGAGCGCAAAAGGAGCCCCTGACAGGGGGTGGCGCTGCAGGAGCCCCCCCCCCCCCCCCCCCCCCCCTCGCGTGTCAGGGGGTGGCGCAGTGGCAGGCCCCACCGACAGGGGGCGACGATACGGGAGGCCCCCGACAAGGGGGCGGTGCGCCGGGAGGTCCCCCGACAGGTGGTGGTGGTGTCGATTCGAAGCCCCCTCCCCCGACGAGGGGGGGGCGATCCGGCGGTTCGAAGTCCCCCCCCCCCCCCGACGGGGGGGATTGGCCGGCGGCCTGCAGGCGAATTTTTTTAAAGAATTAATCAATTAAAACAGATTAAAATTAGTTTTTAACAGTAAATCTATGTTTTTGAAAACTGATTTTCTCGTCGATCTTGCTATAGATTTTGCTATAGATCTCTTAGAAGAAAAATATCACAGATTTATCAACATGCGCATGAAAAATGTTGATCTAAGGGGTTCTAAGATTTTACCTCTAGATCCTACCCACCGGATCTAACGAAGTTAGGAGAAGGAAGCCCAATCCGCGTTCTCGTGATTCGTCTGTCGGCAGGGGTTCGGCTCAGCTGATGAGCGTGCCTGATAACGTGTTAGAATTGGAAGAAGTAATAGCTCATGGTCTCCACCGTAGCCATATATATATATTATTCATATAGGTGTTACAAATTAATGGAACTCAAGGGACACCCACTAATAGTGGGTGTAATAGTGGATGTTAGTGGGTGGAGACCAAAGGTCTCCCCCATTCATGACAAAGGGCAAATTTTAGAGAATCAATTTTCAAGACAACATTTTTGATCAAATCGTGTTTTATTTAATATTATTCATTTGATCAAAATCTTAGATTTTTTTAAGCCACACATATACTATTGGCTTATAGGAAATGATTGTACTCTTTTACATATTTTTCATATCTTTTGTGAAGTCTTTGGAGAAGTCTTGTGTTTGTAATTCCCGAGTTATAAGGGAAATTCTATTGGAAATCCTAGTCTGTGGAAACTAGGTGCGTGCGTGGAAATCATAGTTGGTTGTAACTAGGTGTTGTAAAGTCCTAGCGAGGGAAGCTATATGCGTGTATTGCGTGTTGCAGTATAGTGGGTTCAATCCCGAAGTGAGTAGGGGACTGGACGTAACCAAGGTTTGGCCGAACTATGATAAAATTCTCTGTGTTTGTGTTGTGATCTCTCTCTCTCTAACTTATTATTTACTGCTTGAATTTTTATTTCCGCTGCATCTTATTTTCAAGCTTAATATTTTGTTGATTAAGTATAAATTTGAGGCAACTCAATTTGAGACTTAGACAACTCGTAGAAGGATTTTTAATTGAGCTAAAAAGTTTATTATTTGTGACAACTCTATTCAACCCACCCTTCTAGTATTGTCTAACATCCACAAGATCCCACACGTGGTATTAGAGCTAAGTTAAAGCGATGGCATCAATTTGTTACAAAATAAACATCATGTTATTTACTAAAAATGGTCGAAACGTGAGAGTTTTTATGCAATTAACAATTATTTCTTTTTAGAGTTCACGAGAATTAGCACTCAAATTCAAATGGCAGGCTCATCGTCCAAAAAAATTTAAAACTAATGGTTTATGAAGCTTGCATAATACCTACGTGACACAAATCAGACATGTTTTGCAACCAAAATAGAGCAAGGCAAGTTTAACCAAATAAATTCAAATAGAATTTTTATTAAAAGAATTTCCTTTTAAAAAAAATAAAAGGAGCTTCATAATTTATTTTATACATAAGTTATCCTTACAGGTTGTTCAAGCTTTCCATCATTATAGATGTAAGTTAATTCGGAGGAGACGCTCAGTCTTGACGTCGCGAGTGCCTGGCTCTCATTCATCTCGATATGTGATTCGATGGACAGACAATAAAATCCCCATGCAGACCTCAACTTTCTTCCGCTTTCGCCGCTTGGATGCATAAAGAATACAGGTTTAGCCGCAGCCAGCTTGGTAAAATCCATCTCTTCCCTCAAAGTACCGTATGGTACTGAAAAACTCATCAAATAGTTCGTGCAGGACAAAAAAGAGAATTGTTGTGAAGGGAAAAGTATGGAAATAGGTGTAGATGGTTAAGAGCCACCTACCCTCATTTTTATAGCTTTCAATAGTGGGCTGGATACCCAATGGGCCTCATGGGCCTATTCATAACACTTCCCCTTATCCAACCAATATTGAATAAGAGGTGGATTCTTCAGGATCCGAGTTAGGATAACTGCCTTGTTAAAGAAAGAACAGTTAATCCATAACTTCCCCTGTTTTAGGGATGTGTCTAGGGGTGGATACTTCAGGATCCAGAGTCAACGAGGTTGCCTCGTCAAAACCTTGACTACGGAAAATCCTGTGGGAAAAAACCAGTAGCCAAGGGAAAAGAGTACAACTCTGCAGTTGACTCCCCCTCATCTGACCAAGCTTTAGACTTGCAGATTTCCTATGAATCTATACATCAGTCTCCTATGTACCTATGAGTTCATAGTCCTCTCATCCTGACTCAGTTTACATTTCCTCACTCTCCTCATCCCAATCCCATATACAAGTTTCTCAAAGATATTAGTAAGCAGGGATTTGGTAAGCAAATCCGTCAAGTTATTACATGATTGGATCTTCTGTACCTCAATCTGCTTCTGCTTCCGAAGGTCGTGCGTTCAGAAGAACTTGGGGGAGATATCCTTCGTCTTGTCGCCTTTGATGTAGTCGTCCTGTAACTGGGCTATACATGCTGCATTGTCTTCATGAAGTGGAGTAGGCGCAAGGACGCCGGTCATCAGGCCGGTGGAGGTGAGGATGTGCTGGATCACAGAGCGTAGCCAGAAACTCTCCTTGCTTGCTTCGTGGATCGCAAGGAGCTCTGAGTGAGTAGATGAGACGGTCGTCATGGTCTGCTTTACAGATCTCCAGGATATGGCTGTGCCACCATAAGTAAACATGCATCCGGTCTGGGACTTCTCTGTAAGAGGATCAGACCTGTAATCTGCATCAGCATAACCAACTAAACCAGTTGATGCCACTTTCCTGTAGAATAGACCTAAGTCTATGGACCCTTGGAGGTAGCGCAAAAGATGCTTAACTCCGGTCCAGTGCCGCTGTGTAGGTGCAGCGCTATATTTGGCTAGTAAGTTGACTGCAAATGCTATGTCAGGGTGAGTGCAGTTAGCCAGGTAAAGGAGTGCACCGATAGCACTTAGATAAGGCACTTCGGGGCCTAGTACTTCCTCCCCCTCGTCCAGCGGCCGGAAGGGGTCTCTATTAACATCCAATGATCGGACGACCATTGGAGTGCTGATGATCTGACGACCATTGGAGTGCTGAGAGGGTGGCAATTATCCATCTGAAACTTTTTCAATAAGTTCGATGTGTAAGTTGACTGATGTAACAGGATCCCATCGTTAAGATGCTCTATTTGAAGACCTAAACAGAATTTTGACTTTTCGAGGTCTTTCATCTCGAAGGTTTCTGTCGAGCTTCTAGAAATCTCTGCGATCTCTTCAGGAGATCCGATGAGGTTCAAGTCGTCCACATAGACGGCTATGATTACAAATCTTGTTGTCTTTGCTCTTATAAAGATGCAAGAACAGACTGAGTCGTTTGTGAATCCTTGTTTTGCAAGGAAATCGCTCAGTCTGTTATACCACATCCTTCCAGATTGTTTTAGACCATATAATGATCTTTGCAGTTTCACCGAGTAGATGTCATGTTCTCTCTCTTTTAGTGCTGCAGGCAAAGAATAACCGTCAGGTAATCTCATATAGATGTCTTGGTCTAGGTTGCCATATAGGTATGCAGTAACCACGTCCATAAGCTGCATATCTAAACCCTCTTGGGCTGTTAAGCCAATGAGGAATCGGAAGGTGATCGCGTCCATGACCGGAGAGTATGTGGCTTCAAAATCCACCCCTGGACGTTGGGTAAAACCCTGCGCTACAAGCCTTGCTTTGTAGTGAACGATCTCATTCTGTTCATTTCGTTTTCTAACAAATACCCATTTATAACCCACAGGTTTTACACCTTTTGATGTCTGGACTATGGGTCCGAAGACCTTGCGTTTGGTGAGTGAATCCAACTCCACTCATATTGCCGCTTTCCACTTTGGCCAATCATCTCTGCTTTGACATTCTATCAGAGAGCGTGGTTCAATATCATCGTCGCAGTACGCGACGTTGATGGCAATATTCCACGCAAATGTGTCATCTATGGTTGTGCTCTTTCTGTCCCAATACTCCCCAGTTCGTACATAGTGTATCGAAACTTCATTTTCTCCCGGTTTTTCCTCTTCATAAGAGTTTGGGAGAGATGGGGTAGCAGGGCGTATAGTAGCATCCTGTGGTGGTATTTGTTTACCATTGCCAAGGGTCCTACTCTTTCGAGGGACTTGGTCCTTGGATCCCGGTGGTCGCCCTCTCTTTTTGAGAGGTCCAACCATTTCTGCTGCAGGCGGGTTGCATCCATTTTGCGGTATGTCGATCCTAGCTGGAGTGTTAGCAGCAGGAACATGTGATTTGACAATCTTCTGGTTGTCAGTAAATTTGTCCGGCAAGAGATGGACAGTGTTTTAGATGTGGAGAATCTTCAGGACCTCCTCCTCACACTGGCTTGTGGGCGGATCAAAGTGACATAATGTTTTTGTATCCCAAGTGATACAGTCTGAAGCTTCGGGCTTCTTTGTTTGTGAGCCTAGTCTTGGAAACGATGTTTCATCGAATTCACAGTCTTCTAGACGTGCCTTGAAAACGTCTACAGTAAGGGGTTCTAGGAATCTAATTATGGAGGGGGTGTCAAACCCAACATAAATGCCTAGGCGACGTTGTGGACCCATCTTTGTCCTTTGTGGTGGTGCTATGGGGACGTATACTGCACAACCAAAAATTCTCAAGTGTGAGACAATTGGTGGGGCTCCAAGTGCTAGTTGCATTGGAGAAGATGACTGACCTCCAGATGGTCTTAATTTTATTAAAGATGCAGCATACAAAATTGCATGACCTCATGCATTCACTGGCAGCTGGGATTAAAGTAATAATGGATGAGCAATCCATTGCAGTCTCTTAATTAGAGATTCTGCTAACCCGTTTTGGGTGAGAACATGCACTACAGGATGTTCGACTTCAATTCCCTGAGCTTGGCAATAGTCTAGAAAGACTTGTGACGTAAACTCCGCATTGTCCAGACGAAGTTTCTTTATCTGGTAGTCAGTGAAGTGCGCCCGTAACTTAATTATCTGATCTAAAAGCTTAGACAGTGCTAGGTTACGGGTGGACAGTAGACACACATGTGACCACTTAGTAGATGCGTCTATCAGGACCATAAAGTACCTGAACGGACCACTTGATGGGTGTATCGGCCCACAAATGTCTCCGTGGATTCTTTCCAGAAAGCTTGGAGACTCCACGTCCACTTTTAGTGGAGAGAGTCTTGTAATCAGTTTACCCTTGTAACATGGTGGACATGGGAATTTGCCTTTTTGAAGAATCTTCAGGTTCTTCAAGTCTATACCCCTGGAGCCTTTTATGATGCGGTACATCATAACAGATCCAGGGTGTCCCAGTCTACTGTGCCAGAGTTGGAATTCTGGTGTTTGTGGGCACTGCAGGTGCTCCGCCATGGATGTTTCTGGAGTTTGTATACTTGTTTGGTAGAGTCCTGAGGGGAGTCCCTTGAAACGTTCCATAATGGTTTTTGAACCATTTGTAAGAGACGTTACAAGCAAGTATTCCCTTTTATCTTCCTCGACCGTCTCTAAGTGATATCCGTTTAAACTGATATCTTTAAAGCTTAGGAGGTTTCGGATAGATTTAGGGGAGTATAACGCATTTTTAAGTGTGATTTGTGTGTTACCGGGGAGCAATATGATTGCTTCCCCTGATCCTTCGATTATGTTAGCTGGTCTTGATATTGTTCTCAGTGGACCAGAGTAGCTACTTATGCTCGTGAAGTAGTCTATGTTTTGAAGGATCGAGTGCGTCGATGCACTGTCCACTAGGCAATTTGATTCCATATCTATATAAAAGAAAGACGTTCAAGCAGTAAATAATATGAAAAAGAAAAGATCTACTTTCATTTAAAAATGCTTAAAGAAAATGTTTTGACATGGAATGAAAACTAGGTACTATGCATAAAAGGAAGATACATTGCTAGCATATAAAAATGGTCCATAACTAGCGAGTGTCATCTCCCATGAAATCTTCAGGAGTCCAAGAGGTCTCTAGCAAAGCTGCGCAATCAATCAGGTTTGTCTCAACTCGAGGCTTGAGGCTTGCCTGGTAGAGGTCCTGGAGGTGTTTCTGGGTGCGGCAGATTCTGGACCAGTGGCCCGTCATTCCGCATTTGGAGCACTTATCCTCCCAGTCTTTCTTGGGAGTGCCACCTTTGTTGGACATCCTCTTTTGCTTCTTTTCCACGAACTTCTGGTTCTGAGGAGGAGCTGGGGGAGTGGCCTTCTTCCGTTGCTTCTGTTCTTTCCATTTCTGGAATTTTGCCTTTTTGTCCATCATCTTCTTCTGGGAAGACTGGAAGTGTGCCTCTGCAGGAGGTGGCAGTGGAGCGGAGCCAGGAGGGCGCAGGTTGTGAGTGGCAACCAACAGGTCTCTGTTCTGTTCAGCCATAAGCAGGCATGAAAGTAGATCAGAGTACTTCGTGAACTTCCTCTCACGGTATTGTTGCATAAGGATCATGTCCTTCTCGTGGAAAGACGTGAACGTCTTTTCCAGCAACATTTTCTCCATCACCGTTTCACCGCACAACTTCAGGCGTGAGGTGATACGGAAGAGTGCTGAGTTGTACTCCGCTACGGATTTGTAATCCTGTATGCGGAGGTGAGTCCACTCGTACTGCGCACGGGGGAGTATGACATCCCTCTGATGCATGTACCTCTCCTCGAGTGTGTCCCACAGCTCGTAAGGATCCTCTACAGTAAGGTACTCGTCCTTCAGGGTCGAGTCTAAATGTTTCCTGATATAGATAATGGCTTTCGCCTTTAGTATATCGGAAACTTCCTTTGTATGAGGTGCTTCTTTAGAAGCATCCTTGTCGGCTGAGGCAGTACTTGTTGTTGCCTTCTCAGTCGGTGTGAGACTGAAACCATAAGAGCGCAGATGGAACTTCAGGTCCAACTGCCAACTCAGGTAGTTTGACCCATCGGCCTTCAGGACCGAAAAGTCGACATTCGCAAGTCTGGCCATTGAATGATCTAGCAATATAAAAACAGCATGGATCATCAAACTGAATAAAAATAGACATCCACGCATGTATTTTAAGCATTGTCATAACATGAATTTATTAAAGAAAATTTAACATCCATGCATGCTTTTTGACAGTTTCATAACGTGAATAATTAAAAGAGATTAACATCCACGCATGCTTTTTGACAGTTTCATAACGTGAATAATTAAAAGGGATTAACATCCACGCATGTTTTTTGACAGTTTCATTGTAACGTTAACATGGCATGAAAATAGTTAACATCCACGCAATTAATGTATAAGCAATGAAAAAATAACTTGGGACTATGGGGATCAGCTAGCCGACACCGAAAAGAAAAAGACAGTCTGAAATTACATCAAAAGTTGCATGAAAGAATAAGTACAACTCGAGAACTTCAGAGAGAAGCCCCTTTCATCTTTGTGCATACGCCTTCAGCTCCTTTTTGGTGTCCGACGGTCTTCTTTTTACATGTATATCCTCACTTACAAATTTCTCTCAAAAAAAAGAATTGCAGGAAATTAAAGGTGTCGGAAACCTGGCTGATCCCTAAAAACATAGCCTAATTCGCACATCCACGCAGATAATATATGGAAAATATACAATCACGCAGATAATCATATCACGGGCATGTAAAGATTAATTAAATAATCTAAATAGTGTGTGACGTACTTAAAAAGTATTTTTGAAAAAAAATTTACCGTTGAACCATATTTTTAATGTTTTGTTTACCGCTTTAACCCTTTTTATAAAGTTTCTTTAATTATTTTTGGCTTTTAGGGCCAAAAATAAAAAAGAAAAATTATTTGTGTAAATTGCTTAATTTTCAGGCTTTTGGGCCATGAAAACAACCCATTAGGGTTAATTGGGCCTCCCCGAAAAATTGGCCCATTTAGGGCTAGGGTTTCCGGAAAAAAAACCCTAGGGGGGCCCGCGACGGCTGGCCGCGCAAGGCGCAGCCGCCGTGGCGACGGCGGAACTCGGCGGCGGGCGCGGCCTGCAGGCCGCGGCACAGGGGCCGCGGCTTCAGGTCGCGGCCGTCGCGGCCTCAGGCCGCGGCACAGGGCCGCGGCTGCTGGCCGCGGCTTCAGGCCGAGGCGTTTTGCCCGCCGGCGGCACTTGTGAAGCGTCCCCGTTTCACCCTTCGGGCATGCTGAGTATGGATCAAGGTCGGGGGGTAAAACGGATTTTTCAAGCATTTAGATCTCTAGAAAACTGATTTTTATTGTTTTTAGACATGCGGATCTAAATAAAAAATGATTTTTACCGTGTTTTTAAACTTTTTGATCTTAAATCATGCAGATCTACGTGAAACACAAGTTTTAAATCTAAAAAGTTTTGATTTTTACCTCTAGATTCGACAAGAGAATCTAGTCAACGGTTGGTGAAGGATGCCCTTTTCGCTCCCCGTTGAGAAGATTACGATATTCTTGGATCTGAGCGATTGATGGATCTCCTTCCTCGCGAGCTGCCGCCTTCTCCAACGAGCGTGATCGTGCTGATAACGTGTTGTGAAGGGAAAAGTAGGGAAATAGGTGTAGAGGGTTAAGAGTCAAGGTGTCCAACGGGCCGGCCCGGCCCGGCCCGGCCCGGGCCCGGCTGCCGGCGGAGGCCGGGCCGGCCCGGAGGGGGCCGGGGGGGTGGAAGCCCGGCCCGCGGCCCGGCCTAGCCCGGGCCCGGGCCGGGCCGGGCCGGGCCGCGGGCCACCCTATTTTTTAAAAAAAAAATTAAAATAATTAAAAAAAATCTGAAACTTGGTAAAAAAATCTTTAAAATCTTTAAAAAATCTTTAAAATATTTAAAAAATATTAAAATATTCAACTTATTTACAACTTACCCTAAGTAGATAAATAACCCTTAAATACTAAAATAATAGGTAATAATGTGAACAAGTAGATAATTAAGTAATAAAACATTCAAGTTTATTTGGAAGTAGATAATTAAGCCCGAAATTTTCCTAAGATCCCGGGTTGAACCTTTAAATTTTATTACTTAAAAACTTTTTTGAAGGGGGGACTTTCATCGGCCAACCTTACCCTTCATACAATGGCCAAAACTGAAAAATAATACAACTAAGACAATAAAAATTTATCACTCATCTTCTTCATCGGAATCTTCAGATAGGTCCTTGTTCTGTGAGCGGCTTTCAGCATGGAACCAATCCTTCGCGCATACCGCTACTTCAACAATGTCTGCCTTCAGCCGCGATCTCTTGTTGCTCAGAACGCGACCACCTGCACTAAAAGCAGACTCCGAAGCAACTGTAGAAATAGGTACAGATAACAAATCTCGTGCCATAATGGAAAGAATAGGATAAACAGATTCATACCTTTTCCACCAGGCAAGAGGATCAAAATACTCATCATCCATGGCTTCCTCCGAAAAGGGAAATGGATTAGATAAATATTTGGACAGTCACTAGTAGAACAATCCGAACTAACGGTTTTTTGTTTCTTCTTTCCTAACATTAGGCGAATCTTACTAGTCTCCGAAGCAGAAGCACTAGCAGAGACAGATGAATGGTGTGAAACATTACCATATTTAGCCTCATAAGATGCATACAAAGTTCTTAAGCTATTTTTAGCAGCAGATACATATTCAACATGGGAAAATCCCATGTTTTCAGAATACAGTTCTAATAAACCTAGTGCAGCATCCTCCTTAAAACGAGGATCAAAAACTTTAGATAAAGAGTAAAGAAGAGGAACCGGATACCAATACTTAGCAAGTTTTGCAGACATTTCAATTATCATAGGCATTATAGCAGGGTGTGTACTTTCTCTATGCGTAGATATCTGATGAGAAATTAAAACTAATTGTTCTAATCCTAAATAAGATGTTGGGTAGTAAACCCCAGAAAATTTGTTTGAAGCAGTAAAAAAAACTTCCAAAAAGTCATGCAGATGCTCTACAGTTAACCACTCTATATCAAAAATGTCAAAAGCAGGATCATGTGAAAAATATGTAAGTGCATAATCTGTAATCTGCTCTCTATTTTTAAGCATGGATCGCAACATTAAGTAAGTTGAGTTCCACCTTGATACAACATCAAATTTAAATGACAGGTATGGTTTTTGTCTAGTATGACACAGTTGTTTGTACTGAAGTCGTCTAGGGCCAGAAATATGTATAAACAACATGAGATTTCTAATTTTTTCGTAATACGGTGAACAAGTGGCAAGTCCATCGCGAACTATCAAGTTCAAGACGTGACATGCATATCTTTGATGGAACAACCTGACCACATCAAGGGGCAAAGATCTTTTTAAAACGTTAATTGCACTAGTGTTATTAGATGCATTATCAAACGTAATTGAAAAAATTTTGTCTGCAATATTAAAATCATGAATAACATCCATTATCACATTAGCAATAGCACCACCAGAATGTGATTCCGCTAACATTCTAAAACCAATAATCATTTTATTCAGCAAGTATGAATTATCTACATAATGCGATGTAACACATAAATATGAGGCACCCCATTTTGTGGTCCAAATATCAGAAGTCAACGTTATTCTAGATTTTAGGCCTGCAAAAGTTTCAATCAATTTAGCTTTACTAGCTTCAAAAGCTGCCATAGCATCTCTTCGAAGAGTGTTTCTAGGCACTCTTCTAAAGGCAGGGTTAAGGGCCAACTGATTAAATCTTTCTAAATCGGAACTTTCCCCATAAGTAAATGGTAATTCTTGACATATTACAAATCGTGACATCTCTTTTCTCAAAGTCTCAGTAGAGTATGAGAAATTAGATAAAGAGGAAGAAGCGCCAGATAAGTTTAGTGTGGTCTGTTTAAGGTCCTTTTTTAAGTGAGAGGCATGGTGTCTCTTTAGGTGGGTTGTGCCATCAGAAGGTTTGCAAGTAAAATCCGATCTACATATTTTGCAAACTGCCCGCGTGCCTCTGCCCAGGACAGTTTCAATTGAAAAGTGCTCCCAAACCGCAGATTTTGTTGATCTGGGTTGGGTTGGTGGTGTTACTTGTGTAGGTGGAACATCAGAAGGAGTAGGTTGTGATTGTGTAGCAGCGTGTACAGAAGAGGTTTGTGCAGACATGGTATAGGCAGGTTGCATATTTGGGTACTGAAACGATTCAGTACGTTCATTTTGGGACATTTCCAAATGGTCATAATTTTGGGTTTCTGGGATGTTATCCCTCATCATGGCAAAGTTATCTTCCTCCTCAGTGTTGAGGTAGAAAGTATGCGACCTGCCCCTACGGTTTGGTCCCGACATTATTCTAAAAATTTAGGAACCTGATTTGTTGACAGCGGATTGAACTGAGATGATGCTGAAAGCGGAGGAAGATGAGCGCAATAACGATTTGGGCCGCGAATCTTGATCTTGCTTGCTCGATTTGGGCTGCGAATCTTGCGAATCTTGAACAGTTGAACGTATGAGAGAGTTTGAGAGAGTTTGAGAATTTGAGAGTATGAGAATTATGAAAAAAATGAGAGGGGTGGGGTGATATTTATAGGGATTTTTCGGTGTAAAATACCCAAAATACCCCTCCTAAATAGCCGTTTATGACCGTTGGGAGGGGTATTTTTGGTCAAAAGCCATAGAAATTACCAAACCCCCCCCCCCCCAAAAAAAAAAAAATCTGCCCCCTTAAATTAATTTTTAAAAAAATAAAAAATAAAAAAAACAACGGTCATATGACCGTTGCTTGCGGGCCGGGCCGGGCCGGCCCGGCCCGCCGATTCCTTCGCCCGGGCCAAGCCCGGGTCCGCTGCCGGGCCGGGCCGGCTGGGCACCCAGAAGCCCGGCCCGGGCTCCGGGCCGGGCCAGGCCCGTGGCCCGGTCAACGGCGCCAGGCCCGGGCCGGGCCTCGGGCCCGCGGGCCATTTGGACACCTTGAGTTAAGAGCCCCCTACCCTCATATTTATAGCTTTTAATAGTGGGCTGGATACCCAATGGGCTTCATGGGCCAATTCATAACAAGAATTGATATATGGGATTAATGTAGAGCAGGTGACACCTGATCCATTGGATCAGGTGCAAGACACAAAAATGTGAGTGCCCACGAGTACAAGCTCATGTGGGGGCTTGTACTTCCCACCTTTTTTGTGTCTAAGCGCCTGATCCAATGGATCAGGTGCCACCTTTTCTACATTAAATCCTTAATATATACACCCCTACAACTAGGGGTGCATGTAATGACGGTTGACAATGAACGAAATTACTGCACATCAGTTTGTCCTTTAGCCATTTTTTCCTCATACTTTTAGAGAAATGCTGTGTGCACCCCTATTCATAAGGGTGGATTGATTTCACTCTTCCAAAATTAGAAAATCTTTAAATTTAATTTTCAAATCAATCCCATCCTTTTCCTTTTTAAGTTATTTTTGGCATTAAAATTTATATGCACCACTATTTACAGGGGTGCAGATAACAAATACCTACTTTTATCTTTTTGGCTATTAATCATTATCTACACCCCTATAACAGGGGCTGTATGTAGTCTGTTCCACACACAAAAAAAAACAAAGTAATGCAACAACAATTGCTTTGGAAGATAAGACCGCTAGATTGATTGTAAACAAATCACATCAAGATCGCTTATTCACGCAAACCGAGCTTAGCTCAAGCCATAAAGATACGGTGTTCTCTTCTACTCCTCTCGAAGGAGGTCATGTGTTTTGAGTCTTCCACCAGCGGTGTACGATAGAATTTTTAGAATTAGAAGTTCAGAATTTCAAATTCATCACGCAACAATTCGGATCCAACGGAAGCTCATTGTAATTCAAACAAAGAACTAGGATCTAGCTGCAAGGTTAATTCTTCTTTTAAAGAATCTTTTTCCCCCAACTTTATGGCAGGTTTCTTCCCCCCGTTGGAGGCTTCCTAAGCTTCTAAGCGTACCTGCCTTTAGCAGCTTTCAAAGTTGTCCACCCTCCACCCCCACTGGCCAGCGCCGGGGCCACTGCAGCAGCGGCGAAACCAGAATCAACACACTTGCCCACAAAAGGATCAGCCAAACGTACAAGTAATTGCTCGGTTGCCACTCTCCACCCTCCATCATGGAAGGCAAGGGATCGAGCCCCAACACATGCGTTTTAAAATGATGACAATATTATGCACTCTTAAATCATGATAAAAGACAATATGCACTCATGAATCAAGGTAGACTTGCCGCAGGTCCACAAGAGCAGTGTTCTAGAGTAATATGGCGAATTCACGAAATATTCTTATATAAACGCCTATGAAATGCGCAGATATACTTTATTTTCTGGTTGAAAACACGAGGGCTGTAGGAAGCATTTGGTCCGTTCATCGGCAAATCGTCAACATGAGCCGAGTTCGAAACTAGCCTCTCCCAGCGTCGGACAACAAAATTTTGGTTCCGAAACTTTAGGAATTATTCACGAATGATTTACAACTCGTAGCACCATGGGCAACTCAGCGAATTATATTCGAATTCACTCAGCCACCCTTCAATAATACGCTAAATTTTCTACAAGTTCGAGAATTAATTGACCATAGCACTCATCCGCAGCACTTTGGGTTATCAGAGGAAACCATCCAAATACCGTTTTAACCAAGGAGTAGTGAAGCGATGTGCAGATAAATGTAAACAAGGTAACTGGACAAATTCTAGACCCTCAGGAGAGAACAAACCTAAATTTAACTTCCATCCGTTGACAGTAGATGAGTTGAGGTTAGGGTGGCACCGTGCTCAACTAAATAAATGTACTTCAAGATGAGCAGCAGCAGCAAACCCACAACACTAGAGACAAATGCGCCTAATGATCGAAAGCAAACACAATGGGTTGGCATTTCTGAAGATTACCACGGCAGAGCTGCAAAAGGAAACAAGAAGTAAATTTTAGGATTCATTGGTGTGGAAGCCTGACATTCCAACTAACGGGTTTTCATCCACAAATAACTCTGGTCCGTTGTCGAGTAAAACGAAAGAAAATGATTATGGGGCAGGAAAGTAAAATGCAGAGGGCAGCAACCATGTTAGACGATTTGCCATGTCCCAAATCACCAATTTGTTATACAATGGAAAATGAATCAAAAACAAAATTTGTTCCCAACATAAAGGCATGGTTGGCAACTAGAAAGAGGACAGCGAGCAAGCAGGGTAAGAATTTAGTAACAAAGTTGTAGAGAACGCAAGTGAGAGAGAATCCAGGAACATGTTTGCTAGATTCTTGGCGTTTATGTGACAAAACAAAAGCATCATTTTTATTGTCTATTTATTACACTTCAAATGATAAGATTAATGGTGGCAGATGGACCAAATCAAAACGGGTTGGACCCGCCTCAGCCTGCCACTGGCCGAGTTGAGCTCAACCGTGACAAGTCGTCGGCAGGACCAACATGTCACGCCACGAGGCGAGTTGGGCAGCCCTTTTTTAGGGTGGCTCATATTTGGCATGTCCCATCCCGAGGACCCAAACCACAGAAAGTGGGTTAACCCAACAGTCAACCCGCGTGTTGACCCGCCGTTGAATGTTTACCCGCGGGCCAATTTTTTCGCCCTTTTTCCAATTTTTAACTTTTTTACACCATAAATATCACCCTCCCATCTTCTCTTCCACATAAATTTCACCCCTCTTTAACTAATCTCTCATTCCCTCTCCCAATTTTCTTAAATACTCAAAGAGTCAATCTTCGAAGCGCAATCAAGCTCCATCTTTCTCAAGTATCTGTGATGACCGGAAAAAGAACAACCCCGTTGCTTTCTCCTTTCTCATGTTTCAACAATTTTCTTCGGTAAAAATTGCTAATATAATTTTTCATTACATAATCTCTCCATTTTAATTATAATTCTTTTATTTATTTATTACATAAAATCAAACTATTAGAATGCAGCTTATAAGTGACGAATACGAAGTAGTTGACACAAGTGATACATCGGTTTGGAAACATTTAAAAAAGCTTAGACATAAAACAAACAAATTTTTTGCACGTTGTAATTATTGTAAAACTATGTATGTACATTTGAGAGGTCCTGGCACAGATAATTTGATAAAATACCATGAAAAAAGACACGAAAATGTAAGATATTACAGCTAGTTCATTTACTATACATCCTACACAAGTAACTCAACATAAGTAAGAATCTATCAACAAACTGTATGTCCAAATACTGATGACGAGGAATATGAAGTAGTCGACCCATGTACTGTTGCGGTTTGTGCATTTTACAAAACTGCATTTTACAAAACTAAGGCATAAAACAATATTTGAATTTCATCCAGGGTGCAATTACTGTAATACTGTTTTCAAATATCCATGAGGTTCTGACATGGGTACATTGTTGAGATACTATCATAAACACAAAGATATAATAGCTGGTTCATCTTCTACACAAGAATCCAGTTAACGACCTATAACAACAGGTGAAGCTTTTAAAACTGAAGATCAATACGAAAATACGAAAATGATAGGACTTGAAAGAAAGTTCAAATTTTATTAAATAAAACTGAAAATAGACGATAATTTGGCAACGTTAAAGAGATGGACCACTCTCCCAAGTCGCCGATTCTAGAAGGCGAACGTACTCTTCCAAAGAAAGGGAATTCTCAACCTCTCAGTAACTCTCAAATATGAATAAGAATCCATAATCCCCCATAGCCCCCTATAAATAATAAAGTGGAAACTGAAAATTACAAAAAAGACCACTCAAACCTGAAAATTACGAAAAAACCCCTAGAAATCCGAAAATTATGAAAACCCTAATGGGCCAAATTAGAGATCTATCATTACTCAACCCCCGAAAATCCACCTTCTCCTCAAGGAGGTGCATGAAGTCTATGGCAGCCTTGCTCCAAGTGAAGATGCTCTGTTCCCTGGCTCTTCTCCCTTTACCCCATCATCTCCATCATCATCATCTAATAACAATAACTGAAGCTTGCGTACACTACATTGGTGTCCCGAGGTAAACCCCTTATCACATTGAAAACATAACCCCTTCAGTCTCTTTTTATGTATCTCTGCATCAGTCATCTTCCAAAACTGTCCTCCTGATTGTGGCTCACTGTGCTTCTCCTTGCTGGCCCGATCTACCCATGTTGGTGCTCGTTGTCCTATCGCCGATTGACTGTGAAAAGAGAAGATGCCAATAGTCCATCTAGACCTTGTCTCCTCCGTAAGACGATCCTCTACCAACTGTGATAGGTCCATCGTCTCCATCAATCCATGAGGTCTCTGTATGCGAAGCTCAGCGCGTATGCTGGGCTTTAGCCCCTTCATAAAGCTCTCAACCAGTGTCTCCTCTGGGATCCAACGCACTCTTGCCTTAGCGACATTAACTGCTCCTGCAAATTCCTCCTTGAGTGTCCCAAAATCTGTGCACTAAGCAGTCCTTGAGTTCATCCCACGAGAGGAAGAACTACCACTAAAACCATGAAAGTGCCTTCCCCTCGAAGCATATGTCCGCTGCCTCCAACTTGTCCTCCTTTGACAGGTGCATCACCGTGAGGAATCTCTCAGCTCTGTAGATCCAGTCATATCTTCCTCACAGATGGGCATCTTCAATTTCCTCACTCGACCATCCACCCTAAAGTTTCCATATCAGCTCATCCACCAATGTGCTTAGGATGATAAGGTGATGTGTATCACCAATGTTCCATATAACGCTCCAATCCTCTCTGATGGCCTTCATCTCGCTCCACAATACCACCCCAGTCCTCGTCGCCTAAAACAGAGTCTTGGTCATCCCCCTCCTGATCACAGTCTGCCACCACCCTCTGGGTACTCCTCATATGTCAAAATCGAACGGTGTTATCTCTCTACAGTGTATCGAGGGTCATGGGTCCATCGATAATCGTTCCCGTCATCGCCGTGCTCAAATCCGTACTCTGGAAGGTCGACGGTGTCTCTGTAGGTCGTCGGGGGCCATGGGACCCCGGCGGTCTCGCAAGAAGTCGGCACGGCTGCTAGTACCCTGCAGAGGCATTGCAGGGGTTGAGTGCCCCTGCCAGTGCCCTGCAGTGGATGTCTGCCCTGCAGGGGGTTGTCCGACCCTGCAAGGGGCTGCAGAGGCTCAACGCCCTTGTCGAGGGGCTGTTTGCCCCTGCAGGAGGTTTGCAGGGGCTCGGTGCCCCTGCAGAGGGGTTGTCCGCCCCTGCTGTCATGGCGCCTTGCTGCTGGTTAGCAAGGGCTGGCCCATGCAGATTGACTGCATGGGATGGCCGACCCCCAAGTGGGTCCTGGGGCTGGCGGCATGGTTCCTTGCCCCTTCCGTTGTCTTCTGCGTCTTCCTCGAAGAACTAATCAGCGTCTTCAAGAAGTCCTTCGACGAAATCTTACTTTTCATTTCTCTAAATCTTTCGCCTTTGCCCTGTAGATTTGGATTCTCTTTCAAATATGATTTTTTGCCTTGGAATCTCGTGATTGTTGGATTAGGGTTTGCATGAAATTGTCAAACTTTGCACCAAGCGAATCCATCTTCGCCTCTATCACCTTGTACCTTTCCTTGCCCGATGCCCTAAGTTCCTCCATGATTTTCTTCAATTCTTTGATCCCCTTCGAATTTTTCATCCAAAGCTTCGAACTTATCCTTTGATCTTGTTGCCGCCATGGATCGTAGAGGCTCTGATACCAAATTGATAAGACTTGAAAGAAAGTTCAGATTTTTATTCAATAATACTAAAAATAGAAAATAATTTGACCTCGTTAAAGAGGTGAACCACTATCCCAAGTCACAGATTTTAAAGGACGACCTCTCCCGAATATAGAGGGAATTCTCAGCCACTCAATAATTCTCTCAAAATATGTATAAGAATCCATAATCCCCTATAAATAATAAACTGAACACTGAACAAAACAAAAAGACTCCTAAAACTGAAAATTACGGAAAAAGCCCCTAAAATTTGAAAATTACAAAAACACTCCTAATGTGCCAAAATTGCATATCTACCAGAAAAAAGTTACCAACACAGGTAATGCCCCAACCTGGGCATATTTTACAAAATTGATGTATAAAAGATCAACTGAATTTTTCATAATATGTAGATATTGTACACAAATATTCAAATATCAAAGAGATTCTGGCACGAATACTTTGACAATATATTTTTAATACTGGCCACAAAGAATTCAGTTTTCATTACATGTGATCTACTAACCACTCTAGTATACACAGACCACGGTAACATCATAAAGAGATTTCACTACAGATGATAGTGTATATAGGAAGAAAGCTGCAGCCGGAAAGAACTATCTTAGAATGTTTCATTTATCATTTATGATCAGAAGATATACGAGGAGTCATTCAAAGTGCATCGCTAATCAACGTCGAAATCCGTAATATATAAATTTGTATAAAACTATGTAGAAATAACTCCCTTGCAATGTAACGTGTAAGATATTATTAAGCAGATCAGAATTTCAGAATTCAGATGAATTCAGATGAGTGTCGTCTAAAATGTAAAAAAACAAATTATAATTTTATTAATAATATTAAAAATGTTTATTAATTTCTTGTGTTAATTTTTATGTTATTAATAATTTATTACATGTTTTTAATTGTTTACAAAATGTTAAGAAAACTTAAAAAATAGCACAGGTCGGCCCGTGAGCCAACCCACAAGTCGGGCTGTGCCAGCACTCTGTGTATGCACGGGTTAACCCAACCCATCTTTAACTTGTGCCCCATCGGGCTAAGTCCAACCTATGCCCGCAACCCACGGGTCACATGCCAGGTTGAACAACCCAACCCATTGTCCACCCTTAGATGAGATAGACTTTTACATTTATTTTCCACTTTTAGGAGATTCTAGATTTTGGAGAGTGAAATATGGCAAAACTTCTACATTGAGTGGGAGGTGTAGAACCGTTTCATGTCTTCTACCAAATTTTGCTTAACACAAAAGGTGAATGCACATTCTCTACTTTCTCACTTTTTCTTTCACAAATGTTCAAATTCATAATCGCTCAACAAACGGTTGTCAAGTGAAGCAATTGCTTTGTTTATTAATAAATAACAAGGATAATGGATATGCTCAAACAAAATCGGAAGATAAAGACCCGAGGGAAAGGAACATTAGATAGCTTTACCTGGTGGATCATAGAGGCTGCGTTCTGTAGCAAGGACTGGCACACCAAAGAGAGTGTAGTTAGCATTAGAAAGTTGCTTACAAATCAGTACACAAGCAATTGCCTGGGGCTCACCAATTCATTTGACGATACAGCATGGTAAACTGAAAATTTCGAAACATTTGCAGCATTCCCATTCCCCTGGAATGTCGATGGAGAACAACAAGGAAAACATGAACTACCAGTACTCATAACCACTTTCATTTTTTACCATAGATATATCTAAGGGAATTCTTAAATCAGTTACAAGATCATCAGCAGTACAAACCATGCCATGGCTTTCACATCTGACCATCTGCAACTCATGTTATGGCTCCACCAAACTTGCACGATCCTGAGATGGGAAAAACATCAATCAATATCATGCAGAAAACTTCATGCATGTACTACTGATAGATAATGGCAAAACAATCTGTATGTTGTTTGAAAAAAAGACAATAAATCTATGAGAATAGTAGTAGTGCTGAGCTTTTAGGCATTTGGTGATGCAAAATGGGGTGTAGAATACATCAAATTTAGTAACTAATTTTAGGGCAGGTAAGTAAAGTTCCTACACCACGTATTGTTTGCATGTATACTTAAATCATGTCGCAACAGTTACCAATGTGCACAAGGTTGAGACTAAAAATCGTGCAATTGCTTTAACCCACAATGAACGAGCTCAACCCACAAGTAACTAGCAAATGGTTCTATAGAAAAAGCCAAAATGGCATATTCACATACTGATTGCAGAAGAAAAGATTGTTTTTGACTAGATACAAGTACAAGCAAACACAGCACATTTAGATTTTGACACAATTTGAGTTAAACAGAAGAAAGTAAATGGTAAACTTACAGTTCCCATGGGCACTCCTAGTCTGTCTTACAATCAATGGTTTCTAGAAAGTAAGGTTCTAGCTTCTCTACAAGATTGGTTGGGTACTGAGAGAACTCTCCCTGGAAGTGGAAGATCATTTTGGGTCACATATGCAGTTGGGTGGGTGAATTCTCCCCGGAACTGGAAGATCATTTCAGATCACAAATTGGGAGAATTCACGCCTACTCTGACAGTCATTTCTCTCAACACATTTTGGGGAGAAACTACTGAAGAATCTTTCCCAGTCAAAATGGAACCCAGGTGTGCTCGAATAATTGAAGGATTTCCTTTAGTCTACAGGCCAAAGAGTTAGTGGAAAGGGGAACAGAGTTCACGGTCATCTCTTTCCCCAACCTCTCCTTTCCTCTTACCTTTCTACCACTTCTGAATTTAAGCAACAATCACAACCATTACTCCCTTTGTTATTGGCAAGGCTTTAAAAAAAATTGTAAATTTTGGGGATGATGAGTTGTGAATCTAAAAAAATCAATTTCTAAGCTTTGTTATTGGCAAGATTTTTAACTTTTTTATAGATTGATGTTTCTTATTCCGATTTCTGACCTTTGCAAATTAAATTTTCTCAGTGTTTAATTAATTGAGATTTCACATTTCTCAAATCTTAAGATAAACTAGAGTTTTTCAATGTTAACAATCTCAGATGGAAAGTGACTAATTTCAATAAATTAATTTACGATTCTTCTCTTCTTTCTTCTCCAATGAATATTATCATTTAAAAAGTAATCATCATCTAAAACAGAAGATGAGAGTATTTTCATCAGGAAAAAAAATGGATGAGTCTGGAAACAAAAATGTCAAGGGGAAGACAGTTATGAAATTACTTTTCGCCGGGGGGTTGTGGTTCCATGACTTATGTTATAAGTTAAGGGGAACTTTCCTAAATTAACCAAAATAAAACATACCTCTCCATGCCCTTGTGTAACTAGATGATGCCGTCTTTTCAGTTAACTAAATGTGTAATACAACAGATATGGGTGCAAAACTGCAAACAATTATGGATTATTCGCGTTGTATCCAGTTTCATATTCAACGTTTGAATGTGAATATTCATTACTGATTTCATTTTAACATATGCTATGACGCATGGACACACATGACACGGACATGAGACAGTAATTCTTAAGGAGCAAGACACATGCACACGGCATTGCAATCATGTGTGTTATGGGAATGGGTATCAGCTTATTAATTATGATGTGTTCAATTAAAATAAAAAACACTATAAATTTTAGTGATAAACATCTATTACTTCTAACAAAACAAAAAAATCAAACAAAAAATTCAACTGAGGGCATCCAACGCGTGCCACGCAAGTGTCGGTATGTTCGACTTGAACACGGCACTCAGCTTGAAGGGTTGGTGCCTCATAAAAAATAGGACAAATATTGTAATGATAAAATATTTGGAATATCCGAATGTCTGGATGCAAATATTTCAAGCACACTAGATGGTACAATGTATGATAACTTGTAGAAAATACATGATTTTGTCATATTTGTATAGTTCATCATATTAACATAACAGAATATAAACTAAGAGCATGGCTTTTCTTTTTCTTAGTCATATTGTTGATATTCTATTAATATCCACATCCGTTCTTAATTCCAAGTCGTACCCACTACAATGTTTTTTTGTTAGAGTTCTATATCCGATTCATGACACTGTAAAATGAAAACAATTATGGATTTGGCAATCCCTAATTCAGTCCGCGCCCAATCCATTTGCACCCCTAATAGCAACACCTACTCAATTCGTCAGTGTTTTTCTTCTTTTCCCTTCATTTATCCTCTAGATTTTTTCCCCTCTTTTCTTTTACAATCTCCATTATCTCTGGTTTGCTGGAATAGTGCAAACTCTTTCATTGATTTTCCTTATGGTTTTTCCAACCAATTCAATTTCTTCCTCTCCCTTCTCTTCATGTACTGTCAGGTTGCAAAAGCAGATATCATGGTTCATTCAATTACACGTCTTTTTCCCATTATAGTTGATCTGAGTGCAGTTCAAGATGGTAGCTAGGTTCAAGCATCAATAAGAAAAACCAGTAACTAGTCACTTGACCTCCAATAGGCCATGTGACCATGAGTATTACCATCATTCTCCACCTGTGATGTAAAACAGAAGAAATTAGAGTTTTGTGGTGGGGAAATATTAGGGATTTGGGAAAACTAAATAGGGATTTTAATGGATGGGATAGAAATTTGGGCATCACACATAGGCAATCGCTCATCCATTCTCGTGCATCTCGCATGCATAAAAAATTTCAAGCACTAAAGTTTCTCTCAATCCAACTAGATTTTGCAAAGCTTTAATTCCTCAATCTACATTGAATAAAGAGTTCATACAGTCTACATTTATAGCAAAGAAGGTAAAATACTAACTAGACTCGGACTCCTAATTGAAACCAAACTCCAAAAATAAAAGAAATTCTCAGGACTCGAAAAAGGATACTTAAGACGAAGAAGTCCAAAACAAAAAAGGTGTCTAAATAAACTAAAAGTCGAAGATCTCTGAAACTAAATTTCCATCATTCTGTCTAGCTTTAAAGAATTTGCCTCTCAGTGAAAGGTGAAAATGGTGAATATCAGGCGCATTTAGACAGGCTGAACAATCCATATGATGAACATCTCAATGGTGACATGGGCAAATGTTGAGAACTCAACACTACGATATTCAAACTCACCAAGCTCCCATGAGATAATCAACTTGGGGTCGATTCTCTTCGGAACCTGATGAGAACGCGTACGTTGAGCACAATGCCTCTCCACAAGTCCAAAAAGAAACCACAACAAGCAAGCTTTAAACATCACATCATCCTTAACTATAACCATATGTAAACTTATATGTGACTCTACAACAGACTCATAAGTATTATGGTTAATTGTAAATTTTCACATGTCTCAAAATGCAACTCACTCAAATGATATGCATGATGCTTAAGGGATGTACTAGGTACATACACAATGCCTGCCTATAAAGGATTTTACACCACAAGGTGAAGTGTTTTCTTGTGCTGCTTGACAATGATCGACACATTCTCTTGATCTTCAACTACAGCTTCACGTCAATAATAAGTCAATATAATTTTCTTTTTATTGAACATAAATGTATATATGGTTAGCCTCCCAAAATGTGTAACATCTAAATCGTACAACGATGACCTACCTAATAGAATGTATGCAACATCCACCAGCAAAACATCACACCAAATATGATCTTGATCGCTCAAAAACTAAATAGCTCAAAAACTAGATAGACACTAAACAATGCTAGGTATAGCATGTGAGTTCTTATCAACATATGGTTGTAGGTGAGGTTAGCTTTAAACCACATCTTCTCTAGGGCTTTACATGGCAACAAGATTAGTGCGACTATATCCCTCAATCATCACATGAAAAGACTTCATTAATCTTGATATAGGTAGAGGAAATATTCGTCAATTCTAGGTAGGACAACGAACACATAATGACATGCATAAATGCATGTATATCCTCATGCAGGGAAACGTACACATCAACTATCCAACTACAATATGTGTTAATATCATGAATTTCATCTATGTACAATCTTCTATTACAACACTGATGGACAAAGTGGTCATACCCTGACATTAGAAGCATTACATTTGTGGTGATGCCTCACCAATCACAACATTTCCAATTGAAAAACATGTATTTTACAAATTATCGCAAAATCAATCACAATATCATTTACTTCTAAAATCTTATAGGACCCCTTCTAAATTCTTATAGGACCCCAAGAATTCCTGCTGGAGCCATTTGAATAATTTTTATAAATGTGAAAGGTTCCAAGTGGTAGATAAGTAGGAACTCAATAGCTGAAAAAGAAGCATGTGTGATCTCTTGCAAGAAAGAAAATGGGAAATTAGTTAACGCGACAATTTCAGGCTTGGTTATGTTTTCAAAAAGCCGTTAGGTTTTTTCTCAGCTATAAAAGTGGACTATTTATATATGGGAGTTTTCAATGACTATAGGTTCAAGGATAAGTGGCACGCCTATTAAACACTTTCCTATATACTATCACGTGCCTAAGGTTGGCCATTTAAAGAAAAAAAATCTAGTAAAGATATAACAATGGTCTTTTTAAAGTTTGCTCCTAATAAACAAGTTGGCATACTTAGTCATATACTCGTGCACAGCCATTCCATTGATGTAGATGATTCAATTGTTCTAAAAGGTGATCGCTATAAAGAAAAAAATATTTCACTTTGAGCTCTGTCTACGTCTCATCTTTGCAGTGTCTTGAAATCCTCTCTGTCTCTACTTCTCCAGATAAGTTTAGAAAATCTTGGTTGACCCTACCGGTTTCATCTTAGCAATATGAAATCATGCATTTGTAAGACCTTGTGTGCTAGTTAAAAAAGTAGTACCATCAAAGGCTGGAGCGCCTACCTTGATCCTGCACATGGTATAATTTTGCTCGTACCTACATCATCGTGATCATCATGCCTCCTATGATCTTGATCTTTGCATCAACCTCATTTGTCACTCTACCTCGGCTTGTATTACCCATTACTATGCCCACCATCCAATATGTTGTGGCATCATAATAGTTCGATCACATCTAAATTCAATGCGATATTTGTTAAGTTTCACATCAACTAGCTTCCCAACTAGACTCTCTACACTAGTTTTCACTTCAACCATGTTGGAACCTAAAGACGTACCACTACACAATAGCATGCAATAGGTTAACTCTGGTTGAACTTGCAATGCAAAGCAATCAAATAAATGGATGGTTATCCAATACTAAATAAATTCATAACACATGCGCAGGAAAGAAAATTAAGATTTAAAAGATGTAGTTCTATATGCAAAAAAGAAAATTGCAACCTAAAGTAACGATGCAATCACACAATGATAAGAAACACAATCAACAATAATAACCATAAATCCTAACATAATTCTAGAAGTTCTAGAAATTAACAATTAATAATTCAATTCAATTTAAAAATTACACACAAGTGAATGGAGTTTGCACCATTGTACAGCTTCAGATAAAAAATTCGCATGGAAGTTTTAAAAATAGTACAAAGATCCAATGATCCAATCTAGCTTCAAAACAGCTCGATTACAGCTTGCCCAGGTATGGCACCGATACATCAAGTGGTTAGAGTTTATCAAGTACACTATGTAAGTGTCGAGAATACAACCATTAGTGTCTTAAGTAGGAAAGGCGCCATCTTGGAGAATATGAAGGATGAGGTTGGCAATAGGATTTGAACGTCGCATTCATAGTATCCTATATGTTAGGATTTTGGCAGGATATGCTTCTTTGACTCAGGATCCACCTAATCCTTATTGAGAATTTCACCATTATCAATGGTTTTTATGTTAACGAATAGCTATATATGCATTTCCAACACTTCTCTTCGTAACCATTTGATTTGAAAGTTGCATATAAGAGGAGCCGATGGACACTTCAGACAGCACAAGATCATTATCTGAGTAGTGGATAAGTTTTATTGGACGAGTGTCAAGTAAGATGTTGCGCTGATTGTGCCTCATTATCGGATTTGTCAAGCTACCAAAGGTAATAAGTAACACACTGGTTTGTACACATTTTTACATATACATATCACTCATTGGGAACATGATGGCATGACCTTGTATTAGGTTCCCTCACATGCTTAGAAAGTATGTCACTATCTTAGTTCTCAGATATAGATTTTCAAAGATGACCCATTTATGCCATGAAATAAGACTATTGATCTTCACAAGTTTCACACCTCTTCCATGAAATAAGACTATTGATCTTCACAAGTTTCACACCTCTTTTTAAAGATGTAGTTCAATTGCAGAATCTCCATAAGAAAGTTATTGACAAAGATGTTAGGCTCACAAGTTATTTTTAGATAATACTCTTAAAAACTAGGTACGATACTTCAATTTTCTATTGCTATCTTCTGCGAACTAATAATAATCAGACTAAGGTAGTAAATCTTACATTAAGGGATTTGTTGTGTTGTCTTGTTGGCGATCATTTAACTAGTTGAGATCTAGTTTTACCTATGTTTGAGTTTGCTTAAAACTGTGGTTGAAATTGTCGATCATTCAGGTAGTTATTGTTTTGTAAACCAAAGAAACCTAGAGATTTACTTCTAAACACCATTGAAGATAGATTTATTTCACTGGTTATAAGCCAAAGAAATGCATATTCATGCTACGAATAAATTGAAGGTAGATCTATTGCGTCTGCTGAGTCATATGCACATCGTTTTCATGACTCGCACCATGAGATTCATAGAAAACTTTCAGCTACCCATGATAATTACAATTCTGCAGCAAGTATACATAGATAATTGCGTGAATTTTCAGTTGTGGATGAGATGATGCTTAAGATTAGCCCAAAAAGGTCCCTCCTTTAACTATGAACAAGATTCAGGTCCGACATACAAAACACTACAAAGTTTTAAGAAGGACTAGCTTTAACACACATAAGTTAGATATCCCACAAGCTTTTGGCATCGACCCAGTCATGATATGAAGAATTTGACTTCATACCGTCTGCTTGTGAATAATCTTGTGAATTATCTGACAGTCGAATTCTGCATCAACCACTTTAGCATTATCAATTTTCTTTTTTCAGTTCCACTTACACTACCCGAGTTATAACACATGCTATTTTGGGGACATAGATGATATTTTGGATAATGAACTTATTTTGACCAGAGGATACCAACATTATTTGGTCTCCTAGTGGAGAAGACCCGATTCAGATCCTACTTGGTTGCAGACTAAGAAAATTAAACTCAACTCCAGATTTGCTAGACGATTATTATCGTCACATTTATCGAAAATGAATGCTTCGAAGTTAATGAAAGTTGAGGGGAATTTTACTCCATGATAGACTTATTATTGAACAAGAAGGAATTAGAATTCATTTATGATTTTCTCTTTTGTACGTTGGAACTTGTTAAGAATTTCCCTTTTTCATATTTCTTTCTTTCGTATTTTAGTTTTCCACATTAAAAGTGTGAAAACGCCTTAAATCAACAAAAATGGACTCATCGCCCAATAAATCGATCCCCTCAAATTAGCATCTATATGATGACTGAAAAATAAAATGGATATGCTAAAATAGAGGATGTGTGACTTAAAATAACGGTGAGATAATCCGTCGACGAATGGCACGAAATCAAATTGTCAACATTGAAGACTAGGCCGATACCAAACTCTCATAGAATATCCAACTTAATAGCATTGGAATCAATCTTTCTTGAAACTTTGTAAAGATTTGTTCGCTCAAAATGAACCCTTTTCACAAATACTGGAGGGAACCTCTTGACCAATCCTAAGCATCATCTCATCCCCAGCTAAAAATGTATATAATCTTCTATGTAGATCTACAACAATGTTTAGATCACAGATAATAGATCATAGCTAACAGCAATTTTTACTATGAATCTCATAATGCAAGTCATGCAAATAACGTGTATAAGACTCAGCGGACACAATAGATCTATCTTCAATATGTAATGAAAGTAAGTATATGAGTTTCTTTGGTTTACAACCAATGACTACCTTAAATGACAGATATGTTCATTGATTGTTCAGGGCAAAGTAGGCCACAGATAAGAACAAGATCCAACTAATCAATGATCACTAACAAGCAGTGTTCTATATATCGAATATTGGTCGCGTATCGGCCTAGGAAATTTGATATCAGATTGCGGATATCGGGGATATATCGGAGATATTGACTAAATATCGGAGTGTCATATCGAAGGCTTAAAATGATGACATATGCAAACACATATATATCCAAGAAGATATAAATAATACTAACTCAAATAAAAGTATGTTTTGGTTATACTTCTCTCATTTAACATGAATATCGAGGATATTGACTAAATATCGAGGATATTGACTAAATATCGGAGATATTGACTAAATATCGGAGTAGCATATCAGAGGCAAAATGATGTCAAATAAACTCAAAACTGGAAGGAAAAAAATTCAAAAAACTGAAAATAATATGGAAAACTGAAAAAAAAGGCTCGACTACTCACCTTGACAAGAAAACACTCTCTTGCAAAAATTGAATGCCGGACGCCAAAGCTCAATTGATTGTCGCTAGAAATTTTCGCCGGACGGAGCTGAGCTGAGTAGCATGAGGACCGGAGGGTCGAGAGGAGCGGAGTGTCGTGATTAGATTTATGGCACAGCAGCGATTATCCCTCAAAAAACCACGATGCCTTATTTTTTTTAAGTAAATAATTTGAGTCGGGTGACTCAGGTCGGATCCGCTTTTGAGTGGACCGACCCGCTAACTTTATTTTACAAAAACAGTGAATTGCGATCGGTATTTCAAAGGGATATATCGGCTACAATATCGGCCGCAACTCGATATTGCGACGATATTTCACCAAATATCGAAAACTGCAATATATAAACCTATATCGTATCGGTCTAGTGATAAAACCGATATTGCAGCCGATATCGGATACTGGTCCGAGATTTAGAACACTGCTAACAAGAGACAACGTAATAAATCTCTTAAATTGTGATTTGCCGCTTAGTCTGACCATTAATTTATGGATGGAAGCCATAAAAATTGAAGTGTTGTTAGTGTCTTTCTAAGTATCCTTCAAAAATAACTCATGAACTTAACATCTTTATCAAAATTATGATCTTAGGGAGACCGTATAACTAAACTATCTCCTTAAGAAAGATGTGAGCAACATGTGAAGCAAAAACAGTCTTATTGCATAGAATAAAAAGTGTCATCTTCTAAAACATATTCACCACAACTAAGATGGAGGCATGCTTCCTAAATGTGATAGGAAACCTAACACAAAGTCCATGCTAACATGTTTTCAATGTGCGAAT
Source organism: Scilla litardierei (assembly GCA_030789695.1). Classification (NCBI taxonomy): domain Eukaryota; kingdom Viridiplantae; phylum Streptophyta; class Magnoliopsida; order Asparagales; family Asparagaceae; genus Scilla; species Scilla litardierei. The sequence continues at coordinate 87,237,582 of CM061136.1, forward strand.
GGTTATTCGGTAAAGGTGAGTGCAATCCAATGTTCTGCTTCCTATCCTTAACTATCTCACATACTTGACAATAAGACAACCCTCGCAACATCTTGCTTGATAGTCTGTCAATAAAATCTATCCTCCACAAAGATAATGGCCGTATGCGGATTAACTTGTATCCGGCTTGAACTAAGTTGATTTCTGAAACTTCATGGATTTGAGCTAAGCTTGCGAATTTGGATCTGAAAATCTCCAATGATGATTGCAAGGTGGCGTCGACGATATGGTAAAGGGAGGATGACAATGACGAGGTAACATGGCTCGACGATGATATCGTTAACAGAGAACACGGTGTAAACAATAAAATAAGGAAGCGATGATAGTGACCTATTGTGGTAAACAGCGCGGGCAGTGACATTGCTGATGAAGTGGATATAATGGATATGCCCAAATAACAAAAATGATGACGATAATGATGGCGGTGTTAATGTTGGTGTGACAAAGAAGCCAATGGAGATAAATTAGATGGGTTTGTTGGATTTCAAGCTCGGGTTAGGAAAAATGGAAATGATGTATACTAGGGTTTTTTTTCCTTTTTTAATTCTTTCTTTTCTTTTTCTTTTTTCTTGAAAATTAAAATCGAAGAAAAAGCAAAGAAAACCTATCAGTTTTTTGGATAAGATAGCTAAAACCTAAATCTAATCTAACCTAAAAAGAAAAAAAGATGGTGGAAGAACATGAAATTCGGCTATATAACCAATTTGATGTGAAATGAAAGTTATTAGGGTTTTATGGTGGAAGGATCAAAATTTTGGAGAAGAAAAGGGGGGAGTTGTATAATGGAAACATAAAAGCTTTAAGCTTCACATCCAAGTGAAACACACACCAACTCTCGCAAATCACATGTAAAGAGAATTCAAATCACAAACAATGACTTTACACAACTAATTCTAAATTAATTAATTTCCCAACGGTTCCTACCTGCCTCGTATATAAGAAAAACAAAGTTCTACCTAGACTTAAACCGGTAATCCTAAGTAGATTAAAATCAAAAAAGAGACAAAACTTACGAGGAAACAAAAAAGACTCAAATAATGATACATGAAAATCGGTAACCATAAACAAACTGTAACTCACAAAAAAGGATATCCTAAACAAATTTGTATTCCTTCTTCAATAATGCATCCTAAATGCAGTAAGATTCCCCTCATGATGCATTGGAGTTTGTTCTATTTACAACTTAGAATTTATTTTGCTGCACCTTCTCCTTTTTTTCATACTTTACTCTGGTGAAAGTAATACCACACATAGGATAGCATCATTATCCTATGCTTACTTCCGTGAATTATAATGTTATAACAGTCCCACTTTATAGTATATATTCTTTGTATTATACTCAATATAAAAATATTTTTGAGGCTTATGGCTCACTCCATTCAAGTATCGAACACGTGAGTTTATCCTATTGACACCTGAATTTACCTTGCTGCACCTCCTTGTTCATTCTTTACTCTCAAGAAAGTAATATTACTCATAGGATCGCATCATTATTCCATGTTTATTTCTGTCAAGTACAATATCATAACAATCCTACTTTATATCATATATTCTTCATATTATACTCAATATAAAAATATTTTTTGAGGTTTATGGCTCACCCCATTAAGGACTCGAACGCCTCACCTCGTGCTTCCATAGGTGTACAACACATTTGTTGAAGTAATGATTGGCAGCAAAAGGAGAATTATAAAAAAAGCCCACTACCAGAGCTTGGGTTAGAGACGTCCCATCGTTCTTGTTGAGTTGATGTTAAGCATTCTGAAAACATCATTACGTATCAGCGGAGAAGATGCAAGGCGAAATCAACGGAGCGAAATTAGGCGTCGGACAGTTTTGGAAATTTTGGGCTGAATTAGTATTTTCTATTTTTGGAAGGTTTTAGTATTTTTCCTTATTTGACGAGATCTGCTCCTATATATGTTTAAGACAGCCGTCATGTTTTCTTATGCAATTTCTGAGTGATAAACCCTAGTTCTTAGATTGTTAGTCATAGATCTAGTGAGAGAGTAATTTGTAGTCGTAGATCTCGTTTGGAGAGCCGGCTCCCTCTCGAAAGGGGTCGATTATCTTGTGTTACATTTTGATTCCAATAAAAATCCCAAATTTCACCCCCTATCAAATTGGTATCAGAACGAAGATCCGACATGGCGACAACAAGAACAAGTTCCAAGGTGGAAGATCTAGAGAAGATGATGAGGGATATCGAAGCTATCAAGGAGAAGAATGACGCTATGGAGAAGAAGAATGACGACATGGAGAAGAAGATCGACTCCTTCGAAGGAAAGCTCTCCGATATCTCGCAATGATGAAGGCGTGGATGGAGAAGCAAGACAACCCACGTCGCGAGGAGGACGAGTCCAAAAATGGTAACTTTTTTGCTCAAACTTCAGATCTAGGGCCAAAGGAACCATCTTTGGACAAGGGAAAAAGCAAGATCATAACTTTGGGCGAAGAAACAACCGGAGGAGAAGGCGGTGATCGCGAAGAGGCAGATCCGGATGAAGCGAGATGTCGCGAGAAGGTCGTCGGGACCCTAGCCCTCCATGGGGGGTCGGCCCGTTTGCGCAGCCCTAGGAGAATTCCTGGGGGCTGCACGGACCCCAGGAACTTCCTAGGGTTTGCACGACCCCCAGGCACCATCCTGGGGGCCGCACGGCCCCCAGGCTGGGGCGCAGAAACCCCAAGTCAATCCTGGGGTGGCAACAGCCCCTAGAGCATGGAAAGGAGCAGATTTTCACCCTGGGGACTGGTTCAGGTGCTAAACAGTTTTCGGGGGCTGGTTCAGGCGCTCGTTAAGGCCCGACGCATCATCAATACACAAACGGGCAACTTGAAGATCATTTCCAAGGATCATGGACGCTGACAAACCATTTAGGATGAGAAGAGTAGCCAGCGAGAGCCCCCAACAAGGAGGAGGATATGGAGACCCTTGGGGTAACCTTTGGGAGCATCGAGGCCCAATTGGAGATGATGGAGGTTAGGAAAACGGCGGTATAGAAGGACCATGGGATGAAGGGAGAGCCCAATGCAATGCCCAGCACAAGTATCATTTTGGGTTGCCAAGGGGGGAGGGTGAATCAAGGCAACGCGGGGTTGGAGAGCAGGGTCCGAAAATTGAAGATGCATATTTTCGATGGAGAAGACCCGTACGCCTGGATCTATAGAGCTGAGAGGTACTTTCAGGTGAATGGATTGACAGCGCCTGAGAAACTGCAGGCGGCGGGGCTCTGTTTGGAGGGGAAGGCCATTGCATTGTACCAATGGAAACCAAGGTTTTAGGTATCGGTTTCGGTCTCGATATCGCTCTTCCGAAAATTTGGGTTTCGGTATCGGTATCGTCCGTTTCGGCGGTTTCGGACGTGAGTTTCGGTTGGTCAGTATCGGTAGTTTTAAATACTTAATACCTATTAAATACCTATCAAATAACTTCAACAACTAGCTGGATGATATTAACTTAATATTATTAAGCATTTTTTAAGAAGTCGGTGACCCTTCAATCTGCATAAACATAAAATGATATTAGAAAAAATAGTCAACAAAAATAATTGAAATAAAAACTAAAAGATGAATGGCACATCATCTTAAAGAACGAATGGCAAACTAGTAAATAATTGGTATGTGTACGTAGCGAGCAAAGAGGTCTGTTCACATAGGAAAGCCACACCCAAAAATATCTAGTGCCGATACTCACATCACAAATTTTGCTACACACACTTCAATTATTTACAAGTTTGCCATTACAAATTGATTTTCGATGGCAGAACTTGTAAATAAATAAAATATGTTTATCAAAATGTGCGATGTGAATAGCTGCACAACTTAATGCTGCCCTACGCCATCCCTCACCTCAAAGGCTCAAATCACTATCTCCTTCCCTCGTCTCTCCTTTTGCAGGCGACGGCGGAAAAGACATCGGGGCTTAACAAAGGCGACGATGAAGGCGGCAGCAACGGAAGAGGTAAGCCAAATTCTTCTATTTTATTTTATTTCTCTTTCTTTTTTTCCTTCAAATTTTCTGTTGTTTGCTCCTTTTTATCGGATTACTGTAGTTTTTGGTAACTTAATTCCTTCTATTTTACTCATTTTTCCTTTCATTTTGGCCGGAACGGTGCCGTTCCGGCCCGTTTCGGTCGGAACCGGTCGGAACGGCACCGTTCCGGCCGAAACTGAGATAGACCCTCCGTTTCGTCTCGATCTGCACCGAGACCGAGACGAAACGCCCGATACCGAAGGGTATCGGGCGAAACCTTAAACCTTGATGGCAACTGCAGTGGCTGTAGATCAGATCGTTGAAAGAGTTCAATGAGTGCTTGCTCGATCGTTTTCGAGATACTCATGGAGGGGACTTGTACGAGCAGCTCATTTCTCTACAGCATGGGGCACGGTGAAGGACTATGTGGAACAAGTTGAGGCACTCGGAGGACGGGTGAGGGTATCCCAGAGGCGGCCTTGATGGGAAGCTTCATGAAAGGGCTTAAGCCTAACATTCGGGCTGAGTTACTCATGCAGCGACCGAGGGAGCTGATGGATGTTATGGAACTGGCGCAGATGGCGGAGGATAAGAACGCATCTGAGCGACGCGCAAAGGGAGGATGGAGTGGATGTGCCTTCTGTCCGGCAGGTCAGGCAGGAGGACAGAAGCCAGCAATACCGGGGGGCAGGCGGGCGGGCTTCTGGCGATCAAGGAGAAGGGCAGCGTCACAAAGCCTAGTGGGCCGTTTCGGAGGATGACAGAGACGGAGTGGACGAATAAGAAGACGAAGGGGCGGTGCTTCCGATGTGATGAGAAGTACGGTCATGAACATAGATGCTGGGAGCGAACCTTACAGGTACTCTTGGTGCATGAGGAGAACGGAGAGACTGATGTTGAGGAGGACATGGAGCAGTTCTTGGAGGCAGCAAAGGTGGAGCAGGAGCAGACACATTTGGACGTCGTGGAGGTATCACTCAACTCCGTAGTGGGGTTCACACCGAACCACACTATGAAGTTGATCAGAGAGATATCGAAGCAGGAGGTGACGGTGCTGATTGACAGTGGGGCCACCCACAACTTCATTACCAATCGAGAGTTCTGGAGCAGCAAGGGTTGGAGTTGGTGGATACGGGTAGTTTCGGGGTGATGATGGGCACTGGCCAGGTAGAGCGTGGGAGAGGAGTATGCCGAGACGTGGTACTGACCCCCCAAGGGGTCAGAATTGTGGAGCACTTCTTACCACTAAACCTGAGTAGTACGGATGTCATTTTAGATATGAGATGGCTGCAGAGTTTGGGGGAAACCAGGACGAATTGGAAATTGCTCCGGATCAGGTACCAGGAGGGGGGCAAGTTGGTGACGCTTCAAGGGGATCCAGGTCTGTGCCGTTCGCAGGTTTTCCTAAAGGTGATAGCTAGGACCTTACAGGCAGAGGGTGGTGGCTTCTTGGTGGAGCTACAGGGTTTCACGGTGGGCATGCCAGGAAGGAGACAAACCTGCAGAGATCCGACGTGTTGGATCAGTTTGGAAGGGTTTTTCATGAACCTTATGGACTTCCAACCCCACGAGACCATGAGCACTCCATAGTGCTCAAGAAGGGAGTTGTGTCAGTTAATGTCCGGCCTTACCACTACCTCCAGATTCAGAAGGGGTGATCGAGAAGATGGTGGATGAGATTACACAGGCGGTGGTCATCCAGCCCAGCACTAGCCCGTTCTCCAGCCCGGTGCTACTCGTGAAGAAGGATGAAAGCTGGAGATTTTCTGTAGACTATCGGGCACTGAATAAGAAAACTGTACCCGACAAGTTTCTTATTCAAGTGATCGATGAATTACTGAATGAGCTGCATGGGTCAACAATATTCTCGAAGATCGATTTAAAGTCGGGCTATCATCAGATCCGAATGAGGGGGGAAGATGTGGAGAAGACAGCCTTTAGGACCCATGAAGGCCATTACGAGTTTCTGGTCATGTCCTTCGGGTTACCAACGCACCTGTCATATTCCAGGCCTTGATGAACAAGGTGTTCAGGCCTTACCTCTGGAGATTCGTGCTCATCTTTTTTGACGACTTACTGGTTTACAGCCAGACCATGAAGGCGCATGTGGAGCACTTGACGATGGTGCTACAGGAGGTACAACATCAGCCTTTCGCCAACAGGAAGACGTGTCTGTTTGGCCAGCGGAGCGTGGAGTATCTCAGTCATATAGTCTCCGCTGATGGTGTCGATGTAGAGAGTTCGAAGATAGCGGCGATGGTGGAGTGGCCGCATCCTACCAGCTTACGGGGATTGCGGGGATTCTTAGGTTAGACGTGCTACTACAGGAAGTTCGTCAAGCACTGCAGCACTATTGCCTGGCCCTTGACGAAACAGCTAAAGGACAATTTTCATTGGGGGGAAAGCCACTACCGCATTTGAGGCCTTGAAGAGGGCCATGACGAACATTCCGGCGTTGGCGCTTCTGGATTTCAGCAGGCTATTTTGTGGTGGAGTCCGACGCATCTGGATATGTACTGGAAGCGGTCTTGATGCAGGACCAGAGGCCGGTCGCCTACTTCAGTCAGGTACTATCAGCTAGAGCATGGCTCAAGTCTGTGTACGAGCGCAAGCTAATGGCCATAGTTCTCGCCATTCAGACGTGGAGGCCATACTTACTGGGCCGACCCTTTCTGGTGCGTACTCAGCGGATGGTTACGGAAGAATATCAGAAATGACTGACGAAGCTTATGGGGTACAAGTTCGAGATCCAGTACAGGCCAGGATTGGAAAACAAGGCAGCTGACGCCTTGTCGAGGAAGAAGGGAGACTCTCAGCTGGCGGCTTTTTCGCTGCCAGTATTACTGGATTTAGAGCCACTAATGAGGGAGATAGCATATGATGGGGAGCTGGGCAAGATTAGAGCGGTGTTACTTCAGGACCCCGCATCATATCCAGGCTACATGATGGACGGACAGCGCTTACTGCATAAGGGGCGTTTGGTGGTACCGAGGAGCTCGATTACATTCCGACATTGCTACAGGATTTCCATAGGAGTGCGATAAGGGGACATTCAGGTGTCTTCAAGACATACCAACGCTTGAGCAAGGAGATCTATTGGGTAGGGATGAAGAAAGACGTGGCAGCATAGGTAGCCAAGTGTGACGTTTGCCAGCGTCACAAGTATATGACTACAGCTCCTGGAGGATTGTTACAACCACTGGCATTACCAGATCGAGTTTGGAAGGAGGTCACCATGGATTTCATTGATGGGCTTCCGAAGTCGGAAGGATACACAGTTATCATGGTGGTGGTTGACAGGCTGAGCAAGTATGCACAATTCGTGGCGTTGCGACATCCGTACACAGCTGTGACAATAGCAACATCGTTTATCAAGGAGGTCATCCGATTGCATAGAGTACCGGAGGCGATCATTACAGACGGGGACAAGGTCTTCCTTAGCCATTTTTGGATAGAGCTGTTCAAGATGAAGGGGACAAAGGTGAAAATGAGCACAGCGTACCACCCCCAAACTGATGGCCAGACGGAGGTCGTCAACCGGAGTATCGAGACATATCTCCGTTGTTTCGTATCGGATGCACCGAAGCAATAGGCCAGGTGGTTGGCTTGGACGGAGTATTGATACAATACTTCGTTCCATACGGCGGCTCAGACCACTCCTTTTGGGGTGTTGTACAAGAGGGACCCACCGCAGTTGTTGCATTACGGTCGGGGTTCCACACCAGTCGCTCAGGTGGAGCAGTTGCTAGAAGAGATGGATCAGATGCTTCAGGAGTTAAAGCGTCACTTATTGCGGGCACAACAGTTGATGATGGCCCAAGCTGATGGACACAGGCGAGACATTTAGTTTGCAGATGGCGACATGGTCTACTTGAAACTTCGCTCATATCGACAGAAATCACTGGCTCACAGGAGGAATGAGAAGTTATCTCGTCGTTATTTTAGCCCTTATAAGGTGGAGGCGCGTATTGGGCAATTGGCTAATCAACTGGGATTACCCCAGACTCAGCGATTCATCCAGTATTTCATGTTTCACAGCTGAAGCACGCCATTGGCGACCACACCTTCTGCCTCACTACCGCCGACACTGACAGCAGACATGGAGGTGCTTTTGGCGCCATCAGAGGTAGTAGGGGCTCGCCAGGGACAGGCAGGGGAGCGCGAGGTTCTGGTGAGGTGGTCTGGCCTACCAAACATGAGACGACATGGGAACCCTACGACGTCATTAAGCAGAGGTTTTCTGACTTCCACCTTTTGGACAAGGTGGTTCTTTTGGGGGTAATGATGCGATCATTATGTATCAGCGGAGAAGACGCAAGGCGAAATCAGTGGAGCAAAATTAGGCGTCGGACAGTTTTGAAAAGTTTTGGGCTGAATAAGTATTTTCCATTTTTGGAAGGTTTTAGTATTTTTACTTATTTGACGAGATCTGCTCCTATATATGTTTAGGGCAGCCGTCATGTTTTCATATGCAATTCTGAGTGATAAACCCTAGTTCTTGATTGTTAGTCATAAATCTAGTGAGAGAGGAATTTGTAGTCGTAGATCTAGTTTGGAGAGCCGGCTCCGTCTCAAAAAGGGTCGATTATCTTGTGTTCCATTTTGATTCCAATAAAAATCCCAAATTTCACCCTCAAATCTATCAAAAACCTATCACATTCATAGACTATTGAGAAAAGTAATACGAAACCAAAACGAGCAAAAAACGCATCTCTTTATCTTCAAGGCGGGTCATCATTTGTGTAAAACACCCGTCATGTGAGAGTTTTGGGCCAAAAAGGGCAGATATGTTTGTCTTAATAAACTCGGTATGAACCCTAATCCAAGCAAAGCCCATTTAGAGGGATTTGTTTCCTAGTCAAATTGGTTTAGGTCCAACGCAGTAGAAGTGGAATTAATTAAAAGATTTCTTTCTAGAAAATGCCTTGTACACCTTCAAATGATATGAGACTTTTACCAAATAAAGGACTTGGTTGTGAGTCTGAAAGCGAGAGAACCTTGAGATTAAATCAATAAAAATTAACAAGAAATTAAGAGTATTGCAACATCAAGAATAAAAACCACCAAAATCTTATTTCAATAAGATCTACTCTCATCATATAAATTATAACTTCTAGCAGATTAAAGAGAGAAGTCGTTACTCTATTTGGTTCATCTAGCATCAGAATGTTGTCGGGATCCAATGTACTCAACAATGTTTTAATATTTTATATCATATTTCTATCAGAAGGGGGGTTTCCTTTGCAGACAGTTGGATATCAAACAATATATTGGCTATATAACAACGTATTGGGGGTTCTCCCACACAAACATTAATAATTTGGGGATAGTTCTAATGTCCTCAATGTCATCCATCAAAAAATAATATCATTCCATGCAAAGAAATGTAAACTAGAATCATAAATTGTTGGCACAATGAAAAAAAAATCTTCATCATCTTAGCCTTCATCCCAAAAATTTAGGATCGGCTTCATGTACTCAATAGAAAGAGAGCAAAATAATAAAATAATAATAACAAATAAAAATTAATAACAATAACTGTACTAATAACAACGATAAAAGAAATAATAATAATAATAATAAATAAAAACAAACAAGTAAAAAAATCATGTCGGATCGTGACGTGGGATCTTCCTTTCCATGCATTACGATGTAGCTTGTTCTTCCGTCAAACCAAGATCTTTCATACCCTCTCTTATCACTTCCTATCATGTCTTCTTCAATCAACATTTCTTTCTATTTTCTATTGATCTCAACATTTATATGTTCTGACTTCCTAACAAATGCATCAATAGGTATTCAACAATGTATATGGTCAAACCATCTCAAGTAAGATTCTCTCATCTTTATCCTCTATATAAACCACGTCTACCTTGGCGTGAATATCCCCATTTCTCACCTTATCTTTTTTAATATTTCCATACATTTACCGTAACATTCATTTCTCTACCACACTCCTACTCTGTTATTCTTCTTGGTGATGACCCAACACTCTGCACCATATAACAAAGTAAATCTAATCATCATTCTATAAAATTTACCATTTACCCGTAACAGTACATTCCAATTACACAACATTCCTATTGCAACTCTCCACTCAACCAATCTGCTTCGATTCTATTATCAACATCTTATCTAATCTACGCATCCTCCTAGATAATTGACTCGAAATACCTAAAACACTTACTATTATACTTCTCATATCCAGATTCATCGCATTATGATTTGTAAGCCTAACTTTTACTAAACATATATTTCATATACATGATCTTATTTCTTCTATGTCTTATTTCTTCTATGTCTGAAACATTGACTCTCCAATAAATGCCTCTAAAGTTCTAACTTTATATTGACATCCCTTTTGATCTCATCTATCAAAACAATATCCTCTGTAAATTACATTCTGTAATGCACTTCATTTGAAATATGCCTAATGAGCGGATCAATCATTACAGCAAAAAAGAAAGGGACTCAACGTCGAAACTTGATATAACAAAATGGTGATTGGAAAGTAATCTATTCCTTCATAAATATTTACATTAATAATTGCTCATTAACATGTCTTGATTAGAGTAACATACTCTACTGGGACTCTCTTTTTCATTGAAGCATATCATAAAATCTCTATAGAGAATCTACCGTATGCTTGCTCCTGGTCAATGAAGATCATATACAAAACTACATCACGTGCTTTATATTGCTATATAAGATGTCTAAGTAGATGGATTGCATCTGTTGTTAAACATCACGGCATGAAATCGAATTGATCTTGTGATATGGTGATATTCTTTCTCAACATAAACTTGATACTCTCTTCCATATCTTCATGATATGACACATTAACTTGTATTCATGATAGTTAGAATAACGTTATATATCATCGTTATTTTTACAAAAGTACCAAAGTGATATTTCCTCCCACCGTCGGTATTCTATTTGATTTTAAAATGTTGTTAATAAGCTTTACTAGCCATATAATAGCCACGCCTCTTGTATATTTCCACATCTCTATATGAATCGCATCTAGTCTACATGCTTTTCTCGATTTCATTCCTTTTTAAAGTTTCGCTCACCTCCCATACTCTGATTCTTCGCACAAACTTTAATTCAGTGCTTCCAAAGGAACCTTGTTAAGTTCTTGCTTGTTTTTTGAAATTTTCTCCAAAAACAATGATTTAGCTATTCACATAAAATCATGATTCAGCTCTTTATATAAAACTGTGATCTAGCTCTTCCGAGAACATCATTAAGTTCTCGCATATAACAATGCAAATAAATAAATAAATTATTGGATATCAATCAAACATGAATTTAATTAACTCATACCAAATGACAAACTGTATCTACTAGCTAACTGAAATTGGATGAATACATCTAGAACTATTAATGAGATGAAACTCTTGCTCCATGTTTTCCCTTGGTTTTTGGAATTGTCTCCATAAACAAAGAAAAGTTAAAAGCTAGAAGCTAAGTATTATTCCGGTTTTGAAACATACAAGTTACTAATAATTTGGCCATAGCCGTTATACCTTAAAAATTAAATAGAAAAAATGTATCAATAACTTTACTAACAAAAATATTTTTAAAAAGGATTTATGATTAGGCTAATCCCCAGTCATCTTTGATGAATGAGCCTTCTTTTTACTAAAGGAATTAGTTGAAATTTCAACTAGGATATTTCCTTCTTGTCCGTATCTTAATTAGGGCTTTTTATCTCAATCGGGCCTTCCTCATTTTATTTTTATCAGTTTTGCTTCATTGTTGGTAATCCATAGCTTGGTTCACATGTATGTTTGGGCATAAAGGGAAATAAAGCAATGAAGTTGAGAGGAAAGCAAGGAGATTCATGTAGCAATGGGGTATTGGATTTTGGATCTAAAGCATAATGGGCAATAGGTTTGGCTTTTTAATATGGAATTCGAATAAGAGTTTGACCTTGAAATCCAAATCAATTTTAAGAAGTTAACCAAGTATGATCTACATCAAACAATATTAACCAAGAATCACATCAGCCCCCAATGCTACCTGATATTCATAAGGATTTATCAGTCCTACATAGTGACCAATGTCCAGAATATCGTCAATATGGTATCAAAATGAAACCATCATTTCCATATCGTAGCAGAAGACGTTCACAATAATACATTGGCTGATATTGTTTGTGACGACAAATTATTGGCAATATTGCTATGATGCTACTCATCTTTTGGCAAAACTGTCAAAAGAATCCTTAAGATCAAAAATGCACGTTAACACCAAATGATAAGTACTAATCGTTTATGTAAGTGTAATTAACTGATACGATTTGGATCGTATCAAGGGAAAATCAGCGAAGAAAAGGGATAAAAATTGGAAAAGATGAGATTTTTATTGGATTTTTGAGAAAAGACAAGATCTAATAGCAAGATAAATTGAGCCCTTTCGAGAGGAACTCGCTCTCCTAACTTTGATGAACGAATCAAAGCCTAAAACCCTCACAATTGACACTTAGAATGTTCTTCACACAATAAGCATGCCTCTCATGACGGCGAACCCTAGATATAAATAGAAAAACCTAGGAACAAAATAACATAACAAAAGACTAATCTGCCCTTCGACGCCTCTGATAGTAAGTGACCCATCCGCCTTGGGTCCCGCTTGGACCCGTGCCCGCCTCTGAGGGTGCGGCCGTATCAATACCCGCCCCTAAAAGAGCCACCTTGTCCTCAAGGTGGAAATCCGGGTACTGCTCCTGTATCGCCTCATACAGCTCCCATGTCGCATCACACTCCGGTAGCCCCTGCCAGTAAATGAGGACCTCCCGACGTCGCCCAGGACCTCTCCGTACCGCCCGGACATCAACTGGCTCGAGCATCACTTCCATATCATCTGTGAGCGTAGGAGGAAGTGTGGAGGATGCAGTATGCTCGCCAATCGCCCGACGCAACTGGGAAACATGAAACACCGGATGTATCGCTGTCCCTGGCGGCAGCTTCAACCTGTAAGCAACCTCTCCAATCCGAGTCTCCACCTCAAAAGGCCCATAGTAACGGGCCGCAAGCTTCTCGTTCCTCCTGTGGGCCAAAGACTTCTGCCTGTAAGGTCGAAGCTTCAGGTAGACCCTGTCCCCCACCTGAAAAGTCACATCTCGCCGATGTCCGTCCGCCTTGGCCTTCATCACCTGTTGTGCACGTGTCAGGTGCCTCCGCAGCTCCTCCAACATCCTATCCCTCTCCTCCATCTGCTCCTCCACCTGTGAAACCGGTGTCGCCCGGTGCCCATAGTAAACCAAGGAAGGGGGGTCTCGACCGTACAATATCCGGAAAGGTGTCGTCCCTACCGCCGAGTGGAAGGATGTATTGTACCAATACTCCGCCCACGCCAACCACCTGGTCCACTGTCGGGGTGTCTCCGAAGCAAAACATCTGAGGTAGGTCTCGACACTCCTGTTGACCACCTCGGTCTGACCGTCCGTCTGCGGGTGGTAGGCGATGCTCCGCTTCAGCACTGTCCCCTGCACTCGAAACAACTCCTCCCAGAAATGACTAGTGAAAACCTTGTCCCGATCGGACACTATAGATTTCAGAAACCCGTGCAGCCGCACCACCTCTCGCAAAAAAACCCCGCCACCGATACCGCTGTGTAAGGATGCTTCAAGGGAATGAAGTGAGCATACTTACTCAGTCGGTCAACCACAACCAAGATCACGGTGAACCCCTCCGAACGCGGCAAGCCGTCTATGAAGTCCATGGACACCTCCTCCCACACCTGCTCAGGCAATGCCAAAGGCTGTAGCAGTCCTGCCGGGGCCATCGCCATGTACTTGTGACGTTGGCAGACGTCACAAGCCGCCACCAATCGCGCGATGTCCTTCCGCATGCCCGTCCAGTATACCTCCCGAGCCATCCGCATATACGTCTGCTGCACGCCCGAATGCCCTCCGATCGCCGACCCATGGAACTCCTGGAAAAGAGTCTGAATCGATGCAGACCCCCGCGGAATCACCAACCTCCCCTGGTAGAGTAACCTTCCCCCTTCTATCGTGTAACCTGGCACCCCGTCACCTCCACCCTGTAAACTCTCCCTGATCCGCTGCAGCTCTGGATCTGCCTCCGCCTCCTGCGACAGCTGGTCCAAACCTCTCCACTCTGGTATCGTCATCGCCTGCAGCTGGCTCCCCTCATCTCGCCGGGACAATGCATCCGCCGCCTTATTTTCCAGCCCCGGTCTGTACTCAATATCGAAACGAAATCCTACCAGCTTCGACAGTAACTTCTGGTGCTCCTCTGCCACCAACCTCTGCTCTAACAGATACTTCAAAGCCCGCTGATCTGTCCTCACCACAAAAGTTCGTCCCAACAGATATGGCC
>CM061136.1:87252442-87399938 GCA_030789695.1 Scilla litardierei
AATATTTTGTACGGGATATAAAATTGGCATATTTAAACTCGGAGAAAACTTTGTAAAATCACAATTAATTTATATAGTCCATGTTGAAATTTTTTTTAAAACATCGCTCTTGCAAATTATTATCTATGGTTTACTAGGATTCTATTTTTCAAAATATAACTATCTTAAAGATCCTGAGACCGTTCTGCCGTTAGTCAACTAACCTAACGGTGTATGACGTTTCCACATGGTCTACGAGATAATTATATTTTCTAGTTTCCTTTACCATATGTTATGCTTGAGATATATGCGTGGTTGTTTATTTTTATGCCTGTAGCATATTTAGAACTACGTGGATGTTTAAATAAGTAAAAATGTGTCTTTCGGGATCGGCCATTGTATACCCATTTACATTCCTTGTACTTTTATTTTCTTTTGAGAGATTTGTAAGTGAGGAAATTTTTATAAAAAGCCAAAGCTCGGTGCAACAGCATATGAAGACGAAGGTTCAAAATGAAGATATAGGGACCCGACTTGGGTTTCCGAAGTTGTAATTTTCTTTTCTTTTATGGACTGTAAACAAACTTTGGACTGTGTACTTTTTTTGGGTATCTGGCCGATCCCCGCATTTTTACTGGTGTATTTCTTTATGCGTGAATTTTAATTTATATTAATTCATGCTTATTTTAAAATGCGTAGATAAATGGCTAAATTGGCTAGCGTCGTTTTCGAAGTCCTTGACTCTGCAGGGAAGAATTACCTGAGTTGGCGAGTGGACCTGAAGTTCCACTTGCGTTCGATGGCCCTCCTTGGGTCCATTTTGGCTCCTTCCTCGGCCCCAGCAGCGGCCGAAGCTTCTGCTACATCTAGCAGCAGCTCTCCAACCACTGTATCCGATGTAGATAAGGCGAACGCCATAATCTACATTAAGAAACATATAGATCGGACCTTAAAAGCCGAATACTTAACGGTTGAGGACCCAAAGGACCTGTGGACAGCGCTGGAAGCACGTTATAAACATCAAATTGATGTTGTATTACCGCGTGCCAGTTATGAGTGGGAAAACCTCAGACTTCAGGACTATAAGTCCGTCGCTGAGTATAATTCTGCACTTCATAACATCACCTCACGCCTAAAGTTGTGCGGTGAAGAAGTGACGGAACATCGCATGTTGGAAAAGACATTTACCTCGTTTCACGAGAAAGATGCAATCCTCATGCAGCAGTATCGTGAACGCAATTTCACGAAATTATCCGATCTGATCTCATGCCTACTTAGGGCAAAGCAGAATCGAGACTTACTACTTGCAACTCATAACTTACGTCCAGCTGGCACTGCCCTATCCCTGAAGCCCACCACGTTTCTCCCCAGAAGTGGAAAAACAAGATGAAGGCTAAAAACACCAAAGGAAAAGCTGTAATAAAGCACCCAAGAGGTGCAGCTCCCCAGACTAACAAAAACAATAAGGGAAAGCGAAACTTCACTTGGAAGCGAAAGAACACCGAGCAAGTGTCACTTCCTAAGAAGAACTTGGAGGATAAATGCCATAGATGCGGCATGACTGGCCATTGGTCCAGAAACTGCCGCACTCCTCGCCACCTCCAGGATCTATACCAGGCGAGCCAAAAGTCTCTACCTGAAACAAACTTGGCGGCTGTCCAGCCGCCAACAATGTTTACTGCAAAAGACTTCGAGAACGACGACCTTCTCGATTGAGCATCATCTTTATCTATGCATTTAGAATTCAATGTATCTTCATCTTTTATTTGCTTTAGTACGAACTTTTATTTTTGAATGTTGTCTACATTTCGCTCAAATAAAATTTCGTTTTTGCTTATATAGCTGAAGTATGAGTGCCTAGTGGACAGTGCCTCGACACACACAATCCTTCGCGATCATTGCTATTTTAATATCGTAAATAAATATGACGGTCCTGTTATCACAATTTCAGGACTGTCCCAAATAATCGAAGGATCTGGTGAAGCAATTATATTGCTCCCAAATAACACAAGACTTCAAATAAATAATGCATTATTCTCTCCTAAATCAAATAGGAATCTCGTAAGTTTCAAGGATTTCCGTTTAAACGGATATCACTTAGAGACCAGAGATGAAAATAATGTTGAATATCTGATTGTCACTCGTCATAAAGATGACCAGAAGATCATCTGCGAGCGATTCAAGGGACTCCCGTCGGGTCTCTACCAAACATACATTCAACCAATAGAAGCCAATATGACTGAGCACCAGACGTGCCAATCACTGCCAGAGTTCCAACTCTGGCACAATAGACTTGGTCACCCTGGAACAGCAATAATACGATGCATCATCACTGAATCCCATGGACACAAATTGAAGAACCTGAAGATTCTTCAAAAGGGTGAATTTCCTTGTCTCCCTTGTTTCAAGGGAAAACTTATAACGAGACCATCCCTCCTGAAAGTAGGATTAGAGTCTCCTGGCTTCCTTGAGAGAATTCACAGTGACATTTGCGGGCCTATTCACCCCGCAAGTGGTCCATTTCAGTACTTCATGGTACTGATTGATGCATCAACCAAATGGTCTTATGTGTGCCTCTTGTCCACCCACAACCTAGGTTTTCCAAAGCTATTGGCACAAATAATAAGGTTGCGTGCTCATTTCCCCGATAACCATATCAAGAAACTACGTCTTGATAATGCGGGAGAATTTACTTCACAAGTCTTCGAAGACTATTGCCGGGCAACGGGTATTGAAGTTGAACATACTGTAGCACATGTTCACACCCAGAATTGATTAGCTGAGTCCCTTATAAAGAGACTACAATGGATTGCACGTCCTTTGCGTATGCAATCCTAGTTGCCGGTGGATGCTTGGGGGCATGCTATTTTACATGCCGCGTCACTTATTAGGATAAGACACTCTAGAGGTCATACTTTATCCCCGATGCAACTAGCATATGGCGGCACCTCTGGATATCTCTCATTTGAGAGTGTTTGGTTGTGCGGTATATGTCCCAATAGCACCACCTCAGAGGACCAAAATGGGTCCTCAGCGTCGTCTAGGTATATATATTGGATTTGATTAGCCCTCTATTATCAGATACCTTGAACCCCTGACGGGTGACGCATTCAAGGCACGTTTTGCTGACTGTAAATTTGATGAGAAATTTTTTCCTAAACTGGGCACACAGTCTAAGAAGCCAGAAGCTTCTGAGACCATTAGTTGGGACCAGAAGTCTTTGTCCCTATATGATCTGCATACTAATCTGTGTGAAGATGAGATCCTGAAGATCCTTTACATCCAGAATACAGTACATCTTTTACCGGATAAGTTCACGAACAACCAGAAGATTGTCCGTTCACACATCCCTGCTGCCAATACGCCAGCTAGGATTGACATCCCCATAGATGGATGCAATCCACCGGCAGCAGAATTGGCTGTACCTCAAATGAAAAGAGGACGCCCACCATGTTCAAAAGATAAAGTTCCTCGAAAGAGGAAGACTCCTGGAGATACTAAGATTATCCCTCCACAGGATGCTGAGCTCAGACCAGCTACTTCTCTCCTCCTGATTTCCCCAGCAGAGGAAACAATAGGAGAAACATCATTAAATTTTTTACATACTGGAGAAGTACTGGACAGAAATAGCATAGTCGTCGACGACGATTTTGTGTTCGATATTGCCGTTCACGTCACTGAATATGACGATGACGTCGAACCACGATCTCTAGCAGAATGTAAATACAGAGATGATTGGCCAAAGTGGGACGAGGTAATACGAGTAGAGCTGGACTCACTCTTGAAACGCAAAGTCTTTGGACCAGTAGTCCAAACACCAGTAGGTGTAAAGCCTGTGGGATATAAGTGGGTTTTCCTAAGAAAAAGAGATGAAAATAATGTGATCGTTCGCTATAAGGCATGCCTTGTAGCCCAGGGTTTTTCCCAAAGACCGGGGATTGATTACGAAGATACGTATTCCACTGTCATGGATTCGATCACATTCCGATTTATAATAAGCCTAACTTCTCTGGAAAGCCTAGAAATGCAGCTCATGGACGTTGTGACTACATATCTATATGGCGATATAGATAAAAATATCTATATGAGACTTCCTGCTGGGTTTAATCTACCCCCAGAGATGACAGAGATGCCTCGGGACGTATTCTCTGTAAGGCTACATAGATCATTATATGGTCTAAAACAATCGGGCAAGATGTGGTATAACAGACTTAGTGATTTCCTTGCACATCAAGGATTCACGAATAATGAAGTCTACTCGTGTATCTTTATCAAAAGAACGGGAACATGATTCGTCATCATAGCAGTATATGTAGATGACTTAAATCTCATAGGATCTCCTGCAGAGATCAATGAGATATCTGAAAGCCTAAAACATACTTTTGAAATGAAAGACCTAGGCAAAACAAAGTATTGTCTTGGCTTACAGATAGAACACCTAAGAGGTGGAATCCTATTACACCAATCTAATTATACAAAGAAACTTCTACGCAAGTTTCATATGGATAAATGTCATCCTTTAGGTACTCCTATGGTCGTAAGATCACTAGATGTACATAAGGACCCCTTCCGGCCACTGGAAGAGGGGGATGAGATACTGGGTCCTGAAGTACCCTACCTCATTGCCATTGGAGCACTTCTATATCTCGCTAACTGTACGCGTCCGATATAACGTTTACAGTTAATCTCCTAGCCAGACACAGTGCAGCACCCACAAAGTGCCACTGGAACGGAGTAAAGCATCTTCTGCGATACCTCCAGGGTTCAATTGATCTGGGACTTTACTACCAGAGAGGTGCCTCCCCCAAGTTATTTGGTTATGCTGATGCAGGTTATCTCTCAGATCCGCATACGGAAAAATCCCAGACAGGTTTTGTTTTTACCTACGGAGGTACTGCTATCTCCTGGAGATCGGTAAAGCAAACCACAACAGCTACATCTTCCAACCATGTCGAGCTCATCGCGATCCATGAAGCAAGCAGAGAATGTTTTTGGTTATGCTCCGTCGTCCAACACATTCTCCAATCCACTGGCCTGAAGCCGGTGATTTGGAGCCTACTGCCCTATTTGAGGACAACGCTGCGTGCATTGCTCAGCTTCAGAAGGGCTACATCAAAGGACAGGACAAAGCACATTTTGCCCAAATTCTTCTGGACGCACGAGCAAAAGAACGACAAGCAGATTGAAGTTCGATAGATCCAGTCCTGCAACAACTTAGCTGATCTTTTTACTAAGTCTTTGACCAAATGTACTTTTATAAAGCTTGTAAAGAACATTGGTATGCGACAATTGAAAGACCTGCAAGCCTGAAGCTTGTACTGATCAGGGGGAGTAACCTGTGGGTTGCACTCTTTTTTCTTAAGCTGTTGGGTTTTCCCACTGGGTTTTCCATAGCTAAGGTTTTAACGAGGCAAACACACTTACTCTGGATCCAGAAGTATCCACCCCTCTTTGCCTCAGATGCTGAGACCAAAGTGATGAATGGGTAAGGAGGAGTGTTATGAATGAGGGAGGCCTTTGGCCTCCCCTCCTTCATTACCCACTTCATTGGTCCCCATTACTATGAGTAATGTGGACCCTTTGTCTCCTTGAGGCCCTCCATCTCCCCTCTCTACATGAATATATAGAGAACCATGGCCTAGTGCCATAGTTACTCATTCTTTTGCTAAGAAAGTTTGCCTCTCTCTCTCTCTTGAGTCCTATAACTTTCCAACAAATCTATGATTATTAACAATAACATATCAAAAAAAAAGTTAAGAGTAAAAAATATATATGTGGCCTACATGTATAATAATAATGTTCATCGATTTCATAAGTATTTAAAAGGTTATGTGCTCATGATTAATGTCAGAAAGCTATGCAAGTTCTACTTTTATATAAGAGAAGTTATATTATTGTATTTTTACAGTTCCGATCTTACTATCTGCTCATATCTTCTGTAAGGATCGCCTTACCCTTGCAATACTAACAACAACACACTAGAGGGGGTTGAATAGTGTAATGGCAATAAATTGTGCAATTAAAATTGAACTTGCAAATGCGGAATAATAAGTGCAAGAGGAATTAATCAACACAATCAATCCAAACGCAAACACAAGAATTACCCTGGTTCCCCAAACTTGGGTACGTCCAGCCACACCAATATCCAGTATAATTCTCACACAGAGAAGTGAATACAATCTCATACAGAGATACCTCACACAGTGGATTTGGATTCTCACACAGAGAAATTCTTACTCTCACACAGAGAGACCTCACACAGAGGATTTAGGATCCCCACAAAGAGATATCATTGCTTTCACACAGAAAAACTTTTTCTCACACACACAGAGAATCAAACTCTCACACAGAGAGATGTCAACCAACCCTCACACAGAAGGTTATACTCTTACACAGAGAGTAACTAGCTCTCACACAGAAAGCTAGGGTTTGAATGAAATAACAAAGTAAAACAAATACTCTTACCTATGCCTTGAGATAAACTTACTCATTAATAAATACAAGGCATGGAAGAGAATCTCCAAGTGATGAGATTTGCATGAAAGCACTTGGATGATTTCTCTTGAGCTTGACTTCAGTGCATGAAGAGGAGAATGAGCTCTAAGAGGGAAATGAGAGAGTTTGAGAGTGGCTTATTTAATCTCTAAGGATTTTCAATAGCATCATGAAGCTCTAATGAACTCAGCCCTCTCATATATATATATATATATATATATATATATATATATATATATATATATATATATATATATATATATATATATATATATATAGGGTAAAGTGTTCCTAGGGTGTCTCCTTAGATTAAATCTAAGGAGTCGCCCCCATTTTCTCCCATCTCCCACAATTTTTTTTGAAATTATTTTTCATAGCATTGTTGGTCACATCATGGATGATCAACATACCAAAAATCAAGTCATTCCAATACTTTAAAAGCCCCCATCTATCCCTTGCAACTTCAACGGTCTGAAAACGTGCTGAAAAACACATAAAGTTGCAAGGGGTAGATGTGGGCTCTAAAAGTATTGGAATGACTTGATTTTTGGTATGTTGATCATCCATGAGATGAAAAACAATCCCAAGAAAAAAAATTTCAAAAAAAATTGTGGGAGATGGGAGAAAATGGGGGCGACTCCTTAGATTTAATCTAAGGAGTCACCCTAGGGACACTTTACCCATATATATATATATATATATATATATATATATATATATATAGAATAATGGCTATCATACGCCATATGAGAGACTCTCTCATACGCCCTCTCACATAAAGCACCCAAGTACAAGCCCACATGGGCTTGTACTTGGTTGTACGTGGTTGCTTTATGTGAGAGGGAGTATGCGAGAGGCTCTCATATGACGTATGATACCCATTAATCCCATATATATATATATATATATATATATATATATATATATATATATATATATATATATATGAACCCTATATGAACTCCCAAAACCCAAGAAAACAGCCAAAAACAAAAAGCTGCAACAGCTAGATTTTGGTCTGAAACATCACATACAGTCGACTGATGAACAAATGACAGTCGACTGTTCAACGGCTAGAAAAATCCCAACGGCTACAATCTGAGCCATGACAGTCGACTGTAGAATACTACACAGTTGACTGTAAAACAGACAGTCGACTGTATATACTTCATCAGGCGACTGCTGCATGGGATGGAATAAAACAGAGAGTTGCACTCTTTCTCCCAATATGCATACAGGCGACTGAAGAACAAATGACAGTCGACTGTAAATAGACAGGTGACTGCTTATCCTTCATCAGTCAACTGCTGCAGGAGATGGAGAAAAACAGAGAGATGCAATATTCGCACTTATGCCTATCAGACGACCGTTGACCATTTCACAGGCGACTATAAATATACATGATACTGTAAATTGAGCATCAGTCGACTGATGCGAAAGCTCAAGTAGAGTCAATAGAAATGTTGACATGAGCAGTGCACTACAGTCGACTGTAGAAGGCTCGACAGGCGATTGGAATCATCTGGTCGACTGTAAAACCTTCGACAGGCGACTGTAGGAGAGATAGAGATTCCAAA
The DNA here is from genome assembly GCA_030789695.1 of Scilla litardierei. Taxonomy (NCBI): domain Eukaryota; kingdom Viridiplantae; phylum Streptophyta; class Magnoliopsida; order Asparagales; family Asparagaceae; genus Scilla; species Scilla litardierei. Next base: position 87,260,494 of record CM061136.1, read on the forward strand.
TGAGTCTTTCGTCAAGATGAACCTATTGGGTTGGATTCTATGATTATCATAAGACTCACTAAGATGGTTAAATGCATATGCATGAATGAGTAGACTATCTATCAAGGCATTACATTAAACCTAGACTCAAAGAGAGAGAAAGCAATAAATGAAATATTACATGGATTACAATGCTTTTCTTAGAGTCTATGTCTTCAATCTTGATGCATTGATGCTTCCCATCATCTCCAAGCTTTGACACCCCTTGAGTCCAAGCTATGTCCCTTCTCCACTTGATGTCCATCCTTACACCAAGTGTTTAGTCTCCAAAAATGATATTCTAGAAATGTTAACTATGAGACTAAAATAAGGAAGTCATTTGCAAAAACATAACGGTGTGATCATCATCAAAATAACATTGGTATGAAACACCAATACTCAACAATCTCCCCCTTTTTGATGATGACACACATTATGTAAAACATCAAACAATAAAGCACAAATGCCAATGAGCTCCCCCTACTTATATGCACCAATTGTAAAATGAGATACACAATTGTAAATACTCATTTTACCAAATGAAATAATGAGACATCATGGTTACATATAATAGGCATTGATTACATAAACCATTTGTAATAGAAAATATTCATGCACACATAAATGGTTTATACAATCCCACATATCTCTCCACATAGATATATCTTGATCGGCCCCGGATATACACCCGGAGAACGATTGTAGTTTTACCGCAAGCGCACGGTCAAGTGGCGAGCGGGTATCGAACACGAAGAGTTGGTGTTGGCTCCAATCTATCCTAGGTTGGCTCGACTACGAAAGTTTTATTGGTGGAGATGGTTATGGTATGATGTAGTGACAATGGTGATGGATGTCTGTGTCGGTGATAAAGATGTTGGGTAAAATATGGATTCAAATATAATATAATAGAAGTGTCTAGAGCTAGGAAATCCCCACTACGGATCGTCATGCATCATTGTGAATAGTGAATCTCAATATTACTAGCTTGTGTTGAGGTGAACTAAGTCGTAACTGAATAGAGAACCAAGCTCACGCTCTCGTGCTATTACCGGTCTATAGCAACCTTAGGATAGGGCCCAATCTCTTGCAAACCCTAGCCTAAGCCGCTAGCATTAGGATCGACATCATCGTTCAATCGCCCATTGAGCCCACTCTCGTGCAAACTCGAGTTACGATCTAGGTTGTGGTAGTTCGTATTCGTCCAATCTCTTGCAAACGAATATTGGTATAGATTTACAATAAAAATCCTAGCTTTGGTCCAATCTCTTGCAAACTAAGTCTAGAGAATCTCGATTATAAATCTAAATCGAATATCTAGGCCTTCCCATCGATTAGAATCCAATCTCTTGCAAACCCCAATCGATAGAAATCCCTAGCTATCCGTAATAAATCGATCACAACCTAACCTCCTAGAAATTCCAGAAATTTAGAAATTCATTCATCACAAATCTGAAATTAGATCCATAGGGTTCATCCACATGCCCGAAAACAACAAATCTACTCAAGAATAGCAATAACGATATGAGAATCAATAAAAATCATTGCTTGCATACAAAAAGATAGAAAAACAAAGATTCAAATAACAAGAACAAAATACTTATCTTTGATGAAGATCTTCAATCCAAACACAAGCTTTTAGATCCAAGAGGGGGCCTAGGGCATGGCCTTACCTCTAAAATAATCACTAAGAAAACATCACGGGAACCCACTCTAATGACGGCTACAACCCCCTTATATAGCCTCCCAAAACCCTAGAAAATAACCCTAGAAAACCCCTCAAATTCATGCCCAAAAATAGCCCTGGCCGCAACTTAAAATCTGGGCCCGCCGTCACTCGGGCCGAGTGGCAATCTGACTCGGCCGAGTGGAAATTCCAGCACTGCAGTGTCAACTTGTAGAAATTCTCCAGATTTTATCCGACCTCCGATTGGCACGTTCTTGGTGGCGTTGGAACTGTCATGAAGTCTAGTATCCATAAAAAATATGAGAAAAATACTTTGATTGCTAAAATGATAGCAGATTTCAAAATATGTTAAGGCTGTCTGAAAATCTGGGCGTGTGTGTCATCGGCGTCACTCGGCCGAGTGTGATTCTTCACTCGGTCGAGTGGACTTGTCTACTCAGTCGAGTGACAGACCCTGTAGAAAAATAGTAACTTCGAGGTCCTCAGGGGTCTGTCTCCGGGGGTGGCTCGGCCGAGTAGCTTTCATCATTTGGCCGAGTGGTAATGTGTACTCGGCCGAGTAGGCCATCGACGGGTCTCTGGGAATCGCAGTAGATTCGGCCTCTTCTCTGGAAAATTTCCCTGACGTACTCGGGCGAGTGAGCTTTCTCACTCGGCCGAGTAGGACTTTGTCATTCGGCCAAGTATACGCTGAAAAACATTGTGCATGTATCCGTTCTGGTCGGCCGAGTGGGCTTTCTTGCTCGGCCGAGTGTGTGCTTCACTCGGCCGAGTGGCATGCTGTAAATGCCCAATCTTCTCCGTTTCTCCTCCTCGTCGCTCCTATGAAGTTCCTTCTTCTTCCACTCTCCTCCATCGCCGATAAGTCTGCAAATGAGCCGTGGGCGACACTCCAAAGTGGGTGCAAATCCTCTTGATCTCAAAATCGCTCCAAATCTCTCCATATCTCCTGAAATACGACAAAAACAAGAAATAGTGAAAAGCATCGCAATATTGTCGAATAATCGTGAAAAACGCGATATGTGCGATCAAAATAGCATGCAAATATGCAGAAAAAAGGTGTAAAATATGGACCGATCAAAATCCCCCAAGCTTGCCTCTTACTCGTCCTCGAGGAAGATAAGTAAAGAGACGAACTCGGGACATGAATACAAAGGAAATGAAATGAAAATGAAAGAAAACGAGGTGGAAGGGGTCGCTAGATTATTCTCTCAGATCTCAAGCCATAAGCTACACATCACGATAACTCAGAAAATACGAATCTCATGCTATAAATATTTCATATCTTATTTAAACATGGTACTTGCAAGCTTTTAAGAACAAAGGAAGGGACTCCCTAAATTCATGCAATCAACTCATATCCACATCATGCATTTCATAGAATTTAATATATGAATGTTGGCGATGCACTTTTCAATCAAAAGTTATAAATGAAGCATATAAGATACACACCAAACATGCAATAGAGAATAGAATAGGAGCTATGGCATTCACATATTTATTTCAAATCATGAAAAATCTACATATCTAATATATTTTGCAAAGTCGAAACATTATCGAATATTCACATTCATGCACGTCTCCACTCTAATGTCATACTCACTCATTTGGTCAAATGAATTCACCCCCAAGCTTAGCTTGACGCATCACATCTAAAGGAATATGCTAGTGGAAAATGAGATTTTTGCCTTGGTTTTCCCAAGTATTTTGTGGCTCCAATAATGAGATAGAGAAATATCTTTCTTTTTCTTTTTGAACATTGTGTTTCTCATTTTTCTTTTTGGATTTTTGTTGGAGCTATATGATTTGTATTTTTGATTTTTGGCTTTTTGGACTTTTTGGAGCAACCTTTTTCTCTTGTAGGGATTTTTGGAAAATAGATGCGATATAAGTAGCTTTAGGAGGTGAACTCAAGTGACATGTAAAGAATAAAAAGATATATATGGAGAAAGAAATAATTGTAAGGACCATGTCTATGGGGAAAACACTAGAAGGGGGGTTGAATAGTGTTTATGAAAATTTAAAAGGAATTTACGCTAAATAAAATGCAGTCCAACAATTAGTGCGGAATAGAAAACCAACCCAAAGAGAAACACACGCAAACGCAGATATGTTTCAAGGGTTCGGATTACCCAAGTCAACTCCCGACTTGTTCCCGGTAATCCTACGTCCCTACCACCCGGATACCACCGGATACTCAAGTTAGAACACTAACTTGAGGTTTCCTTAAAAACCCACTTGTAGCAACCCTACAAGTGCAATTGAATACAATCGATGTCCTTGACTCCCACAACCAGGTAGCAAGCAAAAACCACTCTCACAACCGAGAGCACAATTCAAATAAAGAAGTTATGAAATCTGAAAGCAACACTTACAATCACCTATGCCTTGAAGTAGAACTTGAAGGAGAAGTGTGATGTGTGTTGAAGAACTCTCTTGGAAGAGAGGAGAAAAGCCCTTTCTCTTGACTGCACCAATTGCCTAGAAGATCAATCTTTGGTTCTAGGTTGGAGAGCAAGAGAACAACATTTGGAAACACTTAGGGCTTTGGATTTGAATGCTTTGATCTTTTGAAATGAAAGCTTGAAGGATTTTGCAATGAATGAGTAACCTTCCAATGAAATAGTAGAAGCTCTATTTTTAGCTTTCTCAAATCCACAAAACAGTTTAGGCAAAAACCCAATCGAAATCCGTGAGAAAAATCTCAACGAATATAATCTGAACTCGCGACAGTCGACTGTTGAACAATCCACAGTCGACTGTTGCACAGTCAACAAGGGTAGGTGAGAATTCATAACGGTAACTTACCACGTGGACATTCGACTGATGAAGCAAAGACAGTCGTCTGTTAAACCAACAGGCGACTGTACATTCTTCGACAGGTGACTGGCCGAGAGATGACTAAGTTAGACAAATACTGGAAATCTCACAAGATACAGGACAGACGACTGATGCAAGGAACACTGTCGACTGTTAATCAGAACAGGAGATTGTATAACCTTAAACAGACGACTGTCACAAACATGATAAATTTCCAGAGAGCTGAATCAAAGAATTGATTTACAGACAGGCGACTGTTGCAGCATAGACAGTCGACTGATCTAATAGACAGTCAACTGTATATACAGCATAAGTTGACTGGCCGTAGAAGTGCGATCAAAACATAGTTTGGGCAAGGAGAGACAAGCGACTGATGTACAACACACAGTCGACTGTCACAAGGACAGGCGCATGTGAATCGTTCAACAGTAGCCTGTGCGAAATAATCAGAGAAGGCCCAAAACTGCATTGTAATAGTCTGTGCATAACAGACGACTGTAGAACAAAACACAGTCGACTGTTTTTGAGACAGACGACTGTAAACTGTCCAGCAGTCGGCTGTTATGAACAATCCTAGCACAAACAAAAAAGAATTGAATTGAGATCAAAGAACAAAGGTCTAGAGATGTCCTATGACCGAAAGTAGATGTGTGTGAGTGCTCCATCAAAGATCTACTTCTAAGCTACATACTAGAAGAGATAAAAGAAAAATTACATTGACAAATAATCTCTTCTTTCCATCGTATGAGCTTGAAGTCTTTACGGAGCTTCAATCATCAATCTACGATCATCCAATTCATATCATTTGCCTTCAATCACGCTTGTGAGTCATCCATTACTAGTTGATATTCATAGTAAGCTTAGGCAATGGATTAACTGCAAAATAGGGGATTAGTCACAAGTATTTATGTTTGCTCATCATTAACACCAAGAAGGGAGAAGTCCAATACTCAACATTCTCCCCCCTTTTGATGATGACAAACAAACATAAACAAAAAGATAAATAATTGTGCGTAATGAAAACTTACTCCTCCTACATAGATGCCAATCAAGTTAGTTAACAAATATTAGAGCATCTACATAACAATTGAAGCAAATGAGTGAGATATGAATGAATTTAATTCAAGAAATCTAGGAAATGAAATCCCTATTCATTGTAATCTTACTCCCCATGAATCTAAGGCAATGAAAATCTTAGATTCAAGCGTTAGAACATACTTAGCACATCTATTATGAATCTTGTATGTTTATTTCTCTCCCCCTATGGCATTATCCAAAAAGGTGGAAGCAAATAACAACAATAATAATAGTGCTAAAATACGAATTAACAACAATCAAGGAGTATAAAGATATATCGAATCAAAAACTCATAAAATCTCATCATATACACATGTGAGTAATGGAATTGAAATCCAATATCAACATTTTAGATATTCGAAATGAAAATAATTTTCACAAATTCATCACATCAACGAAAGAGCATGAATTAACCAATATCAAATCAGTGTATTGTCTCAAAAGCACATCAAGGAGAGTGAAGCATACATAGAGACAATATATCATACATCACACAGAAGTTAATCAATATAGCATAGTGTGACACAAGAGAGGGATGCAATATCATATATATATATAAAGCAGCTGAGTACATCAACGGATGGTCATCAACATAGCCATCCCCAAAAAGGTACATCATGATCAACAAAAAAATACATCATCATGACGACAGCAAAGTATATCATCATACATATATAAAAGTGTTGCAGACAGCATCATCCATCATACAAAGACAAAACATATATCATCACTCCAAATAACATCACTCAAAAACATCGATCTAAGGGTGAGCGTCTCCAGGGGCTGCGGACGAGGAAGCAGGCTCTGAAGCAGCAGGAGTGTCCTCTGGAGGAGGGTCAGAAGGAGCAACAGAAGCAGCAGCAGCAGCAGCAGCATCCTGTGTAGAAGCAACACCAAGAGGCTCAACGACTCCAGAAGGCTGAGGAGGAACATGAGGCTGAGGAAGATATTGTCTCAAATCCTCAAGGAAGGGAATTCCCTCATGGAGGAGAGAGAGAGACAGCAGCCTGTAGATACCAGAGACCATCGCCAAAAGAGTATCATGTGATGGTGGAGCAGATGATGATGAAGGCAAATCAGCAGGTGGCACAGTGGATGAGGATGGAGCTGAAGTAGTCTTCCTCTTCTTCGAGGCAGTCTGCAGAGCCGAAGAGGACTTCGAGTACAGTATCAAGGATGCCGGTAGTCGAATACTCACCGCGAACGCGGTTCGCATAGAAGAGCTTCACCAGAAATGGGTAGGCTCTGGGGGACTCGCTCTGAGAGAAGCGAAAAAGATCGGCTAGGTGAGTAGCAGAAAGAATGTCAGAGAGTCTCTCAGCAGTGAATGCGGGGAAAGCAATGTACCGCTCCCTAAGTAGGTTGATCCCTAGGAGAGAGTGAAACTTTGCCAGACAAAGATCGTCTCGGCAAACAGGAACCAGTGGATCAGAGGGGGGTACAGCAGGAGGCTCTTCAGACGAACAGGATACAGAAGGAGACACATGAGGGATCTCAGCAGCAGGCTCACTGATGTGAACACCAGTAGGCTTGCGCTGACGATGAATCAAGGGCTGAGCATCGCTAGACGAAGAAGAAGGTGAGTAACCTGGTGAAGATGAATGCACGGGTGACTGGGCATGCTTGGTTCGAGCTTTATAGGGTTTCTTTCTCTTGGCAATGAGTTTCTTAGGAGCCCTAGGTTGTTTAGAAGCGATCTTCTCTTTTCCCTTAGGTTTAGGAGCCATGGAAACAAGAGAAGGAGAAACTAAGGCAACAAAAGGAAACAACGAAGAACAAGAGAGAGAAAGCAAACCAACATAGGGAATACAGACGATCACGGAGAAGAAGATTAAAGACAACGGTAGAACACGATCGACAACGACGATTAGGAGAAGATCGACGGTTGAAGAAGCGAAAACGATCGTTTTTGTAGAGAGAAACGAGCGGGAAGTTGAACGGTCGAAGCGGATGAGAGAGAAAATCGACGTGGGGAGTGATCGCGTCGACTGAATATAAAATAGGGGAAATCAATCTGAGCCGTTGGATCAAGGAATCGACGGCTCGGATCAAATCACATGAACCGACCCTTGTTAGTAAAAAACGCGAATTTTTATGTTTTTTACGTTTAAAACCCGTCTAAAATGGTTCCCGTATTAAACGGCTGTTCATTTGAAGTATTCAAAAAAATACGCGCTCTTTTAGGGGTTGACGAACAAAACACGTTTTATTCCAGTATTGCGCATTTTATGCGTTTTAAACGCGTTTTAGGGGCACTTTTAAATCATTTTGAACTATGATTTAATGATCATACTTTGGTATAGTACATGCTACATGGAATATAATAGTATGATCATGTCATTTTGGTTAAAACTATGAATACAATTTAAATCATGAATATAGAACTTATTTTACTCTTATTTCATATTGATATTATTGATTTTTAAGTTCATTTGGATGAATGATATCTTGACAGTATTGGTATTTTTAGTCACGTTTTTTATCTAGATTAACGAATTAAACACAATTTAACCCGTTTATGTATTATCTTGGAATATTTGACCGAATTTTTGACCAAACATCTTTTGAAATTGATCGAATTAAACACGTTTTATTCACGTCCCGAATATTTCCCGTATTACGTATTGCTAACAAGGGAACCGACACAGCAGGAGACAGTCGACTGGAGAACAAAAGTCAATCGACTGTATGAAGTGATAAAATTAAAGCTCAGAAAGATGGGCAGGCGACTGGCAAGTATAATGCAGTCGCATGTCCACTGGACAGTTGACTGACATATACTCAACAGTCAGCTGACCGAGAATTAATACAGATCACAAGAATAACAGAGAAAACTGTAAAAATTCGACAGAGAGTACAGTCGCCTGATAACTAAATTGCAGTCGCCTGTTACGCTAACAGTCGACTGTAAAACAGTCATCAGTCGGCTGTGCGAAAGATATCAATTTTCATATAGAGGATATAGAGTAGGGCAGTCGACTGTCAAAGGAAAAACAGTCGTCTGTCCTGGTCCAAAAATGCACAGTGAGATTGAATTTCAGAGAATAAGAACACTCACCCTAGGACCTATACTCTAATCACAAATACATCTTAAAATCATTATGAAAACAATAAATCCATTGAAACACAAATTACTCCAATCAACTTTGAAAACTCATGAAATCAAATAAGTCACAATTGCCTTTCTTAATCTCATAAAACAATACAGCACATGAAGAAAGACAATCAAAAGAGATATGAGCTCAATAAGGAGTTATAGCATGAAAATTGAGCTTCTAGATTTCAGATTCACCCATAATTCTCAATTCTCCACGCAACCTCACAAATGAATCTTCTTTAAGAGGTTTATTGAAGATATCGGTAATTTGTTTTTTTGGTTTCAATGTACTCTAAGATGATGTCCTTCTTAGCTACATGATCATTAATAAAATGGTGTCTCACGTCTATGTGTTTGATACGGGAGTGGTGTACCGGATTCTTGGAAAGACAAATAGCACTTTGGTTATCATGATAGGGCAAGTATCACAATTGACACCATAGTCACTAAGAGTGTGTCTCATCCAAAGAACTTGTGCACATGCAAGACCCGCGGCAATATATTCTGCTTCAGTCGTGGACAATGACACCGAATTCTGTTTCTTAGAGAACCAAGAAACTAAGGAATTTCCTAAGAAATGGCATGTGCCACTAGTACTTTTCCTGTCGGACTTGCATCCGGCAAAGTCGGCATCACTATATGAGATTAACTCATACGTGCTAGACTTAGGGTAAAGTAATCCATAATCTAGGGATTGATTGAGATAACGAAATATTCGTTTAACCGCAATCAAGTGTGACTCCTTAGGTCTTGCTTGATATCTATAACATATACATACGGAAAACATGATATCGGGCCTACTAGCGGTTAAGTAAAGCAAGCTACCGATCATACCTCGATATAGACGAATGTCTACATCTTTTCCGCTTTCATCCTTGTGTAGATGAGTAGTAGTACTCATGGGAGTCCTTTTGCTTGAAGACGATTCCATCCCGAATCGCTTAATAAGCTCCCCTGTGTACTTTGTCTGATGTATGAAAGTGACATTCTCCATTTGTCGAATTTGCAATCCAAGGAAGTAGGTGAGCTCTCCCATGTGGCTCATCTCAAACTCATCCTTCATAGACTTGGAAAATTCTTGACAAAGATTAAAGTTAGTATAATCAAAAATAATATCATCTACATAAACTTGAATCAAAAGAATGTCATTTTCATAATCTTTAATGAAGAGTGTAGAATCAACTTCTCCCATTTTAAAACCTAAATTCAAAAGAAAGGTCTTAAGGCGATCATACCAAGATCTAGGAGCTTGTCTCAATCCATACAACGCTTTCTTAAGTTTGAAAACATGGTTTGAAAATTTCTCATGAATAAAACCGGGAGGTTGAGAAACATAGACGTCTTCATTTACAAATCCATTTAAAATGCACTTTTAACATCCATTTGAAATAATTTAAAATTCTTATGGGATGCAAAAGATAAAAGCAACCTAATAGCTTCTAATCTAGCTACGGGGGCAAAGGATTCTTCGAAATCAATACCTTCCTCTTGCCGGTAGCCTTGAGCTACTAACCTTGCTTTGTTCCGTGTGATTACCTCGTTTTCATCCGTCTTGTTCTTGAAGATCCATTTGGTCCCAATAGCTTGGTGACCACTTGGAAGAGGTACAAGTTCCCAAACTTCATTTCTCTCGAATTGCGCTAGTTCTTCTTCCATTGCCACTATCCCAGAGCTATCCTCACAAGCTTCTTGAATATTCTTTGGCTCAATGGTAGAGACGAATGCGCAATGGGAGAATTCTTCAATTCTTGATCTCGTTCGAACACCCACACTAATATCTCCAATAATTTGGTTATGGGGATGGTTGCGAACGGTTGGATAAGCTTTGGGTAAACCTGGATCACTAGGAACAACTTCAACAACTTCGTTAGAAGTGTTAGTCTCAACAATATTATCATTAATCTTAACATTATTAAGAGAGTCATAAAGAATCTCTACATTATCATCATCAACATGAGGAAAGTCAAAATCTTCTTAAAAAGATACGTGAAGTGATTCCTCAATCATTGAAGAAGTTTTGTTATATATCCGGTAGGCTTTGCTACGTGTGGAATATCCAACAAACATTCCTTCATCGGATCTTGGCTCAAATTTGTCTAAATTACCAAAGGTGTTCTTTATAAAACATTTTGAACCAAAGACACAAAAATATTTCACTTGAGGCTTTTTATCATAAAACAACTCAAAACAAGTTTTGTTTGTTTGAAGTCTCACTAGGATCCTATTGAGCACATAGCACGCCGTGTGCACCGCTTCTGACCAAAATTGTAGTCCTAAATGACTATCATGGAGCATAGTGCGAGCACACTCAATAAGAGTCCTATTCTTTCTTTCTACAACACCATTTTGTGGTGGTGCACGAGGAAAGGAAAAGTTATGAGTTATCCCGGAGTCATCACAAAACTTAGTAAAAGACTCATTCTCAAATTCTCCTCCATGATCACTACGAATAGTGATAATGGTGGATCCTAAAAGATTCTGAATCTTCTTTGCAAATTTGGTAAACTCTTCATGAGCTTCATTCTTATTAGTTAAGAATGAAACCCAAGTAAATCTAGAAAAGTCGTCAACGACAACTAGTCCATAATGAGCATTACCTAAAGAAGCGGTTCTAGTTGGCCCAAATAAATCTAGATGAAGAAGTTCTAGGGGCCTCTTAGAAGTAATCCCTTCTTTAAGCTTAAATGAAGATTTACTTAGTTTACCTCTTTGACATGAATCACAAAAGTTTTTCTTATTAAAAACAATCTTAGGAAAACCTTTGACTAGATCATGCTTAGCTAACTTATATAAGTGCTTGAAGTGAACATGACCAAAACGGCGATGCCATAATAGGTGTTCACTTGTGTTAGTAACTAAGCAATGTTCTACGGTGTTAGGCAAGCTTAAATAATAAATATTTTTACGCCTAATACCGGAAAATAAAACATTTGAATCACAATCAACAATAGTACACAATCCTTCTCCGAAGTTAACCTTGTAACCTTTGTCACAAAGTTGACTTATGGAAATGAGGTTGTGACATAAACCACTAACAAGATAAACATTAGAAATTAGGGGTTTGGAAAGATTAACAACGATACCTACTCCAATGATGGTTCCCTTTTGATTACCTCCAAAAGTGACCGTTGCACCATCTTTGATGCTAATCACTTCGGAGAGCAATGAGGGATCTCCCGTCATGTGTTTAGAGCAACCGCTATCAAGAATCCATCCTTTTCCTTTAGAGCTAATAAGGCATTTAATGCTCTTCTTCTTTCTCTTGGGTACCTATATAATATACCATAAGCTTATGGTACCCAATGTTTGTTGGGTCCATGGGGATTAGCCCTTTGGAAGCCAAGTCCAAGTGGACTTCCGCTTCCCAACATAGTTACTATTTCTAATTACATCATGAAAGTAGGAATCAACATAAGCATTCCTAACATTTAGACTAGTGTTCTTAGGACCCCAAATAGTGTACATCTTGGGAGTCCTATTCCTAGTTGCATGCATATGTGTTGGATTTCTATGTGGTGCATGCTTCTTAGGAACATGATTTCTAGCATAAAGATGTGGTGGAGGATATGCATTGTACATTCTAGGATGATATGTATTCTTGGGAACATGCATATTATATGAAGCATATTGATCATGCATGACATGTGGAGAATTAGCATACATGAAAGAATGATGCGTATGAGCATATGGGTGTGTGGGAGCACGTACATGAGTATTTCTCATGTGTGGTTGTGTACGTGTTCGTGGGTGCGGAGCATAAAATGTGTCATGATTATCCACTTGTGAAGTAGGATGTTTCCTACGTGGATGAGCATTAGTGTACATATAAGCATGGCCTTGCTTTTGGTTTCCACCCTTAGTGGGTTTCTTGCCAAAAGGAAGAGAAGGTGATGTGGTGACATTCTTGGTAGGATTGCTACCTATAGTGTCTTTGACACCACTTGTGGATGCACCGGAGGAAGGCCTCACAAAATCTATAGTGACACCACTATAGGAGGTGCGAGCATTAGATGCATTTGCTTTTACAAATCCAAGGCCAACATGATGTGTGATCGAAAATTGATTTGCAAGCAAATCATCCAATTGTCCTTGTCCCTTATTGAATCTCAAAATACGGGAGGACATGAGCTCATATTTCTCCTTTAAAGAAGAAATGTTGGTATCCAAAGTGGACACCTGTGCTTTGAGCTCGTGCACTTGGGTTTTAAGAGAATCATTCTCTAATCCCAATTGTGTGTGGCATGTAACTAGATCACTATTATCCATGGGATGTGTTTGATCTAGTTGAGATTTGAGGGAATTCACCTCATCTCTCAATGTGACATTTTAAGAAGCTAAGTTTGCTTTCTCAAGGGTTAAAGTATCAATAATGGTGTCATTGTTGATAATGCATGGAATGGATGACTTGCTAACTTTTGATTTCTTTAAGCTAGAGTATCTAAGCATTAGAGATTGGTATTTAGCAAATAGTTCTTCATTAGCTATACGAAGTTCATCCATTGTTACCTCGGTGTTATCCGTATCGGAATCACTCTCATCCGAGAGTGGGTCTTCAAATTCCATGAAGCACATGTGTGCGCTCTCACCCTTCTCATCATCGGAATCGCTTGATGAGTCATCACTTGAGTCATCAAAGGTACCGACGAGTCCTTTCTTCTTGTCTTTCTTGCTCTTGTTGGACTTGTGGTACTTTGGTGCCTTCCCCTTTTCTTTGTTGTTTAGCATTGGGCAATCCCTCTTGATGTGCCCTGTCTTATTACACTTATAACAAAGAGAGGAAGTAGCATTAGTAGACTCAAAATGTTTGTTGGAGGGAAATTTACCTTTGCGGAAGAAGCGTTGGAACTTCTTCGCCATTTGGGCCATTTCACCCAAATCCATCTCATTCTCGGATTCATCACTTTCAGAGGATGACGAATTGGCGTTGAACGCCAAAGCTTTCTACTTGGCCTCCGAGGGATTCATCATGGCTCGAATCTTCAATCGGTTATCCCGTCTTACTTCGTAAGACATAAGAGTCCCGATGAGATTCACCACGGTGTAGTTCTTCAAGTCATTGACCTCCTCAATAGCGATTGCTCGTCTTTCCGATTTGGAGGTCATCCCCATGATAATCTTCCTTACCTTTTCAGGTTCGGTGTAGATTTGGCCAAGGGCTTCCAATTCGTTTGTGATGTCAGTAAAGCGTCTGTACATCGACGCAATGCTCTCATTTTCCTGCATGTGAAACAAGTCGAAGTTTTGCACGGCAACATATAACTTTGAAAGTTTTACCTTATTATTTCCATCGTGGGTAATGATGATATGGTTCCAAATTTGATATACACTCTTACATGTGCATATCTTGTTGAACTCATTCGGGTCCAACGCACAATGAAGAGCGTTCATTGCTTTAGCGTTGTTGACTTCGGCGGACTTCTCGGAAGTCTTCCATTTTTCGAAATCATCTTCGGAGGGCTCGACGTACTCCTTGTGGAGAGTTCTCTAAAGAGAAGCACTCCTAAGAAATGTCTCCATCCTACACTTCCAATACCCAAAGTTAGTACCATTGAAACGTGGAGGACGTACCGTAGATTGACCTTCGAAAAGCATGGACGCTCCATCACGGTCGTGATTGTTGTACGTAGGCGACGGAGGAACGTTGTTGTTGTTGGATGCCATAGATAAAACCTTGCGCTCTGATACCAATTGTAAGGACCCTGTCTATGGGGAAAATACTAGAAGAGGGGTTGAATAGTGTTTATGCAAATTTAAAAGGAATTTACGCCAAATAAAATGCAGTCCAACAATTAGTGCGGAATAGAAATACAACCCAAAGAGAAACACACGCAAACGCAGATATGTTTCTAGGGTTCGGATTACCCAAGTCAACTCCCGACTTGTTCCCGGTAATCCTACGTCCCTACCACCCGGATACCACCGGATACTCAAGTTAGAACCCTAACTTGATGTTTCCTTAAAAACCCACTTGTAGCAACCCTACAAGTGCAATCGAATACAATCGATGTCCTTGACTCCCACAACCAGGGAGTAAGTAAAAACCACTCTCACAACCGAGAGCACAATTCAAATAAAGAAGTTATAAAATCTGAAAGCAACACTTACAATCACCTATGCCTTGAAGTAGAACTTGAAGTAGAAGTGTGATGTGTGTTGAAGAACTCGCTTGGAAGAGAGGAGAAAAGCCCTTTCTCTTGACTGCACCAATTGCCTAGAAGATCAATCTTTGGTTCTAGGTTGGAGAGCAAGAGAACAACATTTGGAAATACTTAGGGCTTTGGATTTGAAAGCTTTGATCTTTTGAAATGAAAGCTTGAAGGATTTTGCAATGAATGAGTAACCTTCCAATGAAACAGTAGAAGCTCTATTTATATCTTTCTCAAATCCACAAAACAGTTTAGGCAAAAACCCAATCGAAATCCGTGAGAAAAATCTCAACGGATATAATCTGAACTCGCGACAGTCGACTGTTGAACAATCCACAGTCGACTGTTGCACAGTCAGCAAGGGTAGGTGAGAATTCATAACGGTAACTTACCATGTGGACAGTCGACTGATGAAGCAAAGACAGTCGTCTGTTAAACCAACATGCGACTGTACATTCTTCGACAGGCGACTGGCCGAGAGATGAGTAAGTTAGACAAATACTGGAAATCTCACAAGATATAGGACAGACGACTGATGCAAGGAACACAGTCGACTGTTAATCAGAATAGGCGACTGTATAACCTTAAACAGACGACTGTCACAAACATGATAAATTTCCAGAGAGCTGAATCAAAGAATTGATTTACAGACAGGCGACTGTTGCAGCATAGACAGTCGACTGATCTAATAGACAGTCAACTGTATATACAGCATAAGTCGACTGGCCGTAGAAGTGCGATCAAAACATAGTTTCGACAAGGAGAGACAGGCGACTGATGTACAACACACAGTCGACTGTCACAAGGACAGGCGCCTGTGAATCGTTCAACAGTAGCATGTGCGAAATAATCAGAGAAGGCCCAAAACTGCATTGTAATAGTCTGTGCATAACAGACGACTGTAGAACAAAACACAGTCGACTGTTTTTGAGACAGGCGACTGTAAACTGTTCAGCAGTCGGCTGTTATGAACAATCCTAGCACAAACAAAAAAGAATTGAATTGAGATCAAAGGACAAAGGTCTAGAGATGTCCTATGACCGAAAGTAGATGTGTGTGAGTGCTCCGTCAAAGTTCTACTTCTAAGCTACATACTAGAAGAGATAAAAGAAAAATTACATTGACGAATAATCTCTTCTTTCCATCGTATGAGCTTGAAGTCTTTACGGAGCTTCAATCATCAATCTACGATCATCCAATTCATATCACTTGCCTTCAATCTCGCTTGTGAGTCATCCATTACTAGTTGATCTTCATAGTAAGCTTAGGCAATGGATTAACTGCAAAATATGGGATTAGTCACAAGTATTTATGTTTGCTCATCATTAACACCAAGAAGGGAGAAGTCCAATACTCAACAATAATGTAGTACGCGGTTCACTCTAAGATGTGCACGAACGGTTCATTAAAATAATACTTCAACTAAAACTCATATGTAAGCATGGATATTCTCAATCATTTCAATAAATAGTGAAGTCAAGCAGTAAAGTTTACAACCATATCAGGTATGCAACAGAAGGTGAATAAGACAATAAAACTGATGCTTCAGATATACTAATGATGCATGAATCTTGGTGCATTTCCAACAAAATCATACTAAACACTAATCAATACATTCAGCTTCAATTAATAACATGCATTCATATAGAGGAATCATCAAAAGAATATATAAGCAAGCACATGGATAGCAAGACTATGGAATACTCAAAGTAGCATGGCAAGGAATAATAAGCATCGTGATGGTTGGTAAAGCAATAAGAGATATCATCATACAAAACTCATCTAGCGGAAGAAGTGAAAGGAAAATAAATAAATAAAAAATAAAAGAGAGGAAAGAAAAGAAAAACAAGTACACAACATGATGCATGAACACACATAAAAGGAAAATAAGATGGAAAATTCAAAAAGATGATGCAAAATTTTGAAAAATTTAAAAAAACCCTAAAAATAAAGTAAAAGTGCTACTAATGCATCTAAATGGCATGGAAATGCACTCCCCCAAGCTTAAACTTCACATTGTCCTCAATGTGATCATAAAAGGAAAAATATGAGGAACAACGATAAATATGAGGGAGGTGAGTGAAAAATGATGAAATGAATGACATGAAATCCTAATGCAACTACATGCACATGCAATGATGCATGAGAGAGATTTCCCCCAAGCTTATGCCAAACAATCCTATTCAAATGACTCGATCAAAAATGTCATGGCTTTGCTAAGCGAGATTGAGTCAAACGAATAAGAATATGAGTATTCACTTAAAAGAAATGCTCGATAGGTGGTGAGCAAAAAGGATGTGACACATCAAAATATGAAGAGGGCAATTAATATATATAGTGGGGTTGGGGTGTAAAAATTTTTGTTGCTGTCAAATGAGGTAATATTTATTCAAGCAAATCTATACGGTCCTCTCGCTGTCGAGAGGATTTGTGTTTATTGAAAGTATAAAAATTTCTACACTACTGGATTGATATCACCTATAGCAAAAGGCGGATCCAGTATCTTTGCCGGTGCAGGCAATTGCTCTAACTGCTCTTTCCATGGCTCTGCCAGATGTGTGTGTCTACGGACTCCAACGAATCCAGCAATGCATCCTCCAGCATTCCCACAAGGACTCCACCTGTACCCTGCAGAGAATAGGATGCATCAGTTCGCTGCAAAAAATTCACCCTCGTAATAAAAGTATCCCAAAGAGGATCGTCTATAGAAATATATGGAATAAATAATGGTGGACGATACTTCCCTGGAAATAATCCAATATCCTCACGTGCTGTGATAGCTGTCTCCATGGTGTCTTCTCTATGCTACTCAGGTAAATCTAGATCATAGGTGTGGACCTCATCAAGATGCTCCTCCTCATCGTCGGACTCATCCCAGCGCACCTCTTGATCATATTCATATGCGTCCATGGGTGCTAACTCCTCGCTCTCCTCCTCGTATACATCCCATTGTACCTTTTGTTCACATGTATGTGTATCCTGCAAAAGGCACGATGAGTCGTCAAAATCTGAATCACAAAAAACATCATACACGGGAGGGGAATCAAATGTAGGAGATGAGGGGGTGAAGAGATCTCCCTGAAAGGGATCTATAAGCTCTGTGGGATAGTCCTCGGCGTCAATGAAAGGATGAGGTGGCAACGGAAGCTCAAATGGAGGAGGGTAGTGCTCGGGGTCCTCATAAATGGCTATGTCCTCGTCCCGATGCACGACCTCCTCGGTGATAAACTCTGGCTCCATGTGTGATGCCTCCTCAGAAGCATGCTTCAGCTCCTCGAGGTAAATAACCTCAGTGTCTTCTTCATCTGAATCATCTCCATCCATCCACTCATTGTATGGACTGGCTGTATCTGTGGGAGGGGGAGTGATGACGGTGCAACTCGGCTCTGCAGCAACACGTCCCGAGTGTCTCATCGCAGTTCTCTCATCAGAAGTGGCTGCATCTGTGCCTGGTACCGTTGTCTCCTCAGTGGTGGAAGCATCGATGTCCTCAGCCTACCATCCAAGAATCTCATCCAGGTACGCATAAAAATGTGTGGTCCATATGATCACAGCCTCAGCAGAAGGTAGAGGTGGCTGCGGAAGCTCAACTATCGGTGGGCAAGACTCTGGATTTATCTGAATGAAGTTACCCTCGTCCCAAAGTTCTACCTCTGCAATGCAATGCTCTGGCTCCGCATGTGATGCCTCCTCGTGAACTATCAATATAGGCTCTCCTTGGAATGGTGATGATGGATGCTCATGTGTGTCAGCTTGTGGGGATGTATCATGTGGAGGGGAATTCTCGCAAGCAATCTGAAAATATAGTCTATCCCCCTCGAGACTGACATGGATGTCCTCCTCAATTGTTCCTACAGCTGAAATACGGTTCATAACAAAATCTACAAATCGTAGCTCAAATGCATCACCTGCTGTAATTCTCTCTGAACCGGTGAACCTCACTGACTCCAAGAGGCCCTCCAATAAGTTCCGAAATACTTTCTCCTTAAAATCTGTGGTACACATAAAACCATCCATAACACCTGATAAACAAAGATAAATACCTGGAGAAAAATATCAGTGGCACAAAAGAATATAGAAATGATAATAATGGTGGCGGGGTGAAAAACTCTTTTTTGTTAAATTTTTTTTCGTAGTCTAATCAACCTAATTGTGACAAATTGGCACCCAACGGGAAACACCTCCCCGGCAACAGCGCCAAAAACTTGATCGGCCCCGGATATACACCTGGAGAACGATTGTAGTTTTATCGCAAGTGCACGATCAAGTGGCGAGCGGGTATCGAACACGAGGAGGTGGTGTTGGCTCCAATCTATCCTAGGTTGGCTCGACTACGAATGTTTTATTGGTGGAGATGGTTATGGTATGATGTAATGACAATGGTGATGGATGTCGGTGTCGGTGATAAAGATGTTGGGTAAAATATGGATTCAAATATAATATAATAGAAGTGTCTAGAGCTAGGAAATCCCCACTACGGATCTTCATGCATCATTGTGAATAGTGAATCTCAATACTACTAGACTTGTGTTGAGGTGAACTAGTCGTAACTGAATAGAGAACCAAGCTCACGCTCTCGCGCTATTGCCGGTCTATAGCAACCTTAGGATAGGGCCCAATCTCTTGCAAACCCTAGCCTAAGCCGATAGCATTAGGATCGACATCATCGTTCAATCGCCCCTCGAGCCCACTCTCGTGCAAACTCGAGTTACGATCTAGGTTGTGGTAGTTCGTATTTGTCCAATCTCTTGCAAACAAATATTGGTATAGATTTACAATAAAAATCCTAGCTTTAGTCCAATCTCTTGCAAACCAAGTCTAGAGAATCTCGATTATAAATCTAAATCAAATATCTAGGCCTTCCCATCGATTAGAATCCAATTTCTTGCAAACCCCAATCGATGGAA
This sequence comes from Scilla litardierei, assembly GCA_030789695.1. Taxonomy (NCBI): domain Eukaryota; kingdom Viridiplantae; phylum Streptophyta; class Magnoliopsida; order Asparagales; family Asparagaceae; genus Scilla; species Scilla litardierei. Next base: position 87,280,243 of record CM061136.1, read on the forward strand.
ATCCCTAGCTATCCGTAATAAATCGATCACAACATAACCTCCTAGCAATTCTAGAAATTTAGAAATTCATTCATCACAAATCTGAAATTAGATCCATAGGGTTCAAAGTCCCTAAAACAACAAATCTACTCAAGAATAGCAATAACGATATGAGAATCAATAAAAATCATTGCTTGCATACAAAAAGATAGAAAAACAAAGATTCAAATAACAAGAACAAAATACTTAGCTTTGTTGAAGATCTTCAATCCAAATACAAGCTTTTAGATCCAAGAGGGGGCCTAGGGCATGGCCTAACCTCTAAAATAATCACTAAGAAAACATCATGGGAACCCCCTCTAATGAAGGCTACAAACCCCTTATATAGCCTCCCAAAATCCTTGCAAATAACCCTAGAAAACCCCTCAAATTCGTGCCCAAAAATAGCCCTGGCCGCAACTTAAAATCTGGGCCCGCCGTCACTCGGGCCGAGTGGCAATCTGACTCGGCCGAGTGGAAATTCCAGCACAGCAGTGTCAACTTGCAGAAATTCTCCAGATTTCATCCGACCTCTGATTGGCACGTTCTTGGCGGCGTTGGAACCGTCATGAAGTCTAATATCCATAAAAAATATGAGAAAAATACTTTAATTGCTGGAATAATAGCAGAGTTCAAAATATGTTAAGGCTGTCTGAAAATCTGGGCGTGTGTGTCATCGGCGTCACTCGGCCGAGTGGGATTCTTCACTCGGTCGAGTGGACTTCTCTACTCGGTCGAGTGATAGACCCTGTAGAAAAATAGTAATTTCGAGGTCCTCAGGGGTCTGTCTCCGGGGGTGGCTCGGCCGAGAAGCTTTCATCATTCGACCGAGTGGTAATGTGTACTCGGCCGAGTAGGCCATCGACGGTTCTCTGGGAATCGCAGTAGATTCGACCTCTTCTCTGGAAAATTTCCCTGACGTACTCGGGCAAGTGAGCTTCCTCACTCGACCGAGTAGGACTTTGTCATTCGGCCGAGTATACGCTAAAAAACATTGTGCACGTTTCCGTTCTGGTCGGCCGAGTGTGTGCTTCACTCGGTCGAGTGGCATGTTGTAAATGCCCAATCTTCTCTGTTTCTCCTCCTCGTCGCTCCTATGAAGTTTCTTCTTCTTCCACTCCTCCTCCATCACCGATAAGTCTGCAAATGAGCCGTGGGCGACACTCCAAAGTGGGTGCAAATCCTCTTGATCTCAAAGTCGCTCCAAATCGCTCCATATCTCCTGAAATACGACAAAAACAAGAAATAGTGAAAAGCATCGCAATATTGTCGAATAATCATGAAAAACGCGATATGGGCGATCAAAATGGCATGCAAACATTCATAAAAAGGTGTAAAATATGGACCGATCATATCTCTCTCCCAATATGCATATAAATGAAATACAAAATTTACATAATGCATATATCTCCCCCCTTAACATCGTCAAAAAGGTGGACATCAATAATATCCCCCTTGACATCGTAATCAAAGATGTGACAATATGCAAGAGTAAAGAAATGTATGATACCACTAGTGAAAATTTAGTGGGTATCAATCACTATCCCATGCTCCCCCTAGATCATAGAAATGGTCAAATTTTTTACTTCTAGGATCTAATACCAATTGTAAAGTAGGAGATAAACAATCTCTAACAATTGAGTTAATACCAATTGTAGAAAAAGAATCTTGAAAGATAATCCTCTTTACAAATTGTTAAACATAAATTGGAGCCATGGGCCTTAAGTGTATAAAAGCAATAGATATGGAATCAAGCTTCATTGATACACAACGACATTGCCAAAAAGAAATATAACATAAAACATGTTGGCAATATCTAAGGGGTTTAGTTTGGGACCAAAAATAACCAATTGTAAACAATGATCTCAAACATACCACGAAGTGAGAGTCAAATATGTTTTAAAATATTTTAAACATACAATCATATTAACTCCCCCATTGTCATACATATGGATCAACAAGTGCATGTATGCCAATGTATTCCCCAAGTCGCCATTTTCATGAAAAAAATAAATTTGAAAATGTTTTCAAAATCATGAAACACACAAACAATGGGTATGCTATAAACATTTAAGTACAATACCCAGGCAATACATATCTGTGAGGAAACCTAAATATTAGGGAGCCAAACCCAAGATGAGTTTGATTTCCTAATGTAATCACATGAGGTGATGACATCCCTAACCAAAGAGTTGATGTAGCTTTCTCTCTCTTGCACACTACACTTAATGGGAACTCATAATCTCAAGGATTTCCTAGGCAAGGGTCTTTTCTTTGCAAGAGGGGTGGATGTGGCATGCTTAGGTGTAGAAAATATTTTTTTAGTATGCATGAAGTGAGGATTTTGCTTTTTAACAAAAAATGAAGAGTTTTCATTTTTCCTCACCATCTTGTGATTTACATGCTTCTTGTTGGTGTTATTGTTATGTAATGACTCGTATTTTTTTCAAAACATTTAATTACCTATTTAACGTATTTTGTAATGGTTGATCAGGAGTTTTACGATTTCAAAAATTTCTTATAAAAATATTTTGAAGTATCAAACTAGTTATGAAGTATTTTAGCAAGTTCGGGTTCCATCAAGTATCTCTAAATAATCTGGTAAGAATTCATTTTCAATTATTACCGTTTTAGCTTAATGTATTTATTTTCTATACAAATATCATCAAAACATTTTCAAACTTCTACGGTAACATTCTATGATCATTTAGGGCTTCCCACATTAATTTCGTAATTTTTTGAAGTCAAATCGATAGAGAACCCGCAAACCCGCGTCCTAAACGTTTTGGCCTAAAACACGAATTTTCGTAGCTCAAACCCCAAATTGGATCTCGTATTCACGATACTCGCTACGATACGATCCCGTGTGTATGTTTCTGTAATTTTTCGGACACGTTTGCTGGTAGGGGCAAAATCGTAATTTCGTTACAAATTTTACCGTCACCAATTACCCTAGCTAATTGATATAACCCAATTACTAATTACTTTAACCCCCATACTTAACACGTTTAGACACTTTACAAAATTTTCTAAATTTACTCAAAAAGACAAACCTACCGTATTTAAAATGTCTAGGATAGTCAACAACCCCTAACCATCTTATTAACTACAAATAGTAGATCATTAACCCTATAAATACCTCCCTTAATCCCTCTTCCTCACAAACTAATTACCCAGGAGCCCGTAACCCATCTTCTCCCTCTCACTTTTCTTCTCCTCACAAAAACAACCCAGGGCCCGAACGCACGTCGATCTCTCTCCCCCGCTCTCTCTCGTCCAACGTCCACCGCCCGCCGACGAGCAGCTCCGACCAAGCCGTCTGCTCCTGCCGCCGTACAACATCGCCCAGCAACTCGCCCCCCACACGAACTCCACTCCGCCACCCTCGTTCTCCGACGACCCTCGCTGTTCGACCCCCTCCTTCGCCAGACACAACCGGAGACCACCGTCGCTCCCCTCTCCGACTAAAGCCCGCCACCACCGGTCGCTGTGCACCGCCCCACAGCGTCGCCCTCCTCGTCGCTCCCAACAGCCGCCATCGCCTCGCCGCTCTCTGTCAGACGGCGTCTTACGGCGCCATCGCCTCGCCTTGTCGCCGCGACCCTGACGCCGCCGACCCCCGGTCCCCCGACGCTGCCATCGCCGCCGACGAACGCGACCTTCTCTCTCTCTCTCTCTCTCTCTCTCTCTCTCTCTCTCGAAGGTGAAGAGCCCTGAGTTTTCTTTTTAAATTCTAATATGTATTTTAATACGTATTTACGTATTTACGTATAATTATTAAATGATATTATTGGATTTAAATTCATAGTAATTCGTACAGGCCTCAGAAAATTACGAGACTAGTCCCAGAAAATCAGAAATGGCATTCTGGACCCAATGGCACTAGTTTCAACTCAATCGGACGCTTAGATTTTCCAGAATAAATTTTTAACCTAAAAACTTAAATTCGTAAAATTCTTTCTAAAATTCGTAACTCCTTATTTTCACGTACACTACTACATGATAAAAATATATGTTAAAGAACTCTTCGAGACGGTCGTTTTGACTATTCACTTGAACATTTCTGACTAGTATTGTACCCGGAATAAATTACGGAAGATTTACGTTACTTAAGTAAATTGGGTTTATAACGTGATTTTTGAGCTTCTGAAATTATAAAAATTAACAGTGACTTCTGAAAATATTTTCCTCTTACCGTAAAATAATATTCTTCATTTTCAGCCTATATAAAAATTTAGAACGTTTTTGACACCGTTTCAGCCAGTTTTAAAAATCAGAATGATCAGATTAATTAGATAAGGATGGAGTGTGTTCTAATCGATTGTTTTTGTGTTGCAGGTACAAATTCTTGTGCGCCAACTTCAGAAGAAGCCATTGATCCCTTCCCGGCCTGCTACGATAATCTCGAATTTAGTAAGTCACGACGAATTCTAAAATTAGAAAATTAGTTAGTGTCTCTGTATGAACTTAAGACATCACATATAGCCTTAGAACGGTTATTGACTTGAACCGAACTAGAAACGCAATCTAACAGGAAAAGTAATCAACTACAGATTACTTAGCCAACTTTCAACTTTGGTGGTTGTAATACACAACCATCAACTTGGGTAAATTGTGTGCTAACGAAACTACCACCCTTAAACCAAAATTTTTTGTATTCCATGTTTGTTGGACTTGTCTTTATCCTCAAATTTCTTAGCATCCACTTGCTTTGCTTTCTAGTTTTAAGACCAGTGGTCCTGGTTAACTATCATCATAAACAAGGAATTGATAACATCTGGTGAAACATGTTGTGGAATATCTTGTGGAATATCTAGTGGAACATCTCATGGAACATCCCGCATGAAACATGTACATAGAACACTTGACACTTCACTGGGGTTCTTGGGGTAACTCATAGTTTGAGAGAGTGTGGGAGTGACTGGAGTTCAATCTTCCCGTCCCGTTGCCTGTGTTTTGGCATCCCGTCCCGCTGCCTGTGTTTCGGTAAAAACATGTACCGTGCCTATGTTTCGGCATTCGTCTGGGTCGCGCCCAGGCAAGAGATGAACTCAATGGTCACATATTGTACTCTCCGACTTGAGTCACGTAGTTTAGTGTAAAAGCCTTTGTCGATGGCACGCATAAGAATGATAAGCTTCCTTCAATGGACCATGATCCGGTCAATGTGCTTGACTAAGTTTGTTGGATCACCCTAGCCAGACTGGGGGTAAGTGATCCTGGCTTAGTCACTTCCCTGGCCGTGTTCTGCTAGACCGCAAGGACGTGAATCATGATTATGTAACGCCATCGATCTTCATCACTATCATCCTTTCTTTAGCTAATATAGTCACCTTTACTTGACACGTTCCATGCGCGTTATTCACTACTTGTGCAATCACGGTACTTTACTTGTCGTACCTTAGCTACCGCTGTAGCATGTTTCACTTGCTTAGCCTGCTTTACACTTGCTCTACCACAGTACAGTTGTTCCCCTTTCCGGTTCGGTTTACTTTTACTACTCAGTTGTGTACAGTAGTTGCTCAGTACTTTACTTTCACTCTGGTTTGTTTGTACTTGGTTACTTTTTTGTCATACTTGTGTACTGCTTCTTTTCTATACTTAGAATTGTTGTGACTTACCTTCGATTCCATCTATGGCACCGACAGACGACGACCAGGTTGAAGAAATTGCCCCTGAGTTTACAGAGCCAGAGTACAACCCGGAGACTGCAGAGTTTTTAGCTGTTTGTGTTGGTGTGAGTGTGCTATGTTATGTATTTCCTTTATGTATTTCTTTTATGTATTTGGTGAGAGAGTGTTGCTTGCTGTTGTACTTTAATTTGGACTGTAATAATGTACGCTGGTTTGAGTATTGGTACATTTCTGGATTGTGGATATATTGATTTCACTGGTAAACTGTAGGACCTGCGCAAATATCAAATAAGTAACGGGCCCCCGAGAACGGGTCGTTACAAGTTTGGTGGCCCATGCATGTCTGAGCAAAATACCTCGTGAACAATATAGTAAAATCGGGATGTACCGTATACGATACTCGATTAAGCTGACATCTCCCAATGTATGCAGGTGTGACATTCAAACGATGGACGGAAACATCTCTGAGAGTCCCAACGGAGCTGACCTATCTGGAGCTAGCAACCAGACCAACAACCGACCACCTCCCACTGTGCATCAAATTTCGTATCTCGCATTACGAGAGATGGTTCAAGCTATCCGAGGAGAACAGAAGCCCGGAGGAGGCATTCAACAATTCCGGTCACTTCGCCTAAAGACTTGGAATGGCATAGATGGCCCTCTGAAGGCCGAAGAATGGCTGCAAAGCACTGAAGATAATTTGAGAGCCGCTCATATCGGAGAACATGCTTGGGTGGACACTGCCAAGTCCCAACTTACTGATGGAGAAAGAATCTGGTGGAACTCCGCCGAAGCTCGTCTGCAACGACCAATTGACTGGGCGACGTTCACTATACACTTCAACACCCAGTACTTCTCACCTGAAGCTCAGATGGAACTGCAAGCTTAGTTCGTCGGACTGAAGCAAGGTTCCATGACAGTGGAACAGTATGATGCTCAATTTACATTGCGTAGCCGTTTTGCTCGTGGGATGGTTGCCACCCCTCTGACCCGAGCTCAACGCTTCAAGCAAGAGCTAAACATAAAGATCCGTCGAAACTTGGTCGGACGCCAACTCTGCACACATACTGAGGTTCTGGCTGCAGCCCGTGAACAGGAGTTCATTGAAAGAGAAGGAAGGCGTGAGATGGCTGCCCCTCCCAGAAGGCCACCACCTCCAACTTCTGCTGCTGGATCCAACCATCGACCCCCGTCCAATCAGATGAACAGTCCTACCCCGCAGACGTAATTCAAGAGGCAGGCCCCACCACCATGTCAGGCGTGTCATCATTATGGGAAGCCAGGACACATCTGGTCCGAATGTCGATTATATCTGAACCTTTACCTGATCTGCGGCTCGAAGGACCATGGTGCAAGGGATTGTCCTGAGAGGAAGCCTCGACCTCCCAACCCTGCTCCAGCTAATGCCCCTGCCAGGAATGCTCCACAGCGACCACCACCACCTGCTCAGCAACGATAACCAGTACTGCCTCAGCAGCAAGCATTCCAGCAAGCTCGACCACAGGCACCACCTCCAAGACGTCAAGCATATACCATGACTGTAGAAGAGGCCGAAGCTACGGACCAAGTGATCACAGTTATGAGATATCCTATTCAGCATTATGTTCTATTATCTAGAAGTCGTAAACTTAGACAAGATTCTCGTAACCATAGGTATCGTCTTAGTAGCCGGTAAACCTGCCATCACTTTATTCGACTCGGGAGCTACACATTGCTTCTTGACGAGTCGATTTGTCAACACACATGCAATCCCTGTTGAACCTCTGACTTCTCATTGGAAGGTTGAAACCGCTGGTGGTTCCCTACCAATAACTAGCGGATGCATTCACTGTTCCGTAGTGATTCGTGGACGAGACCTTTTCGCCGACTTCATGGTGATAGAGATGCCAAATTTTGATCCTGTTCTTGGAATGGATTAGTTAGGGACATTTCATGCCACCATTAACTGTCGTCAAAGGAGGGTAGAATTCGAAATACCCAACGATCCTAAATTTGAATTCTACAGCAGAAGCCGATCGGAAGGACCAGTGAAGTTTCAAGTCAGACTTTCAGAAGCAGTTGCGACTACAACGGAAGTTGATCAAGAGAAACCAGAAGTAGTGCGAGAATTCTTAGACGTATTTCCGGACGAACTCTCAGGTTTGCCTCCGGATTGCAGACTTGAATTTACCATTGATCTTATACCAGGTGCACAGCCGATATCTAAGGGACCCTATTGCATGGCACCACCTGAGCTTGAAGAAATTCGAGCTCAGCTGGATGATCTCAGACAAAAGGGATGGATACGACCCAGTGTATCCATATGGGGTGCCTATGTGCTGCTTATGAAGAAGAAGGATGGATCACAGCGCATGTGCGTCGACTACGCGAGCTAAACAAGTTGATGGTGAAGAACAAGTATCCCCTGCCTCGCATCGATGATCTTTTTGACCAGCTTGGAGGATCGAGCGTGTATTCGAAGTTGGACCTGAAGACCGGATATCATCAAGTGGAGGTGAAGAAGGATGACGTCCACAAGACTGCTTTCTGGACCAGATATGGATACTACGAATTCTTGGTGATGCCATTTGGTGTGACTAATGCGCCTGCTGTATTCATGAGTCTCATGAACCAGGTTTTTTACAATCATATGGACAAGTTCGTTGTTGTCTACATCGACGACATCCTCATCTACTCGAAGAACGCTCAGGAGCATAGAGAACATCTGAGGAAGGTCTTGAAGACGCTAAGACAACACCAATTGTATGCCAAATACAGCAAGTGTGAGTTTTGGCTCGACAAGGTGGCTTTCTTAGGCCACATCGTGTCAAAAGAAGGAATATCTGTCGATCCCGAGCAGGTAGCCGTTGTCCCAGACTGGTCTGTCCCTACGACTGTGACTGAGATTCAAAGTTTCTTGGGACTGGCTGGTTACTACAGACGATTCATCCAAGACTTCTCAAAGATCACAGGAGCTATGACACGATTGACTAGAAAGGACGTGGCATTTGTTTGGTCAAAGGCTTGTGAAGATGCATTCCAGGAGCTGAAGAGAAGATTGACTTCGGCCCTGATTCGGGACCTCCCAGACAGGACTGGAGGTTTCGAAGTGTTTTGTGATGCTTTTGGCAAAGGACTTGGGTGTGTGTTGCATCAGCATGGCCGAGTCATTGCCTATGCATCCAGACAACTAAAGACCCATGAGAAGAACTACCCCCCTCATGACCTTGAGTTGGCGGCAGTTATCTTTGCCTTGAAGTTTTGGAGACACTTCTTGCTGGGCGAGCATGTGAAGATATTTTCCGATCACAAAAGTCTCAAGTACATGTTCACCCAGAAGGAGCTCAACATGCATCAACGATGATTGATCGAACAGATGGCGAATTATGATATTGACCTTCAGTACCATCCTGGGAAGGTCAATGTCGCACCTGATGCATTGAGTTGTCTCCCTGCGGTGATGACCCTCGCATCGCAATGGAGGCTACGACATAAGATTAAAGCCATGGAGATGGATGTCATACTGTCTGGAGTAACATCTTCGTTACTCAACCTTCAGATCCAGTCGGATTTGGTGAACAAGATCAAGGCTGCCCAAGCCGGAGATGAGAAGCTGCAAAGGATCAGAGACATGGTGATAGCAGGTCAGAGGCCTGAATTCAAGATACATGAGGACGGATCTTTGAGATTTGACAACCGCATCTGTGTACCATCTGGAGATGTCAGAGAAGCTCTATTGAAGGAAGACCACAGTTATCCATATTACATTCATCCAAGAGGTACGAAGATGTATCAAGACTTGCGACGAAACTACTGGTGGCATGGAATGAAGAGAAGCGTACGGAGTGTTGTGAAGTGCATAGTGTGCCAACAGGTGAAGGCTGAACTGTTGGGTTTTTGGCGGACCCTGAGAGCTCGGATCTGTGTCCGTCCTAAGTCGACAGACCACAAGGGCTTAAAACGCAGCGGAAAAACAAAAACAAAACTTTTAAGCTAGCTAAACTATTTAGCTAGGCTCTAAGGGAGCCAGAACCTAGCCCGATCTTGCTAACTTGGGGTGGATCTGACCACCCCAAGAAAGATCTATACTAAAGCGACAAAATTAAATCTACACTAAAATTACTTAACCACATACCCGGAATCTTGGTCCTGGAGCAGGCAAGATGTACTGCACAGTCTTCTGATGCTCCTCGTAGTTGAGACGCCTTGACTCGATCCGCCTGAGCCGCCTCGCACCCTCGAACCGATCCGCCCGAGCCGACTTTCGCCTCCAAGCCGATCACACACAGTAGAAAGTTTCACTTGAGTAGAACCCGCGTCTTAGACGTCTGGATCCGAATCCAAACCCCTTTCTTAGTCTTGCTAGGACTACTCCGGAGAATACGAGAGAGAGAGAGAGAGAGAGAGAGAGAGAGAGAGAGAGAGAGAGAGAGAGAGAGAGAGAGAGAGAGAATAGTTTAGTCACCGATCGAGCTTGCTCTAAAAGTCTGGAGCTACTCGATCGAGGATTTAGTGCATCTTTCAACGAAGGGAGTGCACCCCTATTTATATAGGGAGCCGGCACTTCTTCTTTCATTGCGAGCAATGTGGGAAAATAGTTAAATCGAAGAAAATTCAATTAAGCTAATTTAACTTAATTTGAAGTTAGTGAGCTTTTCATAAAAGCAAACTTCAACTAATTAATTCTCTTCGCTCAATAAACTTTAGACACCAAACAAGCTATCAATCCGAAGGGCTTCGAATGGTGAACGCGTAGGAACCAACGGCGACGAATTTCGACTTCGTTTGACCCCTCAAACAATTGCCCAAAGTCGGGCAAAAATCTACTTTTCGTAGCCGTCATTTGGGGTTTCAAAAACCCTAAAATTAACTTAAGTTGCGGGCGCACCCGCCCAAGGCAACAGAGGCGGGCCGCCCGCTCGCTGGCAGCAGGCGTGCGCCAGCTGCCGCAGTGGGCCGGGCCTGAGGCAGACAGCGAGCCGCGCCCGCTGCTGCGGCGGGCGTGAGCCCGCTGCAGCTAGCGGGCCGCGCCCGGTTTGCCTCTGCGGATGGGCTTGTTAGCCTAGTGGGTCTAACCCACCTTGCTTTGAACTGGTTTCACGTTTCTGGGCTCGTTTGAGCTCCGATTTGGACGCGGTTTGAACCTGTGTTTAGACCGGGACGATCCCATCATCCAGGTAACCCTTTCCAATATATTTGTTCCTACTAAATTTGTCGTAACCAATTAACGACACGTTTAATCTTTGGTTGCATCAAATGCAACATAGTCCATATTGCTATTACGACTAATTGTCACAACAAATTTTGTGAATATCAACTATTCAATATCATCATATGAATCTCTCTCAATTAATCTTCCTATTACTAAGACACGAACGCTACTCGGTGTGAGACCCTACAGCCTGACCTTACTACAAGTTGGGGCTCGGAACCCCTAGACGACGATCACTACGAGCAGTAGCTGTCGTCCCTGTTTCAGAATCATCATAACGTGATCGACCCTTTGACAACAGCATCATTGGGTTTACTTTGGCTGTGTCAGTGATGAATGCCGTTAGCTATAGTCCCTTCGTCAAAGCTGTGTTCCTGTTGGCCTAGGGTATGGTTTACTGTCAACCCTATTAGACAACATTGGTCAGTATACGGCGGTCTTTGTTGTATACACGTTGTACTTCTTACAACGTATCCCGGTCGAGGATTAACCCAAAGATCGTACTGAGCCTGTAACACTAACTTTCCTTTAACGGAAGTGATGAATCCCTTCTTAGTCATTTACTCAACTCGAGAGTTTCAGGTGCAACCCAACCTAAGATCTTTCAGCAGGCCTAGCCTCGAAGCTAGATCAAAGGTTTAAGCTACACCATTCACTCACAGGTTCATACAAATGACTTCAGGTCATAAGGACCAGCTAAACTATCATCACCCTAGAGTTATTAAAGACAGTTTAGTTAAAGTTAACCATTTAATAACTCTAAGTTGGTCGTTCAGTGAACTCTTTGTCCAATGAGCACTTGTGTCTCGTCTCCGACTTCACCAAGTCGAATGACTATGAGATCATCATTACCCTAAGGTAAGAATAAGACACAGTGGTCTATCCGATGTGTCGATATCCAGTTCTCGACACATCTATGACCACGAACCGTTTAAGACTTATGTTTCTATTCGGTTGTTACTTACTCATAATCGAGATCTTATCTAGATACATAAGGACCTAATTATAATTCTATGGATATTATCTAAGTATATTAATACAAACGATTTTATACTTAGGATAATAGGTACCATATACAGTATGAACAAGACGTATACTTTAGGATAAATCGCCTTATGGGCATATATCCTCCTACATCTCCCACTTGCACTTAGGCTATTTATCTCGGTATCTCATACCGTTATAGCATATCAGTCACTTTGACATTTATATGACAAACCTAAGAGTGGATTTACTAACGAGTATCTACAATGTATTTTAATGGATTATTTATATATACATCTCTTGATCACACAGGGTTGATCCTTTTGAAAAATGATTTGAATCAATTTTCCTTTCTTTGTATAGCTAACAATTAGCTTATACAATCTAGATGTAGGGTCTAACATTTCGATAAGTCAGTCTCAGCTCATTCTACTTAACTTGTGTTAATATGTCGAGTACATACATGACACCCTAAGTCTCTATATATACGATTAAATCAAAACGATTTTGATTCAATGTTTTATATAGATGATTCATTTAAGGTGGAAATCATTTTTACTTAGTCCGAAAGACCGAAACTAAGTATACGAGCTGGCTCCCACTGACTTTAAGAATTACCTGGTTAAGTACTTCAATATTATATCTAAATCATATTTAGATTTATATATAAAGACATAACCATTTGGTAAGTGCTTTGGATGGAATGTACTAGTGTCAGGTTCGGTTTAACGATTGAGTCAAGTCAAGATCGGTTTAAGGAATCTTGACATTGACTCACTTAATCAAACGTCCTACACTGTACTTTTTTCTTAACCACATTTAATATTAACTCTTTAATAACTAAATGCAGTTTATTAAGAATTAATCTTAATATGCAAATAATTGTGATCGCACATAATAAATACGCTCCTGGAACCTATACTTAACTACTGATTGACTATAACATTAAGTCAGCTCCAAAACAACATTTTTCGAAGCTTCGCATCATAATTCGAGAATTTTCGCAACCATCATAGAAAGCCATAATCACAGAAAATTTAAGCCAATCTCAATCAAATTTTAATTTCAACAGAAAACGCAATTTCCGAGACATTCATTAAAAAACAACGGAGTCATAAAGATGAACCGTAATATGTTTATCAAATAAACTTTGAGTGTAGAACACTCAATCATTCTTTTCACTTGGAGGAATTATACATTTTATTCAACTAAAATTGAGTATCAGCTCCATCTTGATCTTGTCTCTCGAAGTCTTTGAACGGCCCCAGCAGCAACGATTGCTCAGATTGCCGACCGTCCTCCATACTTCTCCTAATCTTCACTTCATATCAACCACCTGTATACATTACACAGATGTCTCAGTATCTCATACTATATGATTGGAAATGATTACGCTTTATTGAATTTAATTTGATGTACCTGAGGTAGAGGCATCAGTATGCCCCTTCTTCTTCTCTACAAGATAGATCTTGCAGTTCCTCTTCCAGTGGCCAATCTTATGGCAATGGAAGCACTTAGATTTTGACGGGGCCCCTTTAGTCTTTTTCTTCCCTTTCTTTGCCTTCGCAGGTTGCGGGACCTGCCTCTTCTTACCCTTGCCTTTCGGCTGGTCGGAAGAAGCAGAGCCAACAACCAATGCAGTCGGCTTCTTCTCAATCTCCTCAAACTGCCTAAGCATAGTGAGGAGACCAGGAAGATCCGTTTCAAGACTGTTCATTATAAAACCAGTGATGAAAGGCTTAAAATCAGGGGTTAAAGATTTAATGATAATGTCCACGGACATCTCATTGTCCAGGACAAATCCTAACTGGGTGGCGTCCTCTACGTACCTGATCATCTTGAAAACATGATCTTGTACGGGCCCTGCCTCCATCTTTGTGCCTCAGAGGTTGCTGGTGGCTTCAAACTTGGCAGCTCGAGATTGTTTGCCGTATAACTCTTATGCATTCAAAAGCATACTTTGAACATCCATATGTTCATGCTTCCTCTGTTGTTCGTTACCCATCGAAGCCAGAGTAAGGCACCTGGCCTTCTCTGCATCGCTCTGGTATAGCTTATAGGCTTCCTTTTTCTCGAAGGTCGAATCTTCATCGGGCTTCTCTGGAGCGTCCTCGAACAGTACGTGTCCAATCCCGGCTAGGGAAAGGACCAACTTAATGTTCCTAAGCCAGTCTTTGTAGTTCGTTCCATCGAGCACGTTCTTCTCTACCATATATCTAAGACCAGAATCCATTCTGTATTTTTATAGATACTTTAGTCAGTATATGTTCGTAGTATAGTTTTAATGGTTTTTAATAAAACTATATTCTCCCACTAAATTTATTAAAGCCATAATAATAAACAATTTATTATAAAATAACATTTGTGAGAGAGGGATCCGACTACCCTGAGTCTGACAACCTTAAGTGTGTCTCAACAAGTTGTCTGACTCTGCAGTTGGTAGACGAACTCGTCGTCAATCATATTAAATATGATTCCCTATCGATTTTACCCCTAGTCATTTGTGATCATGAGTGTGCTCATCCGGATCACAATGGCTAGCCTAGTCAGACCCTTGTTTTCGTGTCTAGCCTGACTTGCCCCGCCGCTCGGTGTGTAACGGCCGGTATTTTCAACCGTGCTTTAGTTCATGTGTACCGGTATTTTCGACTCTGTATTTCAGTTTTTACCATATCGTCGTTAATTAATCATCACGTTTAATTAAAAGCTTTAATTTAATTATTTACTAATTAATTTTATTGTTTTTACTAATCACGTTTAAAACTTAATTAATTAATTAATTAATTTCTCTTCTTTCACAAACACGTTTCGATTTTTGGAGGAGAAGTTTAGTACGATTCTCTTCCCTCGTTAGTCAACAAACATCTTTAACCTAGTCCTAATCAATAACCTCACGACATTAAAATTGCTCCCTGCGAAACTTCTTCTTAAGGCAGACTTCCCTCCACCTCAATCTTCATCATCTGCATTTTCTCCAAGACAAAATTAGCCATCATCCTCCGCAATCGTTTCCCAAGCTCAAAATCCTCCATTAAACTTCTCAAAAAAAACCATTTCACCCAAAATTCTTTCTACAGACAAATCAACCAAAAACTCAAATCAGCCCTCTACAATCAGATTCCCCAACAGATCAAACCCAAACCAGATTATTCCCAAAGATCTGAAACTTCAGATTCATTCCAACAAAGAAATCAAAATCCAAAACCCATTTCCTGATTCAAACAAAAACATCAAATACAAGGAGAAATTCGAAACCCAACTTCAGATTCTAAATCCTATCTATTCTTTGTATCAAAACCCAAAATTTCTGATTCAAAAATCAAACCATAGATCTGATTTTAACAACCACAAATCTGAAAATAAACATCAGATTCAACCCTTTTTCATCTTTCTTCTTCCTCCTCCTCTTCCTTTCTCTTCCTCCCCTCTCCCTTGGCCGAACCCCTCCCCCAGCCCTAGCCGCCGCCACCGCCTGGAGTCTCGACCCGCCGCCGGCCGTGAGACCTTCTTCCCCCATTGCCGTGAGTGCCTCCCCTTGCTGCCATTTGAAACAAAAGAAAAAAAAAGAAACAAGAAAGGAAGAACAACTAGAGAGCCTGGGAAAGAAAAAGAGAAGTAAAGAGAGGAAGAGACAGAGAGTACAGAGAGAGGGCAGCCTAATTAAAGAGAATGACAGTGATAGTATTAAAGAGAAATAGAATAAAGAAATGGGTAGGGGGGTATTATTATATGTTAGAGCTAGGTAATAGGCCTAATAATGGAAGGGGTTGTATTTAATATTAGTAAGGTAAGGCTAGAGTTATACCATGTTAACTTGTTACCTCTTAATAAATATTACTCTTAGTAGCTGGAATATTTAATGCCATGTGATTAGCTTAATTAATTAATTATGTGTTAATATTAGTTAATTGATTAGCAGTAGCTAGTGTTATTGATTTCAGCATGTTAGCACTTTGTAAATAATGTTAGTGCAGTAAATATTGAATAAAATAATGTGTATCCAGTTTGTATAACCCAATATAAACACCACCCTAGCCAGTGAACCCCATAAAACTAGACGAACGCAATTTATGGCTCAACTTAATTTTGTTAATAACTCGCAATAAATTTAATTCCTTAATATGTGTAGCCAAAACAGAGAACCTATATCACCATTACGCAATACCCATCAAAACGAACCCAACGACATATAAGTTGACATATCTTAATTTAGAACAATAACAAGAATAATTAACTTTCTGATCAAAATCATTAATTCTCAATTTCAACACTTTTATTCATTATAATAAATGTTATTATTTAATGACGCATATACGTCGCGAACTTTCCTACCGTTACTCGGACAACCTAAACTGTCCCAGTCAGGCAAGCGTGCAGTTATTTTATGTTTTTGTGATATCTGATGTTGTACACTCAATTGCTGACACAAACACACTTTTTAGAAATGCTAGACTTAAACTCGTGTGTGTGAGTGTGGACCCCTTAATAATCAAAATGAACACACTTTGTGAATAGTAATGTTTCTGGACATATATGGTTAATTTTAGAACTGTTGATACTCATAGAATGTTAAATGCCGTTGGCTACCAGTTGCCGTTGGCTACCAGATGTTACATGCCGTTGGCTACGAGATGTTACATGCCGTTGGCTACCAGTTGCCGTTGGCTACCAGTTGTTACATGTCGTTGGCTACCAGTTGTCGTTGGCTACCAGATGTTACTTGCCGTTGGCTATTAGTTGACTAATCTCGTCGGTCACATGTGACTATGTCATATGCAACTAGTCTGGACTCGTGTTTCAGTATATGATGGATTAGCATCCTGGCTCATGATCCAGGAAGTATACATGGGTGGGGTTGGTTCCCGGGCACTAGCCGGTAGTAAACGGGTCGCCTTCGGGGGCACTTGAAGGTGTATTCATTTACTATTCGTCTAACGGCCGGAGCCTTAGTCACGAACTTGCACACACAGTTAAATAATTGAAAAAGAAAGTTAATTACAGACTGATGTTACATTTCTCAACTGCCATGTTAATTTTATAACTGAAATACCATGCTAATGTAACGTGTTGCTTTAACTACCATGCTAGTGTAACTTTTCATAATTGTTTTAACTGCTTCAGTTCAATGAACTACATGCTAGTGTAAATTCCTTTAACTGTTGTAAAACTGCCATATATAACTTGTTATATATCTTGCCTTGGGTCATCTGACATCTACTTGCAGACCCTTGCTGACATACATTCATGTTGTTTGAATGTATGTCAGGTTACGAGACAGGTAACCAGGAGGACGATCTGCTGGATCAGAGTGATCCAATTGACCAGGATTTTGCTGATCCTGAAGTCCATCCTACCGTGGACTAGTTGCTGAATTATCACCGCTGCAGTTATTTATTTTCACCGATGTTATTTGTAGGGTGTGTACCCACTTTATCTGTATCGCTATCGTTGTAGGCCATGCTTGGGGCCCTTTTATTATTGTGTACTTTATCTGGATGTTGGCTTTAATATTTCTGTTGTTCTGAGTTACATGCAAGTTCCTGCGAAAGGTGTTTTCACAGACGCGTATTGGGTTCGAGCTTCACCGCTCCAACCCAAGCGGACCCGCTCGCGTCCTTGCTCCTAAGTATAATGGGAAGCAGGGCGTGACAGGTTCTTGTGGTGGCCCATGCAGGTCTTGCATTAGTGAAACTTCAGTACGATGGAAATACTATAGATGTCCAAAAACGTCTAGATTTATCTCGTACACAACTTAACCAAGTTCCGTTTCTCAGCATGGCAGGAGGACACCATACCAGGAATGGGAATGGTAATGGTAACACTGCTAGTGGAGGTGTCGATGTTAATGAAATCCTCGGAGTCATAAGGGGGATGCTGGAAGTCCAGCAATAGCTGATTCAACAGGGACATCAACCTGCTCGGAATGCACCACCGCCATACCCTAAGGCTGAACCAGGAGTCAGACAATTCCATGAATTACAGCCCAAGAGCTTCTCTGGAAAAGAAGGTCCTCTAGGAGCTGATGAATGGGTCCAAGCGACTGAAGATAAGTTGAGTGCTGCACGTATCCCACAGGCTGGATGGGTTGACGTGGCGAAACTACAGCTGACCGACAATGCCAGGAGCTGGTGGCAACTGGAGGAGAAACGTCTGGTCAGACCGATCTCTTGGGGCATGTTTAGGGAAAGGTTCGATGCTAAATACTTTCCCAAGGCAGCCAAGAGAGAGCTTCAGTAGCATTTCTCTAATCTGGTCCAAGGAGATAGGAACGTGGACGTGTAACGACCACTTTTCGTCGTACGTTGTTCGTGCACGTGCTTTTGGCTGTGCACGTGTTTGTTTTAGACCTTGTTTGTTTGTGAACACTTTCGTGTGATATGCCGTTGTGAACTTCTTTGAGAGTATTAAATAGTGGCACTAATTTGGAACGACGTTTCTCAAGTCGTTTTCCCATAATTTAATCTTACTCGATGAGACGTGGCGATTCTCACTTTTGACGGGAGACGTTTCTATTTTTGGTTTCGTCGTCCGACGTCAAAATTGAGATCTGTCTTCTTAGTTAGCTCACTTTCATCAACACGATCACCCCGATATTTATTTTATAATTTTTGGAGTTTATTTGACCACTTTTATATTTTTAGCAAGCTTTAAAATATTTTTAATAATTAATTTTAATATTAAATTCGGCCAAATAAAATTTATTTGAGTTTAAAACGTTTTAAAGAATTTTTGAGCCAATTTCCAGCTCATTTGGACCAAGTCAAAGCCTTGGGTAAGTTGGAGTTGGTTAGATTGGAATTTTAAATTATTTTAAACTCCTAATCTCATTAGAATTAGCCCTAGACCAAGTCAACCCATCTACACTATATAAACAACCCCTAGGAAGACCTATTTTCGCAAGAAATTAACCCTAGCCTCTTCCAAAACCCAAAATTGACGTTGCGACGATTCGTCGCAACGTTGCAGCCGTCGCCTGTGCACGACCGAAGAATTCCGCCCCGTTCCCTTGGTCTGACCGAGGCCACCGCCCGCACCAAGCAAGCCCGCACCCGCTGCACAGCCGCCCGCTCCGTCCCCCGCTCCGACCGAGAGGATCTCTCGGTCAGACCGAGAGACCCGCCCGCTCCGCACGTCGCTCCGCACCGCACCGACCCCCGATCTGTCGCCCCGCATCGCGCTGTGCCCGACCGACAGCCGCCCCCCGCTCACGCCTGCTCTCCGCAACGTTGCAACGCTTGCAACGTTGCAGCGCCCGCTCCCCCGCATCCAAGGCGCCCGACCGGTGCTGTCCCCCGCACCGACCGACAGTTCTCTCCGCACCAAGGCCCGCACCGACCCCAAGTGCTGCAACCCCCGCATCCCATGTGTCTGACCGACGGAGCTCCCCGCACCGAGGCTGTACGACCGATGGCCATACGTCGCAACCCCGCACCCGTCGCACCACTTGCCACCGTGGGCCCCCCAAGTTCTCCAGAGGTATTGTGGGTTCCCCAAAGGTCCCTAGGACTACTGTGGGCCCCACCTAGGTGCGTTCTCTTCGACGATTTGCTGCGTACGACGTCGTCGCACGTCGTAGCCCGTCGTCGCACGTGCTAGCTTTGGAATCTGGAATCGTCGCCCGGCTGATCGCTCTGAACTTTCCAGCGAGGAAACTATATTGGAATCAGGACTTGGAGCGCGTTCTCTTATTCCAACCCCCGGCGTCGCTACACGACGCCGGTGTAGATTTCGCGTCGTGTTGAGGTAACGCTTTGCACCCCTAGGACCCCCAACCCAATGCACGCTAATCAAGACTAAAATCAGTATTTTTAGAGTATTTTAAATGTTTTAAATTCACTAATCAAGATTAATAAAATGGACTTTAGGCCGGTGGACTTGTGCACGTAGGATAATTGTGATTTTTGGACTCATTGGACGGTGTGCTCAGACGTCGTACTTGCAGGCAAGTGAAACTTGCCAACTCTTGTGTAGGGCCATGTTTTTAGGCCACTTCCTTATTCCTAGCGTAAAAGAGACTAGTCAGTGAAATGATAGCTGGCTAGACGCCTACTTGATCTAGTTTGACAACGAAACTAGATCCGTCACCTAATTGATCTAGCTTGACAACGAAGCTAGATCCAACCCTTTAAACTTGTTGTTCATGCATACTAAACTGTCACGTTTACTTTCCTTATCTGTACGCACTTTTAACCGCCATGCATTGCATCTTACATGTCATCCAAATTGATTGTTGCATCGTAGCACACGCTACAAAATACTTGTACAAATCCGTGTTTCCGTGTTTCCGGCTAGGTGCACCCCTAGGCCATACTTGTTTAAAACACTTCCTGGCTCGTGATCCAGAAGCAAGCATTCCAAGTTCGGGGGTAAGGCCCTGGCTCGATACACGTGGAGGGGTAGGGATAAACGGTTACTTGAGCTTAGGAGTGGCCTGATCAGCCCTCTAGCCAAAAGACGGAATCCCTGTGCACGAGGTGCTTACTTTTCTTGTCTTGTACTTGTCTTGTGAATGATTCATGCAATACTTGTCATCCATGCCATGTTTAAATGCCATGCTCGTACTTTACTTTACTTTACCTTACCTGTTGCACTCATTACTTTAACTGCCATGTCATTGCATCATGCTAGAACTGCTAGGTTGCTTTACTTTACCTACTTTCAGTTTCCTTGCACAAGTCTCTTGTAGACTTGCTGACATGTGCCCCTTGCTCTTTTGGGTGTCACATGTTAGACCTGAGCCAGAGACCGTTGCTGTGTACGTGATGAGTTGCTGACGCTGAGTCTGAGTCCATGATTGCCCAGGAGGATTTTGGTGGACACCGGTGACCATTATTTGAGTCTTTGTTGAGCTTTATTTTGTTTTAGGCCTTTTGTTAGTTATTGGTGCGTAGCACCGTCGTTTGTACTTTGTACTTTTGTTGGCCATGTTTGGGCCTTTAGTCTCTTTTTCTTTTAGCCTGGTGGCTTTTCTGCGATGTTGGAATTTACATTTATGGATATTCTGAGATTATTCTTTTGTCTCATTCCATTTTTATTATCTTGTTTCGCTCGCGTTGTAAGGACCTGCAGTTTTAAATTTGATTGACGCTTATCGGACTTGCAGCTTTGTAGCTTCAAGTCTGAGCGGACCTTCTCACGCTCCGCCTCCATATTTTTGGGAATCGGGGCGTGACAGGTTTTGTTGGTGGCACATGCAGGTCCGGTCTTGCAATTGCGAATTAACGGAACAACGATAATAACGGAATATCCATTAAATAAATTGCAACATCCGAGTAGTAAGCCCTGAGTTTATTCGTTTTCTTATGACACCAGGTGATAAGAAGACTTAGTTAGACGTCTGTGCTTATTAGTTAGAGACCCCTGATTGTTAGTTAGACTCCCTTTTAGCAATTGATTTAATCGTCGTAGGAGTTACCTTAGTGGTTCATGTCTACCCCTGACCATATTAGACTTCTAGAATTTCCTTTAGTCGTTCGCTTGGGTTCATCGATTTCGGACCAAGCCGAATGCATTTCTTTACCGTCTAACCTTTAGAAGTCTTAGCGCTTAGTTTTTAATCTTTAGTTGGACGACCGTAGGAGTTTCCGTAGACTTTCCTGATTCATATCCTAGGCGTATGTATGTTCTGATCATCCGACTAATTTCCTTGCCTCGATTCACGAGATCGCCTCATGACGATCGTCGTCAATTTTCAAACATCTCCATTGCAAAACCTGAACCTTCTGAAAGTACTTTTCAATCTTCCCTTCCACTAAATATAATTCTGTTCAAAATTTTAATATACCTATACTTCATACTCCTTCATTGATTTAAATTTTTAAAACGTTTGTCGGAATTTTTGAATACTAGCTTATATTATTTTCCCAGCCTATGTTTTTCGTACTTATGTAATTGCGTTGCCCCTTCATATACTAATTTTATTCTGAACCGTACTTTTATTTTTCCCAATACGATTTATAATTTTCCTTCTTATTTGTATTATACGAATGATACGTCGTGTTACTCTTATATACCTTCAAGACACATGGAATTTCAGCTTTCAGCAAGTTGGTCCTTGCTCCTCGTTTTCGCTACTTCAGATTTTTGCAAAATCGCTATTTTCATAACCTCTTCCTGCTTTAGACCCCCCTGACTTGATTTTAAAGATTTGCTATTCGATCTTGATAATTCTTATGCTAAATTACTATTATTTTCTTCCGCTCACCATACACGCTTTTGGAAAAATTTCTAAACCAAATTGAATTTCAATTATTTTTATATCCGTGCCAGACTTGTGGTGCTCGTATATTAAGAACCCTGTGTAAATCATATTTTTCATTCTTGGCAAACCCCGGTTCTCTAAAAGTAGTTTCAAACCGATCATTTTAAATTTCTCCATGGCCTAAAAGTTTTGAAAGCATTTAACATGAGTTTAAATTCTTCTGTTACTTGATTTCATTCTTGACCTTCCAAAAACTTTTGACAACATTATATTAAATTACTGACGTATAGAATTTTCTAAACCATGTCCTTAATATTCGTGTAAATGATTTTACTCCCTTTTCTTAATGATTTTATACAAACCAATAGACCATTTTCTATTATTTTGAATATTCGACTCAGATTTATTTTGAACAACTCGTTTTATCGATCCCCAAATATTTCTTTTCAGACGAGGGTTTTAATTTCGAAGTACAACAGTTTTCAGATTTCACGTATTTTAGCTTGTGCTACTTACCCTATTTTCTTTTCTCCATCCTTTGTAAGCATCACTACATCTCCCTTTTCCCTCAACCTAAACATCACCATTGAGTTAATGTTTCGCCTAACCAAGCCGTCTCCTTGTAATTGTCCTATCTGAACTCGTGCTTATCGATCCTTCCCTCGTCACGCTTTCGACCTCGACCTCCCTCTATTGCTTAGGCTTAAGTGTCCGTCAATGTCTGTGTCAACCCTTAATTGTTAGTAGGCCCTTGGACCCCTGCGATGTTGTCGTGGTGCACGTACCTAAGTTGTGTACGTGGGCTTGAATGAGAATTCCCATAGTATATTGATGTTTGCCTATTGAGTGATATATATATATATACTCGGAGTTATTCGTGATAGTATGAAATTGTTGTGTGTTAGTAGTTATAGATTTTTGTGTGGATAGCTATACTATACTAGGGATGCCTGTGTATATAAGAGTTAGCGTTGAAATATCTAAGTTGTGTATGTAGTAAGAGATACTTATAATGGTTGAAATAAATGATTGGTAAAGCTATGTGTATGTTAGTAGTGATAATAATAAGAGTACGTATGGTTAAGAGGGTAGGCCTATTATGTGATCTATATGTTAGCACGTATGAGTGTGTGCTCGTATGTGGGTATGTATTGTGTTTAGACGTAAGTAGTTATGTTTTGTTGCCTGAGTATATAGGTGATATACATATGGAAGTAGGAGTATGATTTTGATTGGTATTGCTTGCTTTTCGGGATGTTGCATGTGTGCATACCGTGAGGTATACACGACTATTGCACATCTTAATTATGTATGTGTGGATGTGTTAGTATACTAATTATAGGTAGTAGGCTATGGTGTGAATATATATATATATATATATATATATATATATATATATATATATATATATATATATATATATATATATATATATATATATATAAGTTACATGTGCGTGTGACTATACGATGAATACGTATGCATGTATTAGGGAGTGTATTATAATTATACGAGTGCTGATGTCTGTATTATTATTATTATGGTATATAAATTGATTTAACTATGTGGGTGTTATCTGACTAAATATTAAGTGTGATTGAATTATGGAATGTATATGGTTGTATTGATAGATGTATATATATGGGAGTGGTATCGGTATAGGTATAAATGCCGTGTTACGTATATAGAATATTCTAATATGTGTATTGAGTCTCACTCAAGCTTGAGTGGGTATACTCTAAGTATATTGAATGTATGTTTGTAGTTTGAATATAGCAACGCTTGATGTATGTATAGTGATAGAAGTGTTTGTGCCTGGTTGAGTTACGCACATGATTGTGGGTCGCTGCGCCAGTATATAGTTATAGGTGCTGGTCTTGTGGTATAGTTATTTACTAAGGACTTGTTGTGTGAACGTATGTGTACTAGCTAAAACCAGGTGTGTATGTGTGCTAGTTATATAATGATATGATTGGTTTACGTGAATGAAAAGTTAGCGTGTATGGGTGTGCACCATGCACGGGTAAGTATGTGCTTAGTTATAGTTATTGGTGACTACGATATATGTGGTGTGTCGTAAATGCAGTTATAGGACCGTATGTGATGAGAATATATGGTGAACTATTTGCATGCACTGTATGGCTATATATTGTGAAATTATAGTAATGGTGAATGTATATTAGATATAGTGAATTTGATTTAATAATGGTATGGTGTGACTATATGTGCTGAGATGTTGGTATTGGATGAATATTAGAGGGTAGTATACCCTTGATGTTTGTGCATAGGTAGCTATCTATACGTAGAGCAATGATTGTATTTGCTAGCATGAGATCATACCTATATAAGTATTTGAACTATTGTTTTGTGAGTAGCAGTCATATAAGGGATGTATGTTTATATACTTGATTGAAATACATGTATGAAGTTACCTGTCTATGATAGGTATTAATGTATAACGTACGTGAATATATATAAATATATATACGTGTTGGTAGTATTAATGTTTGACTACCTAGTGCATATATAAGCACTTGTAATGACTATACCTGGTTGAATTATAATATGACTTGATTGGGGTAGTTACTAGAGCGCTTAGCTATATTAGAAAGTCCGAGGACGGACTTTATTCTAAGGTGGGGAGGATGTAACGACCACTTTTCGTCGTACGTTGTTCGCGCACGTGCTTTTGGCTGTGCACGTGTTTGTTTTAGACCTTGTTTGTTTGTGAACACTTTCGTGTGATATGCCGTTGTGAACTTCTTTGAGAGTATTAAATAGTGGCACTAATTTGGAACGACGTTTCTCGAGTCGTTTTCCCACAATTTAATCTTACTCGATGAGACGTGGCGATTCTCACTTTTGACGGGAGACGTTTCTATTTTTGGTTTCGTCGTCCGACGTCAAAATTGAGATCCGTCTTCTTAGTTAGCTCACATTCGTCATCACGATCACCCTGATATTTATTTTATAATTTTTGGAGTTTATTTGACCACTTTTATATTTTTAGCAAGCTTTAAAATATTTTTAATAATTAATTTTAATATTAAATTCGGCCAAATAAAATTTATTTGAGTTTAAAACGTTTTAAAGAATTTTTGAGCCAATTTCCAGCTCATTTGGACCAAGTCAAAGCCTTGGGTAAGTTGGAGTTGGTTAGATTGGAATTTTAAATTATTTTAAACTCCTAATCTCATTAGGATTAGCCCTAGACCAAGTCAACCCATCTACACTATATAAACAACCCCTAGGAAGACCTATTTCCGCAAGAAATTAACCCTAGCCTCTTCCAAAACCCAAAATTGACGTTGCGACGATTCGTCGCAACGTTGCAGCCGTCGCCTGTGCACGACCGAAGAATTCCGCCCCGTTCCCTCGGTCTGACCGAGGCCA
Source organism: Scilla litardierei (assembly GCA_030789695.1). Lineage (NCBI taxonomy): Eukaryota > Viridiplantae > Streptophyta > Magnoliopsida > Asparagales > Asparagaceae > Scilla > Scilla litardierei. The sequence continues at coordinate 87,305,663 of CM061136.1, forward strand.
CCGACCGCACCAAGCAAGCCCGCACCCGCTGCACAGCCGCCCGCTCCGTCCCCCGCTCTGACCGAGAGGATCTCTCGGTCAGACCGAGAGACCCGCCCGCTCCGCACGTCGCTCCGCACCGCACCGACCCCCGATCTGTCGCCCCGCATCGCGCTGTGCCCGACCGACAGCCGCCCCCGCTCACGCCCGCTCTCCGTAACGTTGCAACGCTTGCAACGTTGCAGCGCCCGCTCCCCCGCATCCAAGGCGCCCGACCGGTGCTGTCCCCCGCACCGACCGACAGTTCTCTCCGCACCAAGGCCCGCACCGACCCCATGCGCGGCAACCCCCGCATCCCATGTGTCAGACCGACGGAGCTCCCCGCACCGAGGCTGTACGACCGATGGCCATACGTCGCAACCCCGCACCCGTCGCACCACTTGCCACCGTGGGCCCCCCAAGTTCTCCAGAGGTATTGTGGGTTCCCCAAAGGTCCCTAGGACTACTGTGGGCCCCACCTAGGTGCGTTCTCTTCGACGATTTGCTGCGTACGACGTCGTCGCACGTCGTAGCCCGTCGTCGCACGTGCTAGCTTTGGAATCTGGAATCGTCGCCCGGTTGATCGCTCTGAACTTTCCAGCGAGGAAACTATATTGGAATCAGGACTTGGAGCGCGTTCTCTTATTCCAACCCCCGGCGTCGCTACCTGACGCCGGTGTAGATTTCGCGTCGTGTTGAGGTAACGCTTTGCACCCCTAGGACCCCCAACCCAATGCACGCTAATCAAGACTAAAATCAGTATTTTTAGAGTATTTTAAATGTTTTAAATTCACTAATCAAGATTAATAAAATGGACTTTAGGCCGGTGGACTTGTGCACGTAGGATAATTGTGATTTTTGGACTCATTGGACGGTGTGCTCAGACGTCGTACTTGCAGGCAAGTGAAACTTGCCAACTCTTGTGTAGGGCCATGTTTTTAGGCCACTTCCTTGTTCCTAGCGTAAAAGAGACTAGTCAGTGAAATGATAGCTGGCTAGACGCCTACTTGATCTAGTTTGACAACGAAACTAGATCCGTCACCTAATTGATCTAGCTTGACAACGAAGCTAGATCCAACCCTTTAAACTTGTTGTTCATGCATACTAAACTGTCACGTTTACTTTCCTTATCTGTACGCACTTTTAACCTCCATGCATTGCATCTTACATGTCATCCAAATTGATTGTTGCATCGTAGCACACGCTACAAAATACTTGTACAAATCCGTGTTTCCGTGTTTTCGGCTAGGTGCACCCCTAGGCCATACTTGTTTAAAACACTTCTTGGCTCGTGATCCAGAAGCGAGCATTCCAAGTTCGGGGGTAAGGCCCTGGCTCGATACACGTGGAGGGGTAGGGATAAACGGTTACTTGAGCTTAGGAGTGGCCTGATCAGCCCTCTAGCCAAAAGACGGAATCCCTGTGCACGAGGTGCTTACTTTTCTTGTCTTGTACTTGTCTTGTGAATGATTCATGCAATACTTGTCATCCATGCCATGTTTAAATGCCATGCTCGTACTTTACTTTACTTTACCTTACCTGTTGCACTCATTACTTTAACTGCCATGTCATTGCATCATGCTAGAACTGCTAGGTTGCTTTACTTTACCTACTTTCAGTTTCCTTGCACAAGTCTCTTGTAGACTTGCTGACATGTGCCCCTTGCTCTTTTGGGTGTCACATGTTAGACCTGAGCCAGAGACCGTTGCTGTGTACGTGATGAGTTGCTGACGCTGAGTCTGAGTCCATGATTGCCCAGGAGGATTTTGGTGGACACCGGTGACCATTATTTGAGTCTTTGTTGAGCTTTATTTTGTTTTAGGCCTTTTGTTAGTTATTGGTGCGTAGCACCGTCGTTTGTACTTTGTACTTTTGTTGGCCATGTTTGGGCCTTTAGTCTCTTTTTCTTTTAGCCTGGTGGCTTTTCTGCGATGTTGGAATTTACATTTATGGATATTCTGAGATTATTCTTTTGTCTCATTCCATTTTTATTATCTTGTTTCGCTCGCGTTGCAAGGACCTGCAGTTTTAAATTTGATTGACGCTTATTGGACTTGCAGCTTTGTAGCTTCAAGTCTGAGCGGACCTTCTCACGCTCCGCCTCCATATTTTTGGGAAGCGGGGCGTGACAGGACGAGTATGAGGCTGAGTTTGCCATGCTTAGCCGTTTTGCACCTCACATGGTTGAAGACCCTAAAGATTGTGTGTTTCAGTTTCGCAAGGGCCTGAATCGCAAGGTCCAAGCCTCGATGACCTCGGCGAGACCGACGACACTTCAGGACGTTCCGGATTGTGCACGTGAGCATGAGATTGTGGAGAAACTCCCCAAGGGACCTTCAGCTGGAGGAGGCAAGCGTCCCATGGAGCCACCTAGGATGGTGCCCAGAGGAAACTTTCAACCTCTGCAGACCACACAGTTCAAGAGGTCCTCTGCTCCCGTCGATCGATCGCATCTGACTTGCTACTTCTGTGGCAGGACTGGACATCAGAAGAAAGATTGCAGGAGGATGCTGAACCAGTGTCTGATTTGCGGATCACCCGTACATGCTGCGAGAGACTGCCCTCACGGCAAGGACCGTCGAGCACCTGCTGGAGTGCCTGCACCTGTTCAACGTGCAGTGCCTGCACCTGTTCAGCGAGGAGCACCGGGACCTGCTCAGCGTGGACCACCTCTGAACCCTCAGGATCGAGCTTATCAGCAGGTCCATCAGCCAAAGCGCCAGGTGTTCACAATGACAGCTGCGGAAGCTGAGGCTGAGGATGATGTGATCACAGGTAACATTTATACCTAGCATTTATCGTTTACAATATATTAATGCTTGTTAGTTAGGTTCTCTTGCTAAGTTTATTATTTTCGTCTTAGGTATTATCTTAGTGGCCTCCCACCCGACTCTGACTTTATTTGATTCCTGAGCTTCCCTGTGTGTTATATCCCAGAAGTTTGTAGTTAAGCACTCGATCCCTACCTACCCACTTCCCAAGAGATGGAATATCACGACCGGAGGTGGCATAGTGAGTGTTACCTTGGAATGCAAATCATGTCCTCTAGTAATTTGCGGACATGAACTTTATGCAGACTTCATGGTTCTGGATACACCCAACTTTGATGCTATTCTCGGCATGGACTGGTTAGGGACTTTCTATGCTACTATCGATTGTCACAAGAAGAAAGTAGTATTCGAAATTCCCGACCATCCGGTGTTCGAATTCATCAGTGGTAGTCATTCGCTCAAGCCTATCAGATTTCGGGCTCAGCCGAATGAAGCGATCCTCGGATCTATACAAGTCGAACCGGAGAAGCCTACAATGGTTCGAGACTTCGAAGATGTATTTCCAGAAGATATTTCTGGATTGCCGCCTGATCGAGCTTTGGAGTTCAGTATTGATCTGATGCCAAATACTCAACCAATCTCGAAGGCACCTTACCGTATGGCTCCAGCAGAACACGAAGAGCTACGGAAGCAGTTGGATGATCTGTTGCAAAAAGGATTCATTCATCCCAGCGTGTCTCTCTGGGGTGCACCTGTACTGCTGGTCAAGAAGAATGACGGATCGAGAAGGATCTTCGTGGATTATCAGGAGCTGAATAATTTCACGGTGAAGAATAAGTACCCGTTACCTCGCATTGATGACATCTTCGATCAACTCGGTGGATCACGAGTTTTCTCGAAGTTGGACCTCAGGAGTGGATATCATCAGGTGAAGGTCAAGAATGAGGATGTCTACAAGACAGCTTTTCGGACCAATTATGGACACTATGAGTTTGTTGTTATGCCTTTCGGTGTGACCAACGCTCCTGCAGTTTTCATGAATCTTATGAATCTCATATTCTATGATTTTCTGGATAAATTCGTAGTGATTTTCATTGATGACATATTGATCTATTCGAATAGCGAGGAAGAGCATGCCGAGCATCTACGGATGGTGTTGGAGACTCTTCGTCGTCATCAGTTGTATGCCAAGTACAGCAAGTGCGAGTTCTGGTTAGACCGAATTGCATTTCTTGGACATGTGGTATCAGGCGAAGGTATCTCAGTTGACCCAGAGAAGGTTACATCAATCAGGAATTGGCCTACTCCTCGGTCAGCATCAGACATTCGGAGTTTCCTAGGATTGGCGGGCTACTGCTGTCGATTCATTCAGGATTTCTCGAGGATAGCAGAGCCCATGACTCGACTGACGAGGAAGGACATCAAGTATGTTTGGTCAGACACTTGCGAGCAAGCATTTGGGACTTTGAAGGAAAAGTTGACATCTGCACCAGTTCTGGCTATTCCAGATAGGACTGGAGGATTCGAGATCTTCTGCGATGCTTCGGGCAAAGGTCTTGGATGTGTTCTGCATCAGCACGGTCAAGTAGTCGCTTATGCTTCTCGACAGTTGAAGATTCACGAGAAGAATTACCCGACTCACAGCTTGGAGTTAGCTGCTGTTATCTTCGCTTTGAAGATTTGGAGACATTTCTTACTGAGTGAGAAAGTGAAGATTTTCACTGATCACAAAAGTTTGAAATATATTTTCACTAAGAAGGAATTGAATATGAGACAGCGCAGATGGTTAGAGCTGATGGCTGATTACGACATCGACCTTCAGTATCATCCAGGGAAGGTTAATGTTGTACCTGATGCTTTGAGCAGACTTCCAGCGGTCATGACTCTCACAGTTCAGTGGAGGTTACAACAGGATCTGTGTGGGATGTGCACAGAGGTTGTATTACCTGGAGTCACATCATCGTTGATGAATATGCAGATTCAGTCGACGATAGTGGATCGGATCAAAGCTGCACAGTCTGGAGATGCTAAACAGCAGAAGATCCGAGAACAAGTTGAAGCTGGACTACGGACGGACTTTATCATTCATGAGGATGGTTCCTTGAGATATGGCAGTAGGATCTGCGTACCTTCTGGTGATATCAGAGATGAGCTGATGAATGAAGCTCAAAGCTCTCCCTATTCCATTCATCCTGGCGCTACCAAGATATACAAGGATCTCCGTCTGAATTTTTGGTGGCACAGTATGAAGAGGAGCGTAGCTCGTAGCGTCGCCAAATGTCTTGTGTGTCAGCAGGTGAAGGCTGAACACCATCGCATTGCTGGATTACTTCAACCTCTGCCAATTCCAGAGTAGAAGTGGCAGCACATCACCATGGACTTCGTAACTGGAATACCTTGGAGCACCAAGCAGAATGACGCGATCTGGGTTATTGTTGACCGATTAACCAAGTCTGCGCATTTCATACCTTTCTGAGTAGGACACGCAATGGAGATACTTGCGAAGAAGTATATGGAGGTAAATATCTTTCTTATACCTTTATAGCTTCTTTCTAGTATACGTTGTGACGTGAACGATAATCGTGCATGAGATTGTACGATTACATGGAGTTCCTGTAAGTATCGTCTTCGACCGTGACACGAGATTCACGTCTCAATTCTGGAAGAGTTTGCAGACCAATCTGGGTGCCAGTCTGAAATTTAGTACTGCGTATCACCCGTAAAATGATGGACAGTCTGAGCGCACTATCCAGATAGTGGAGGACATGTTGAGATCTTGCATGTTGGATCTCAAGGGTTCGTGGGAGGATCATCTGCATCTGGTGGAGTTCTCCTACAACAACAGCTACCAGGCGAGCATTGGCATGGCGCCATTTGCTGCTCTCTATGGAAGGAAATGTCGATCCCCACTGAGTTGGGATGACGTTGGTGATAGAGAACTGTTGAAGGCATTTGAATTTTTCAAAAGGAGTTGGACTCAATTTGGTTTTCCCTCCATTTGCTTTAGTCCCACATTGCTTAGGCAAAAGGACTTGGAGGGGTTTATATAGAGTTTGTAGAGCCTTAAGGGTGTGCCCCTTGGGGTATGACTCTTTTGTGAAGGAGAGAGGACTTACACAAATTGACTCACACAGGCACGCGCGTCGCCGTCGTCGACGCCGCGCCGAGCCGCGCCGAGCCATCCGGTGCGTGTGTGTGGTTATTATTTTTTGGAGGAAAAAATATTAATATTTTGAAATTTTGAAATTTGAATTTGAAACGTTTTAAAATTCAAAACAGTTATAAAATCGTTTGACAATTTAATTTCAAATCTGTATTTACTCCCCTTGATTTACTCCCCATTACTCACCCTTTTTAACTGCCAAATAAATTCTTAATGTTTTAATTTCAATAAAGTTTATTTTTATTTTCCTTTAAAAGGGAGATGGCTGATTCGTTTCCAGAGAGAGAAACAGTGCGAAATTTTTTTTGGCAGCCAACATTTTCCTTTTCGTCCCCATATTTTCTAAAACTATCGCTGATTCCGAGCAGTCAAAGTTGGTGTTGTTCTTGGTGCTTCTTCCTGTGCAGAGAAGCTCCTTCCACAGAGGCGATTTCTGGGCTGTTGTATCCTGGAGACATCGTGGCCGTACACTGCTGCACAACTTAGGTAGAGCCGCGAAACGTCTTAAAGAGAGCGACCTAGTCCGCGACTCAACCCAAGGCTTCGGTAACCTCGTTCCTATCATTTTCTTCTTCCTGCAGTAACAATTTTAAGACGATCTCCTCTGCCATGACTTCTGAAACCGAAACTGTTATTGTTGCCTCTGACCTGAATAAACCCTTCCGTTTTTCTGGCTCCCATTTCAAACGTTGGCAACAGAAGATGTTGTTTTTCCTTACCACCAAAAATGTTGTCTACGTCTGTAAGACTGATAAACCTCTGCTGCTTCTACCCGAAAACCCTTCTGATGCTCAACTCAAAGAATTTCAAACATTGGATGATCATGATTTCTTGTGCAAAAACTACATTCTTAATGGTCTTTCTGACGATCTCTATGATTACTATAGTTCTCACAAAACAGCGAAGGAAGTCTGGGAAGCACTGCAGAAGAAGTACGATACAGAAGAGGCTGGCTCAAAGAAATACGCAGTCAGTCGCTACCTAAAGTTCCAGATGATAGATGACAAGTCTGTGGAGGTTCAGTCTCACGAGCTACAGAAGATAGCTCATGAAATTGTTTCTGAAGGTATGACTTTAGATGAACAATTTCAAGTCGCTGTACTCATAGACAAATTACCCCCTGCTTGGAAAGACTTTAAGAATACTCTTAGGCACAAAACTAAGGAATTTTCCTTAGAAAGTTTGATAACCCGTCTTCGGATTGAGGAGGAGGCCCGTAAACAAGATAAAAAGGAAGAAATTAATGCTGTTTCTAACAGTAATAAAACAGCTTCTGTTATTCTGAAACCTAAAGGTAAATTCATGAAGAATCAGAATCAGAATCGAAATCGATTCAACCAGAACAAAAATGTTCCTAGAAATAAAAATGGACCTAAACCCCCTTCAAAGAATGATTCGGTACATTTTATTTGCTATAACTGTAACAAGCCTGGCCACTTGGCTCGGAACTGTCGGAATAAACGTCGTCCTGCACCGCAGGAGAACCTTACCGAAGAGGATCTAATTGCAATGATTTCTGAAGTCAATGCAATTGGAGGTACTGGAGGGTGATGGATAGACACTGGTGCTTCGCGCCATGTCTGTTATGATCGTGGACAATTCAAGTCCTATTCTGAAACAAAGGACAAGAAAGTGCTGTTGGGAGATTCCCACTCCACTATTGTTGCTGGTATAGGCGATGTAGATTTGAAGTTTACCTCTGGAAAGACTGCAACTCTTAAAGAGGTCATGCATACTCCAGAGATGAGAAAGAATCTGGTTTCGGGCTACCTTCTCAACAAGGCTGGGTTTACTCAAACTATAGGTGCTGATATGTATACCATTGCTAAAAATAATGTTTTTGTTGGAAAAGGGTATGCCACTGATGGTATGTTTAAGTTGAACATTGATGCTAATAAAAGTTCAGTTTCTGCTTATATGTTGTGTTCTTTTAATATCTGGCATGCTAGACTCCGTCATGTTAACAAACGCCTTATTAAAAATATGAGTAACTTAGAAGGTATTCCTAAATTGTCTTTGGATGATTTTGAGAAATGTGAATATTGTAGTCAAGCCAAAATAACCAAAACACCACATAAATCAGTTACAAGAGAATCAGAGCCTCTTGATTTAATCCATTCTGACATATGTGAATTTGATGGTGTCTTGACTAGAAATGGAAAAAGATATTTTATAACTTTTATTGATGATTGTTCTGATTATGCTGTCGTATATCTCATGAAAAATAAAAGTGATGCATTTGATATGTTTAAATCTTTTGTTACTGAAATTGAAAATCAATGTAATAAAAAGATAAAGAGATTACGTATTAATCGAGGAACTGAATATGACTCTACTATTTTTAATGAATTTTATAATTCACATGGTATTATTCATGAGAAGACTGCTCCATATTCCCCTGAAATGAATGGTAAAGCTGAACGAAAAAATAGAACTTTAGCTGAATCTGTTGTTACTATTATGCTTAACTCTGGAGCTGCTTCTCATTGGTGGGGAGAAATTTTATTAACTGTTTGATATGTGTTTAATAGGATTCCTAAATCTAAGAGTAAAATTTATCCGTATGAAGTTTTTAAGAATAAGAAACCAAATCTGTCCTATCTTAAAACTTGGGGATGTTTATCTTATGTTAGGATTCATGATCCTAAAAGGAGAAAACTTGCTAGTAGAGCTTATGAATGTGTTTTCATTGGTTATGCTGTAAATAGCAAAGCATATAGATTTTATGATTTGAAAGATCATGTTATAATTGAATCAAATGATGCTGATTTCTTTGAAGATAAATTTCCGTTTAATTATAAGAATAGTGGGGGCTCTAGTTCATGTTCTTTACCAGACCTTAGTCTTCCTGAGTCTGATAAAGGGTTAGAAATTGATTCTAGAAAGAGTAAGAGGGCTCGTGTTGCTAAGGACTTTGGTCCTGACTATTACACTTATAACTTAGAAGAAGATCCTAGCAATATAACCGAGGCCTTATCCTCTTTGGATGCCAATTTTTGGCAAGAGGCAATTAATGATGAGATGGACTCTCTAGAGTCTAATAGAACTTGGCATCTAGTTGACTTACCTCCAGGATGTTTATCAATAGGGTGTAAGTGGATACTTAAGAAGAAGTTAAAACCTGATGGAACTATTGATAAATTTAAAGCTCGTCTGGTAGCCAAAGGATTTAGACAACGAGAAAACATAGATTTCTTTGATACCTTTTCACCTGTATCTAGAATTACATCCATACGTGTACTATTAGCTATTGCTGCTATACATAATTTAGTAGTACACCAAATGGATGTTAAAACAGCCTTTTTAAATGGTGAATTAGAAGAAGAAATCTATATGGATCAACCTGAAGGTTTTGTTGTTCCAGGACAAGAAGATAAAGTTTGCAAATTAGATAAGTCACTTTATGGCTTGAAATAAGCACCTAAGCAATGGCATGAAAAATTTGATAACCTTGTTATTTCTGAAGGTTTCACTGTTAATGAAAGTTACAAATGCATATATTATAAATCTGATAATGGTATTTGCACCATTATATGTCTTTATGTTGATGATATGCTGATATTTGGTTCAAACATTCATGTTGTGAACAAAGTTAAAACCATGTTAAGTGCAAACTTTGACATGAAAGATATTGGTGAAGCTAATGTAATCCTTGGAATTAAAATAACTAGGTCTGAACATGGAATTTCTTTGAATCAATCTCATTACGTTGAAAAGATTCTAAAGAAATATAATTATTTTTATTGTAAACCAGCTTGTACTCCTTATGATCCTAGTGTTAAATTGTTCAAGAACATCGGCGACGGTGTTAGACAAACTGAGTATGCGAGCATTATTGGCAGTCTGAGATATGCTGCTGATTGCACTAGACCTGATATAGCTTATGTTGTATGGTTACTATGCAGGTTTACAAGCAGACCTAGTATTGAGCATTGGTATGCTATTGAGAGAGTCATGAGGTACCTTAAGAGGACCATGAATCTCGGATTACATTATCAGAAGTTTTCCACTATCCTTGAAGGATATAGCGAAGCTGATTGGAACACCCTTTCAGATGACTCCAAGGAAACTAGTGGCTATATTTTTAGCATAGATGGTGGAGCTGTATCTTGGAAATCCAAGAAACAGACTATCTTAGCTCAATCCACTATGGAGTCTGAGATGATTGCACTAGCTTCAGCTAGTGAAGAAGCAGGTTGGCTTAGAAACCTGTTATCAGAACATCCTTTATGGGATAGACCGATACCAGCTGTCTTGATCCATTGTGATAGTACTGCAGCTATTGCAAAGATTTAGAACCGTTATTATAACGGAAAAAAGCGACAAATACATCGTAAGCACAGCATTATTAGAGAGTATATGAACTCTAGAGCTGTGAGAGTGGATCATGTACGTACTGATGATAACTTAGGTAATCCTTTGACGAAAGGATTAGCTCGAGAAAAGGTTTTTAAAACCTCGAAAGGAATGGGACTCATGCCCTTAGAATGATGAGTCACTTGTGAGGGAAACCCAACCTATAGACCGAAGATCCTGAGAAATAGGTTCACAGGGTAATAACAAATCATGAAGTGGTATGTGGAGAATCATGCTAGTATAAATATTAGTCATATTCCAGAAGAATCGTATTGAGCATGATATCCTGAAGCAATAAAAGGATGAGTTAATATTAACTCTTAATGAATTATATACTCTATGTGGAGTGGGGTACCTAGCTACAGGAGTACTCTTGATAGAATCACCTATGTGAACGTGGAAGTGTGGTCGCTTCCTATGGAATTTTGGGCAAAATTCTCTAGAGCATTCACTATACTGGGATACACGTGCATGGCCGTAAAGCACGGGCTTATGAACAACACCTTGATAAGGTTGTGTGTGTGATGATGTTAGAGATAGAGTTCAAAACTACGGGTTACTCTAGTTAAATCTAAATCATCAACACTATATAAAGGTTCAAGTTGATAGACACCTTTATTTATGCACAAATCTTATATTATATACTGCTCGATGAAATATACTTTTGTTTTATGTTTCTTTTATAAAATTCTAGTGGGGGATTGTTGAAGGCATTTGAATTTTTTAAAAGGAGTTGGACTCAATTTGGTTTTCCCTCCATTTGCTTTAGTCCCACATTGCTTGGGCAAAAGGACTTGGAGGAGTTTATATAGAGTTTGTAGAGCCTTATGGGTGTGCCCCTTGGGGTATGACTCTTTTGTGAAGGAGAGAGGACGTACACAAATTGACTCACACGCGTGCGCGCGCCGCCACCCGCCGACGCCGCGCCGTGCCGAGCCGAGCCGTGCGGTGCGTGTGTGGTTATTATTTTTTGCAGGAAAAAATATTAATATTTAGAAATTTTGAAATTTGAATTTGAAACGTTTTAAAATTCAAAACAGTTATAGAAACGTTTGAAAATTTAATTTCAGATCTGTATTTACTCCCCTTGATTTACTCCCCATTACTCGCCCTTTTTAACTGCCAAATAAATTCTTAACGTTTTAATTTCAATAACGTTTATTTTTATTTTCCTTTAAAAGGGAGAGGGCTGATTCGTTTCCAGAGAGAGAAACAGTGCGAAATTTTTTTTTGGCAGCCAACATTTTCCTTTTCGTCCCCATATTTTCTAAAATTATCGCTGATTCCGAGCAGTCAAAGTTGGTGTTGTTCTTGGTGCTTCTTCTTTTGCAGAGATGCTCCTTCCACAGAGGCGATTTATGGGCTGTTTTATCCTGGGGACATCATGGCCGTACACTGCTGCACAACTTGGGCAGAGCCGTGAAACGTCTTAAAGAGAGCGACCTAGTCCGCGACTCAACCCAAGGCTTCGGTAACCTCGTTCCTATCATTTTCTTCTTCCTGCAGTAACAAGAACTGTTGGGACCAGAGATGATAGTTGAGGTTGTGGATGTTGTGCGTGATATCAGAGACAAGCTTCGGATTGCTCAGGACCATTATAAGCATTGGGCAGATGCTAAACGGCGTCCTCTGGAGTTTCAGCCAGGAGATCATGTGTTTCTGAAGATCTCCCCGAATCGAGGAGTGATTCGATTTGGGAAGCGAGGCAAGCTTAGTCTGAGATATGTTGGACCTTTCGATGTGCTAGAACGAGTTGGAGAGGTAGCTTATCGCTTAGTACTACCACCGTCCTTAGTTGGAGTACATGACGTCTTTCATGTGTCCCAGCTGCGTCGTTATACCAGCGACCCCTCACACGCCGTGGACAACTCAGAGATCACAGTTCAACCAGATCAGACGTACGAACAGCAACCAGTAGAGATCTTAGATCGACGTCAGAAAGTCTTCAGGATCAAGACTGTTGATCTAATCAGAGTAATGTGGCGTCGCGACTCGCCAGGAGAATCTACCTGGGAGCGGGAAGATGAGATACGAGAGCGTTATCCATATTTTTTTTCTACTACTTAGTTGATAAGAATTCCGAGGACGGAATTTTCTTAAGTTGGGTAGAATCTAACGGCCGGTATTTTCAGTCGTGCTTTAGTTCGTGTGTACCGGTATTTTCGACTATGTATTTCCGTTTTTACCATATCGTCGTTAATTAATCATCATGTTTAATTAAAAACTTTAATTTAATTATTTACTAATTACTTTTATTGTTTTTACTAATCACGTTTAAAACTTAATTAATTAATTAATTAATTTCTCTTCTTTCATAAACACGTTTCGATTTTTGGAGGAGAAGTTTAGCACGATTCTCTTCCCTCGTTAGTCAACAAACATCTTTAACCTAGTCCTAATCAACAACCTAACGACATTAAAATTGCTCCCTGCAAAACTTCTTCTTAAGGCAGACTTCCCTCCACCAAAATCTTCATCATCTGCATTTTCTCCAAGACAAAATTAGCCATCATCCTCCGCAATCGTTTCCCAAGCTCAAAATCCACCATCAGACTTCTCAAAAAAAAACCATTTCACCCAAAATTCTTTCTACAGACAAATCAACCAAAAACTCAAATTAGCCCTCTACAATCAGATTCCCCAACAGATCAAACCCAAACCAGATTATTCTCAAAGATCTGAAACTTCAGATTCATTACAACAAAGAAATCAAAATCCGAAACCCATTTCCTGATTCAAACAAAAACATCAAATACAAGGAGAACTTCGAAACCCAACTTCAGATTATAAATCCTATCTATTCTTTGTATCAAAACCCAAAATTTCTGATTCAAAAATCAAACCATAGATCTGATTTTAACAAACCAAAAATCTGAAAATAAACTTCAGATTCAACCCTTTTCATCTTTCTTCTTCCTCCTCCTCTTCCTTTCTCTTCCTCCCCTCTCCCTTGGCCGAACACCTCCCCCAGCCCTAGCCGCCGCCGGAGCTAGCCGCCGCCTAGAGTCTCGACCCGCCGCCGGCCGTGAGACCTCCTTCCCCCATTGCCATTTGTGCCTCCCCTTGCTGCCATTTGAAACAAAAGAAAAAAAAGAAACAAGAAAGGAAGAACAACTAGAGAGCCTGGGAAAGAAAAAGAGAAGTAAAGAGAGGAAGAGACAGAGAGTAAAGAGAGGGCAGCCTAATTAAAGAGAATGACAATGATAGTATTAAAGAGAAATAGAATAAAGAAATGTGTAGGGGGGGTATTATTATATGTTAGAGCTAGGTAACAGGCCTAATAATGGAAGGGGTTGTATTTAATATTAGTAAGGTAAGGCTAGAGTTATACCATGTTAACTGGTTACCTCTTAATAAATATTACTCTTAGTAGCTGAAATATTTAATGCCATGTGATTAGCTTAATTAATTAATTATGTGTTAATATTAGTTAATTGATTAGCAGTAGCTAGTGTTATTGATTTCAGCATGTTAGCACTTTGTAAATAATGTTACTGCAGTAAATATTGAATAAAATAATGTGTACCCAGTTTGTATAACCCAATATAAACACCACCCTAGCCAGTGAACCCCATAAAATTAGACGAACGCAATTTAGGGCTCAACTTAATTTTGTTAATAACTCACAATAAATTTAATTCCTTAATATGTGTAGCCAAAACAGAGAACCTATATCACCATTACGCAATACCCATCAAAACGAACCCAACGACATATAATTTGACATATCTTAATTTAGAACAATAACAAGAATAATTAACTTTCTGATCAAAATCATTAATTCTCAATTTCAACACTTTTATTCATTATAATAAATGTTATTATTTAATGATGCATATACGTCGCGAACTTTCCTACCGTTACTCGGACAACCTAAACTGTCCCAGTCAGGCAAGCGTGCAGTTATTTTATGTTTTTGTGATATCTGATGTTGTACACTCAATTGCTGACACAAACACACTTTTTAGAAATGCTAGACTTAAACTCGTGTGTGTGAGTGTGGACCCCTTAATAATCAAAATGAACACACTTTGTGAATAGTAATGTTTCTGGACATATATGGTTAATTTTAGAACTGTTGATACTCATAGAATGTTAAATGCCGTTGGCTACCAGTTGCCGTTGGCTACCAGATGTTACATGCCGTTGGCTACCAGTTGCCGTTGGCTACCAGTTGTTACATGTCGTTGGCTACCAGTTGCCGTTGGCTACCAGATGTTACTTGCCGTTGGCTATTAATTGACTAATCTCGTCGGTCACATGTGACTATGTCACATGCGACTAGTCTGGACTCGTGTTTCAGTATATGACGGATTAGCATCCTGGCTCGTGATCCAGGAAGTACACGTGGGTGGGATTGGTTCCCGGGCACTAGCCGGTAGTAAACGAGTCGCCTTCGGGGGCACTTGAAGGTGTATTCATTTACTATTTGTCTAACGGCGGGAGCCTTAGTCACGGACTTGCACACACAGTTAAATAATTGAAAAAGAAAGTTAATTACAGACTGATGTTACATTGCTCAACTACCATGTTAATTTTATAACTGAAATACCATGCTAATGTAACGTGTTGCTTTAACTACCATGCTAGTGTAACTTTTCATAATTGTTTTAACTTCTTCAGTTCAATGAAATACATGCTAGTGTAAATTCCTTTAACTGCTGTAAAACTGCCATATATAACTTGTTATATATCTTGCATTGGGTCATCTGACATCTACTTGCAGACCCTTGCTGACATACATTCATGTTGTTTGAATGTATGTCAGGTTACGAGACATGTAACCAGGAGGACGATCTGCTGGATCAGAGTGATCCAATTGACCAGGATTTTGCTGATCCTGAAGTCCACCCTACCGTGGACTAGTTGCTGAATTATCACTGTTGCAGTTATTTATTTTCACCGCTGTTATTTGTACGATGTGTACCCACTTTATCTGTATCACTATCGTTGTAGGCCATGCTTGGGGCCCTTTTATTATTGTGTACTTTATCTGGATGTTGGCTTTAATATTTCTATTGTTTTGAGTTGCATGCAAGTTCCTACGAAAGGTGTTTTCACAGATGCGTATTGGGTTCGAGCTTCACTGCTCCAACCCAAGCGGACCCGCTCGCGTCCTCGCTCCCAAGTATAATGGGAAGCGGGGCGTGGCCCGGTGTATGCACGACACGTCGGTTTGGATCAGGACTTAGACTACATACTTGGTTAGACTTACGCTGATGCTCGGAGGATAAGACAACGGTTTTAGTCAGGTCAATATGTCAATCAAGAAATCGGTTTCTATAAGATTGACATGTCACGGCTTGAGTGTAGCTCAACAACAGTAACACGTTTCTTATAGTTGCCAACTCCTAAAACAAGGAGGGCTACGATTTATCTTGAACAAGATTATTTTCGTATTTGACTTAGGTATAGTCGATGGACTTACACAGTCATGAATCGACTCCTTGCGGTCCAGCGGACGCGGCCAGGGAATTGACTAAGCCAGGACCACTTGGTACCCAGACTAGCTAGGTTGGTCCAGCAAACTTAGCCAAGCACATTGACCAACATCATGATCCATTGAAGGAGTTTTCATCAATCTTATGTTTGTCCAACAACTAAATGGCTTTTAATTAAGAAAACTAGTTAATCCTTATCAACTAGTGGATCCTAAAATTCAAAATTTTATGGATTGGTTGAAGAATTTTTATTAAGTCCTTATCAACTATAAGGTTCATTCATTCAACGTGCTACCCCAATCTAATTAGGATTTTAATAAACATTTACAACATATTTCAAAAATAGTCTTATATGAAAATCATCAATTAAACGATTTATTGAAATGATTTACAAACAATGGGACTACCCTAATCTGGTATTAGGTTTTGATGTTGTTATGATTATCAAACATAGCATGTCACTAGTTTATTAAAATTTCATCTCATAAAATTTTAAACATTTAATGGCTAACCTAAAGGTTCATGAATACATTATTCAACATGTCCATTAAAAGAAAATGAAACAACTAATTTATCCGAATAAATAAAAGTTTCATTCAGTGACATATAATGAGAATTTGCAAGTTAAAATTATCTACATAATAGAAACACGCAAATCTAAAATTTAACAATTAAACTTGAAGATAAAAAATTTAAATCTTAAAACATTTTTATTACATAAAACTAGGTTTGATAAATTTATCAAATAATTTTAAAACCTAGGCTTTAAAATTTTAATCAAACATTTCTAAGATTAAAATATCGAATAAATAATCTTAAATCTATATGTAATTTAAAAGAAACGAATTTATCAATACATCTTATGAAAAAAAAATTCTTTTAATGTACATATCCATTAAAGCAATTTTAAAACACTTTTAAAATCATTAGAAATTGTTTAAAAAGCTTTCAAATAAAGTTTTAAAATTTCTAACCTTTATGTAACTTAAGAAAAATTAAATTTCAAAAACACATCCTTAAGGTTACATAAACTTTAATACTTTTAAATGCTCGGAAAAATTATTATGTGTCATAAAAAATTTTACAAAGCATTTAAACATTAGAGACCCATTTAAAATTAATCGCATAAAATTAAATTGTCCCAAAAAAAATTTCGTGTAGCAAAAACAATTTCTAAAACACAAAACAATTTTAAACTAATTTTAACATAAAGCTAAAATAGTTCGTATGTTAAAATTAAGCAATTTAAAGATTTAAAAATGTCGCTATAATAGATCTATAACATAACCGTGGCTTTGATACCACTGTTGGGGTTTTTGAAGGACCCTCAGAGCTCGGTTCTGTGTCCGTCCTAAGTCGGACGGACCACAGGGGCTTAAAACGCAGCGAAAAAACAAAAACAAAACTTTTAAGCTAGCTAAACTGTTTAGCTAGGCTCTAAGGGACCCAGAACCTAGCCCGATCTTGCTAACTTGGGGTGGATCTGACCACCCCAAGAAAGATCTATACTAAAGCGACAAAATTAAATCTACACTAAAATTACTTAACCACATACCCGGAATCTTGGCCCTAGAGCAGGCAAGATGTACCACACCGTCTTCTGATGATCCTCGTAGTCGAGCCGCCTTGACTCGATCCGCCTGAGCCGCCTCGCACCCTCGAACCAACCTGCCCGAGCCAACTTTTGCCTTCGAGCCGATCACACGCAGTAGAAAGTTTCACTTGAGTAGAACCCGTGTCTTAGACGTCTGGATCCAAATCCAAACCCCATTCGGTGTCTTGCTAGGACTACTCCGGAGAAGAGAGAGAGAGAGAGAGAGAGAGAGAGAGAGAGAGAGAGAGAGAGAGAGAGAGAGAGAGAGAGAGAGAGAGAGAGAGAGAGAGAGAGAGAGAGAGAGAGAGAGAGAGAGAGAGAGAGAGAGAGTAGTTTAATCGTAGATCGAGCTTGCTCTAAAAGTCTAGATCTACTCGATCGAGGACTTGCTGCATCTTTCAACGAAGGGAGTGCACCCCTATTTATATAGGGAGCCGGCACTCCTTCTTTCGTTGTGAGGAATATGGGACAATAGTTAAATCGAAGAAAATTCAATTAAGCTAATTTAGCTTAATTTGAAGTTAGTGGGCTTTTCATAAAAGCAAACTTCAACTAATTAATTCTCTTCACTCATTAAACTTTAGACACCAAACAAGCTATCAATTCGAAGGGCTTCGAATGGTGAATGCGTAGGAACCAACGGCGACGAATTTCGACTTCGTTTGACCCCTCAAACAATTACCCAAAGTCGGGCAAAAATCAACTTTTCGTAGCCGTCATTTGGGGTTTCAAAACCCCTAAAATTAACTTAAGTTGCGGGCGCGCCCGCTAAGCTTAGTGGGCTTGGGCGGGCCGCCCGCTCACTGGCAGCGGGCGTGCGCCCGCTGTTAGCAGCGAGCGGGCCCGCTGCGGCAGCGGGCATGAGCCCGCTGCTGCTAGCAGGCTGTGCCCAGTTTGCCTCTGCGGATGGGCTTGTTAGCCCAGTGGGTCTAACCCACCTTGCCTGGAACTGTTTTCGCGTTTCTGGGCTCGTTTGAGCTCCGATTTGGACGCGGTTTGAACCTGTGTTTAGACCGGGACGATCCCGTCATTCAGGTAACCCTTTCCAATATATTTGTACCTACTAAATTTCTTGTAACCAATTTACGACACGTTTAATATTTGGTTGCATCAAATGCAACATAGTCCCTATTGCTATTACGACTAAGTTTCACAACAAGCTTTGTGAATATCAACTATTCAATATCATCATATGAATCTCTCTCAATTAATCTTCCTATTACTAAGACACGAACGCTACTCGGTGTGAGACCCTACAGCCTGACCTTACAACAGGTTGGGGCTTGGAACCCCTAGACGACGAACACTACGAGCAGTAGCCGTCGTCCCTGTTTCAGAATCATCATAACGTGATCGACCCTTTGACAACAGCATCATTGGGTTTACTTTGGCTGTGTCAGTGATGAATTCCGTTAGCTATAGTCCCTTCGTCAAGACTGTATTCCTGTTGACCTATGGTATGGTTTACTGTCAACCCTATTAAACAACATTGGTCAGTATACGTCGGTCTTTGTTGTATACACGTTGTACTTCTTACAACGTACCCCGGCCGAGGATTAACACAAAGATTGTATTGAGCCTGTAACACTAACTTCCCTTTAACGGAAGTGACGAATCTCATCTTAGTCATTTACTCACCTCGAGAGCTTCAGGTGCAACCCAACCTAAGATCTTTCAGCCGGCCTAGCCTCGAAGCTAGATCATAGGTCTAAGCTACACCGTTCACTCACAGGTTCCTACAAATGACTTCAGGTCATAAGGACTAGCTAACCTATCATCACCCTAGAGTTATTAAAGACAGTTTAGTTAAAGTTAACCATTTAATAACTCTAAGTTGGTCGTTCAGTGAACTCATTCTCCAATGAGTACTTGTGTCTCGTCTCCGACTTCACCAAGTCGAATGACTATGAGATCATCATTACCCTAAAGTAAGACTAAGACACAGTGGTCTATCCGATGTGTCGATATCCAGTTCTCGACACATCTATGACCACGAACCGTTTAAGACTTACGTTTCTATTCGGTCGCTTACTTACTCATAATCGAGATCTTATCTAGATACGTAAGGACATACCTATAAGTCTATGGATATTATCTAAGTATATTAATACAAACGATTTTATATTTTGGATAATAGGTACCATATACAGTATGAACAAGACGTATACTTTAGGATAAATCGCCTTATGGGCATATATCCTCCTACATGAACATCACCGGTCTGCCGGTTTGTTACAACCTTTGCCTATTCCAGAATGAAAGTGGCAACACATCATGATGGATTTCGTGACAGGACTGTCCAAGAGTACAAAGCATAACGATGTTGTCTAGGTAATCGTTGATCGATTAACCAAGTCAGCACACTTCATTCCTTTCAGAGTGGGCCAGTCGACCGAAGTACTTGCTAAGAAGTACATGGAGGAGATAGTGAAGTTACATGGTGTCCCTGTCAGTATTGTTTCTGACAGAGACATGAGATTCACATCTCACTTTTGGAAGAGCTTACAGGAGAGTCTGGGGACCCACTTAAGCTTCAGTACAGCTTATCATCCTCAAACAGATGGCCAATCAGAATGCACCATACAGATCCTGGAGGACATGTTGCGTGCGTGTATGCTGGACTTCAAGGAATCTTGGGAAGACCATCTTCATCTCGTGGAGTTTGCTTACAACAACAGTTATCAGGCCAGCATTGGTATGTCACCTTTTGCAGCACTATATGGTCGAAAGTGTCGTTCTCCTTTGAGTTGGGACGATGTTGGTGATCGAGAGCTCATCGGTCCAGACTTGATTGTTGAAGTAGTGGAAGTAGTCCGTACCACCAGAGAGAAGCTACAGTTGGCTCAAGATCGATACAAGCATTGGGCAGATGCAAAGTGTCGACATTTGGAGTTCCAGCCTGGCTACCATTTGTTCTTGAAGATCTTCCGAATCATGGGATGATTCGTTTTGGATGAAGAGGGAAGCTCAGTCCTCGATACATTGGTCCATTTGATGTTTTGGAACGAGTAGGAGAGGTGGCATATTGCCTGGCTTTGCCACCTGCATTGGAAGGAGTACATGAAGTCTTTCATGTCTCACAACTTCAACGCTACGTGAGTGATCATAGTCATGTTGTGGATTACTCTGAGATTACAGTTCGTCTGGATCTATCTTACGAACAACAACCAGTCAAAATCCTGGATCGACGACAGAAGATCCTCAAGAATAGAGTGATCACCTTGTCAGGATAATGTGGCGTCACGACTCACCTGGAGAATCTACTTGGTAGCGAGAAGACGAGATGCGAGAACACTACCCATACCTATTTACCGAATCAGATGATCCTACTAGTTACGAGACTAGTTACGGAAGCTATGGTGATGTCAATAGTAAGTATTCATAAACATCATCTCTTGTTTTCTTGATGCTATGACATCACATTATATTTCATGTTATTTACAACCTGATTTATTAGATTATTATTATCATTTATTTTCTTGAGCTTCTTCAAAACAAAAGTTATTTGTTTTAGAAAGTTCGAGAAATTCCGAGGACGGAATTATTTTAAGGAGGGTAGGATGTAACGACTCGTTTTTTTTCAAAACATTTAATTACGTATTTAACGTATTTTGTAATGGTTGATCCGGAATTTTACGATTTCAAAATTTTCTTATAAAAATACTTTGAAGTAGCAAACTAGTTATGAAGTATTTTAGCAAGTTCGGGTTCCATAAAATACCTCTAAATAATCTGGTAAGAATTCATTTTCAATTATTAACGTTTTGGCTTAATGAATTTATTTTCTATACATATGTCATCAAAACGTTTTCAAACTTCCACGGTAACATTCTATGGTCATTTAGGGCTTTCCACATTAATTTCGTAATTTTCTGAAGTCAAATCGATAGAGAACTTGCAAACCCGCGTGCTAAACATTTTGGCCTAAAACACATATTTTCATAGCTCAAACCCTAAATTGGATCGCGTTTTCGCGATCCTCGCTACGATACGATCCCGTGTGTATTTTTTCGTAATTTTTCGGACATGTTTGCTAGTAGGGGCAAAATCGTAATTACGTTACAAATTTTACCGTCACCAATTACCCTAGCTAATTACTATAACCTAATTACTAATTACTTTGACCCCCCCCCCATGATTAACATGTTTAGACACTTTACAAAATTTTCTAAATTTAGTCAAAAAGACAAACCTAACGTATTTAAAATGCTAGGATAGTCAACAACTCCTAACCATCTTAGTAACTACAAATAGTAGATCATTAACCCTATAAATACCCCCCTTAATCCCTCTTCCTCACAAACTAATTACCCAGGAGCCCGTAACCCATCTTCTCCCGCTCACTTTTCTTCTCCTCACAAAAACTACCCAGGGCCCGAACTCACGTCGATCTCTCTCCCCGCTCTCTCTCGTCCAACGTCCACCGCCCTCCGACGAACAGCTCCGACCAAGCCGCCTGCTCCCGCCTCTGTACAACACCACCCAGCAACTTGCCTCCCACATGAACTCTGCTCCGCCACCCTCGTTCTCCGACGACCCTCACCGTTCGACCCCCTCCTTCGCCAGACACAGCCAGAGACCGTCGTCGCTCGCCTCTCCGACTGAAGCCCGCCACCACCGGCCGCTGTGCACCGCCCCACAGCGTCGCCCTCCCTGCCATGAGCTCCCAGCAGCCGCCGTCGCCTCGCCACTCTCCGTCAGACGCCGCTGTCGCCTCGCCTCGTCGCCGCGACCCCGACGCCGCCGACCCCCGGCCCCCCGACGCCGCCACCGCCGCCGACGAACGCGACCCGCTTTCTCTCTCTCGCGAAGGTGAAGAGCGCTGAGTTTTCGTTTTAAATTCTAATACGTATTTTAATACGTATTTACATATTTACATATAATTATTAAATGATATTATTGGATTTAAATTCATAGTAATTCGTACAGGACTCAGAAAATTACGAGACTAGTCCCAGAAAATCAGAAATGGCGTTCTGGACACAATGGCCCTAGTTTCAACTCAATCGGATGCTTAGATTTTTCAGAATAAATTTTTAACCTAAAAACTTAAATACGTAAAATTCTTTCTAAAATCTGTAACTCCTTATTTTCACGTACACTACTATGTGATAAAAATATATGTTATAGAACTCTTCGAGACGGTCGTTTTGACTACTCACTTGAATATTTCTGACTAGTATTGCATCCAGAATAAATTACGGAAGATTTATGTTACTTAAGTAAATTGGGGTTTTAACGTGATTTTTGAGCTTCTAAAATTATAAAAATTACCAGTGACTTCTGAAAATATTTTCCTCTTAAAGTAAAATAATATTCTTCGTTTTCAGCCTATATAAAAATTTAGAACGTTTTCCGACACCGTTTCAGCCAGTTTTAAAAATCAGAACGATCAGATTAATTAGACAGGGATGTCATGTGTTCTAATCGATTGTTTTTGTGTTGCAGGTACAAATTCTTGTGCGCAAACTTCATAGGAAGCCATAGATACCTTCCCGGCCTGCTACGACAATCTCAAATTTAGTAAATCACGATAAATTCTAAAATTAGAAAATTAGTTAGTATCCCTGTATGAACTTAGGACATCACATATAGCCTTAGAACGACTATTGACTTGAACCGAACTAAAAACCTAATCTAATAGGAAAAGTAATCAACTACAGATTACTTTGCCAACTTTCAACTTTGGTGGTTGTAACATATAACCATCAACTTGGGTAAATTGTGTGCTAACGAAACTACCACCCTTAAACCAAAAATTTTTGTATTCCATGTTTGTTGGACTTGTCTTTATCCTCAAATTTCTTAGCCTCCACTTGCTTTGCTTTCTGGTTTTAAGACCAGTGGTCCTGGTTAACTATCATCGTAAACAAGGAATTGATAACATCTGGTGAAATATGTTGTGGAATATCTTGTGGAATATCTTGTGGAATATCTTGTGGAACATCTCATGGAACATCTTGTGGAACATCCCGTATGAAACATGTACATAGAACACTTGACACTTCACTGGGGTTATTGGGGTAACTCATAGTTTGAGCGAGTGTGGGAGTGACTGGAGTTCAATCTTCCCGTCCCGCTACCTGTGTTTCGGCATCCCGTCCCGCTGCCTGAGTTTTGGCAAAATACATGTACCGTGCCTGTGTTTCGGCATTCGTCTGGGTCGCGCCCAAGCAAGAGATGAACTCAATGGTAACATATTGTACTCTTCGACTTGAGTCACGTAGTTTAGTGTAAAATCCTTTGTCGATGGCACGCATAAGAATGATAAGCTTCCTTCAATGGACCATGATCCGATCAATGTGCTTGGCTAAGTTTGTTGGATCACTCTAGCTAGACTAGGGGTAAGTGATCCTGGCTTATTCACTTTCCTGGCCATGTTCCGATGGACCGCAAGGACGTGAATCATGATTATGTAACGCCATCGATCTTCATCACTATCGCTCTTTCTTTAGCCAATACAGTCACATTTACTTGACACGTTCCATGCACGTTATTCACTACTTGTGCAGTCACGGTACTTTTACTTATCGTACCTTTAGCTACCGATGTAGCATGTGTCACTTGCTTAGCTTGCTTTACACTTGCTCTACCACAGTACAGTTGTTCCCCTTTCCGGTTCGGTTTACTTTTACTACTCAGTTGTGTACAGTAGTTGCTCAGTACTTTACTTTCACTCTGGTTTGTTTGTACTTGGTTACTTTTTTTTCATACTTATGCACTGCTTCTTTTCTATACTTAGAATTGTTGTGACTTACCTACGATTCCATCTATGGCACTGATAGACGACGACCAGGTTGAAGAAATTACCCCTGAGTTTACAGAGCCAGAGTACGACCCGGAGACTGCAGAGTTTTAGCTGTTTGTGTTGGTGTGAGTGTGCTATGTTATGTATTTCCTTTCAGTATTTCCTTTATGTATTTGGTGAGAGAGTGCTGCTTGCTGTTGTACTTTAAGATGGACTGTAATAATGTATGCTGGTTTGAGTATTGGTACATTTCTGGATTGTGGCTATATTAATTTCACTGGTAAACTGCAGGACCTACGAAAATATCAAACAAGTAACGGGCCCCGAGAGCGGGTCGTTACATGTTATACAAGAAAGCATGGAGATTCTTCTTATGTGATTTAGCAATATTTCTTGAATTTGCACCAAAAGAAGAATTAGAGGTGGGTTTGGTAACCACCTTTGGAGTGTATCCCAAACCTCCTCAATGGTTTGCTGGATGTTGTTTCTCAAGCAAACCGTGGAGTGAATCCCTAGAATAAACAAAGCTTTTGAGCTTACGGGATTTCTCTTCGCATTTCAACGTAAGTTGTTGAATGCGAGATTCTAAGCTAAGATTTTGAGCTAATAATTTTTCATTAGAAATGCTCAAATCCTTAACTTGAGAGAGAAGTGTGTCTCTCTCACTAGAGTCACAAACATGCAAAGCATCATTGTTATTTACGCTAGTAGATTCTAAAGCCTGCACCCTACACATAGCATTCTTAAATTTTGCTTTCAATTTATCATATGAGTCGATGCATTTACTTGCCAAGTTGGAGGCCACATTGAAGCAGTATTCGAGCTCCTCATATGATAGCTTCTCCTCCTCAACCTCCTCGTCGCTTTCCTCATCGCTAGAGCTAGAAGAAGACTCTTCCCCATTAGCCATGAAGTACATTTCTTCATTGGAGTTGAGCCACGCCTCTACCTCTTCATCCCTTGATCTTGAGGAGATTGATGAAGAATCATCAAAAGCCGTGAAGCACATGTGAGCTTGCTCCTTGTCATCCTCTTCTTCATCATTTGATGTGTCCTCATCGAAATCATCAAATGCACCGACAAGTCCCTTCTTTTTGTTCTTGAATTTGGACTTGCCTTTTCAATGTTCTTTCCTTTCCCTTTGTTAGTCTCTTTGTCGGGCTTGGAGGGACATTCGGTAGAGCGATGACCTTTTCATCTACAATTGAAACAAATAGAATTGTTAGACTTGGAGGTAAACTTTGACAAAGATTTACCTTGCTTGCCCTTGAGGAATACCTTGAATTGTTTGGCAAGCTCGATGTAATCATCATCGCTAACATTGTCTTCTCCATCATCTTCACTCGATGCTTTCCGATGGAATTTCTTTCTCCACTTGATTGGCTCCTCCTCGGCCTGGAATGCAACCCTCTTTTTCTTCTCGGGCTTGGTTGGTTGAATCTCTTTCGTATGTTAAAGTTTCACTTCATACGCCAAGAGAATCCCAATGCACTCCTCAACGGTGTATTTGGACAAGTCATTTGACTCCAAAATCCTGTTGGCCTTTGACTCCCATTGAGATGTAAGTGAGTCAATGATCTTCTCTACACGATCCTCTTGGTAAATCACCTTTCCAAGTCCTTCCAAAGCGTTCACAATTTCAGTGAACCTTGTGAACATCTCCGAGATGTTTTCATCTTCCTGCATCTTAAACAACTCATATTTTGATCTAAATACGCATTGTTTATATTTCTTTACCTTCGAAGTCCCTTCATGAGAAATCTCCAATGTCTGCCAAATTTCGTTGGCCGATTTGCACATGGAGATGCGGTTGAACTCATTTGAAGTGAGGGCACAATGGAATGCATTAATTGCCCTCGCATTGACTTTGATCGAGTCCTTCTCCGCCTTAGTTCTAGAAACCGCGGGTGAAGTAGGCTCCTCAAATGGCAACTCTGTAATGTCTCATAGGTCTTGACCCTTCATGTATATCATCATCCTGATCTTCCAAGTTGGATAGTTGGTTCCGTTGAAGAGCGGGGGTCGAATGGTAGAGTGACCTTCTTCATGAGACGCGGATGCAGTGTTGAATGTCATCGTTGCAGTATGCTATAACCTCGCTCTGATACCAATTGTAAGGATCGCCTAACTACAACACACTAGAGGGGGTGAATAGTGTAATGGCAATAAATTGTGCAATTAAAATTGAACTTGCAAATGCGGAATAATAAGTGCAAGAGGAATTAATCAACACAATCAATACAAATGCAAACACAAGAATTACCCTGGTTCTTCAAACTTGGGTACGTCCAGCCACACCAATATCCACTATAATTCTCACACAAAGAAGTGAATACAATCTCACACAGAGATACCTCACACAGAGGATTTGGATTCTCACACAGAGAAATCCTTACTCTCACATAGATAGACCTCACATAGAGGATTTAGGATTTCCACAAAGAGATATCACTGCTTTCACACAAAAAGACTTTTGCTCTCACACAGAGAGACTCAAACTCTCACACAGAGAGATGTCAACCAACCCTCATATAGAAGGTTATACTCTCACACAAGGAGTAACTAGACCTCCCACAAAAAGCTAGGGTTTGAATTTAATAACAAAGTAAAACTAATACTCTTACTTATGCCATGAGATGAACTTACTCATTAATGAATGCAAGGCATGGAAGAGGATCTCCAAGTGACGAGATTTGCTTGAAAGCATGTAGATGATTTTCCTTGAGCTTGACTTCAATGCATGAAGAGGAGAATGAGCTCTAAGAGGGAAATGGGAGAGTTTGAGAGTGTCTTATTTAATCTCTAAGGATTTTCAAAAGCATCAAGAAGCTCTAATGAACTCAGCCTTCTCATATATATAGGAACACAATAGAAACTCTCAAAACCCAAGAAAACAGCCAAAAACAAAAGGCTGCAACGGTTAGATTTTGGGCTGAAACGTCATAGACAATCGACTGATGAACAAATGACAGTCGACTGTTCAACGGCTAGAAAAATCCTAACGGCTACAATCTGAGCCATGACAGTCGACTGTAGAAGACTACAAAGTCGACCGAAAAATTGACAGTCGACTGTATATCCTTCATCAGGCGACTGCTGCAGGGGATGGAATAAAACAGAGAGTTGCACTCTTTCTCCATAATGCATACAGTCGACTGAAAAACAAATGACAGTCGACTTTAAAATAGACAGGCGACTGTTTATCCTTCATCATTCGACTGTTGCAGGAGATTTAGAAAAACAGAGAGATGCAATATTCGCACTTACGCCTTTAAGATGACCGTTGACTATTTCACCGGCGACTGTAAATATACATGCGACTGTAAATTGAGCATCAGTCGACTGATGCAAAAAGCTCAAGTAGAGTCAATAGAAATATTGACTTGAGCAGTGCACTACATTCGATTGTAGAAGGCTCGACATGCGACTGGAATCACCCAGTCGACTGTAAAACCTTCAGCAGGCGACTGTAGGAGAGCCAGAGACTCCAAGTGAGTCTTTGGTCAAGATGAACCTATTGGGTTGGAATTTATAATTATCCTAAGGCTCACTAAGATGGTTAAATGTAAATGCATGAATTAGTAGACCATCTATCAAGGCATTACATTAAACTTAGACTCAAAGAGAGAGAAAGCAATAAATGAAATATTACACGGATTACAATTCTTTCCTTAGAGTCTATGGCTTCAATCTTGATGCCTTGATGCTCTCCATCATCTCCAAGCTTTGGCACCCCTTGAGTCCAAGCTATGGCCCTTCTCCACTTGATGTCCATATTTACACCAAGTGTTTAATCTCCAAAAATGATATTCTAGAAATGTTAACTATGAAACTAAAACAAGGAAGTCATTAGCAAAAAACATAATGGTGTGATCATCATCAAAATAACATTGGTATGAAACACCAATACTCAACAATCTCCCCCTTTTTAATGATGACACACATTATGTAAAACATAAAACAACAAAGCACCAATGCTAATGAGCTCCCCCTACTTATATGCATCAATTGTAAAATGAGATACACAATTGTAAATACTCATTATACCAAATGAAATAATGAGACATCATGGTGACATATAATAGGCATGGATTACATAAACTAATTGCAATAGAAAATAATCATGCACACATGAATGTTTTATACAATCTCACATATCTCTCCCCATAGATATATCTCTCTCCCAATATGCATATATATGAAATACAAGATTTACATAATGCATATATCTATCCCCTTGACATCGTCAAAAAGGTGGACATTAATAATATCCTCATTGACATCTTAATCAAAGATGTGACAATATGCAAGAGTAAAGAAATGTATGATACAAATAGTAAAAATTTAGTGGGTATCAATCATTATCCTATGCTCCCCCTAGATCATAGAAATGGTCAAATGTTTGACTTCTAAGATATAATACCAATTGTAAAGTTGGAGATAAACAATCACTAACAATTGAGTTAATACCAATTGTAGGAAAAGAATCTTGAAAGATAATCCTCTTTACAAAATGTTAAACATAAATTGGAGCCATGGGCCTTAAGTGTATCAAAGCAATAGATATGGAATCAAGCTTCATTGATTCACAACGACATTGCCAAAAAGAAATATAACATGAAACATTTTGGCAATATCTAAGGGGTTTAGTTTGAGATCAAAAATAACCAATTGTAAACAATGATCTCAAACATACCCCTAAGTGAGAGTCAAATATGTTTTAAAAATATTTTAAACATACAATCATATTAACTCCCCCATTGTCATACATATGGATCAACAAGTGCATGTATGCCAATGTATTTCCCAAGGTCCACATTTTCATGAAAAAATAAATTTGAAAATGTTTTCAAAATCATGAAACACACACAAACAATAGGTATGCTAAAAACATTTAAGCACAATACCCATGCAATATGCATATGTGTGAGGAAACCTAAACATTAGGGAACCAAACCCAAGATGAGTTTGATTTCCACATGTAATCACATGAGGTGATCACATCCCTAACCACAGAGTTGATGTAGCTATCCCTCTCTTGCACACTACACTTAGTAGGAATCCATAATCTCAAGGATTTCCTAGGCAAGGGTCTTTCCTTTGCAGGAGGTGTGGATGTGGCATGCTTAGGTGTAGAAAATATTTTCTTAGCATGCATGAAGTGAGGATTTTGCTTCTTAGCAAAAAATGAAGAGTTCTCATTTTTTTCCTCAACACCTTGTGATTTACATGCTTCTTGTTGGTGTTATTGTTATACAAGAAAGCATGGTGATTCTTCTTAGGTGCTTTAGCAATATTTCTTGAATGTGTACCAAAAGAAGAATTAGAGGTGAGTTTAGTAACCACCTTTGGAGTGTATCACAAACCTCCTCTATGGTTTGTCGGATGTTGTTTTTTAAGCAAATCGTGGAGTGAATCCCTAGAATAAACAAACCTTTTGAGCTTACGGGATTTCTCTTTGCGTTTCAACGTAAGTTGTTGAATGCGAGATTCTAAGCTAAGATTTTGAGATAATAATTTTTCATTAGAAATGCTCAAATCCTTAGCTTGAGAGAGAAGTGTGTCTCTCTCACTAGTGTCACAAACATGCAAAGCATCATTATTATTTACACTAGTAGATTCTAAAGTATGCATCCTACCCATAGGATTCTTAAATTTTTCTTTCAATTTATCATATGAGTAGATGCACTTACTTGCCATGTTGGAGGCCACATTGAAGCGGTATTCAGGCTCCTCATATGATAGCTTCTCCTCCTCAACTTTCTCGTCGCTTTCCTCATCGCTAGAGCTAGACGAAGACTCTTCCCCATTAACCATGAAGCACATTTCTTCATTGGAGTTGAGCCACGCCTCTACCTCTTCATCGCTTGATCTTGAGGAGATTGATGAAGAATCATCAAAAGCCACGAAGCACATGTGAGATTGCTCCTTGTCATCCTCTTCTTCATCACTTGATGTGTCCTCATCGGAATCATCAAATGTGCCGACATGTACCTTCTTTTGGTTCTTGAATTTGGACTTGCCTTTCTAATGTTTCTTTCCTTTCCCTTTGTAAGTCTCTTTGTCAGACTTGGAAGGACATTCGGTAGAGCGATGACCTTTTCCTCTACAATTGAAACAAATAGAATTGTTAGACTTGGAGGCAAACTTTGACAAAGATTTACATTGCTTGTCCTTGAGGAATGCCTTGAATTGCTTGACAAGCTCAATGTAATCATCATCGCTAACGTCGTCTTCACCATCATGTTCACTCGATGCTTCCCAATGGAATTTCTTCCTCCACTTGATTGGCTCCTCCTCGGCCTGGAATGCAACCCCCTTTTTCTTCTCGGGCTTGGTTGGTTGAATCTCTTTCTTATGTTGAAGTTTCACTTCATACGTCATGAGATTCCTAATGTACTCCTCAACGGTGTATTTGGAAAAGTCATTTGACTCCAAAATCCCGTTGGCCTTTGACTCCCATTAAGATGTAAGTGAGTCAATGATCTTCTCTACACGATCCTCTTGGTAAATCACCTTTCTAAGTCCTTCCAAAGAGTTCACAATTTCAGTGAACCTTGTGAACATCTCCGAGATGTTTTCATCTTCCTGCATCTTAAATAACTCATATTTAGATCTAAATGCGCATTGTTTAGATTTATTTACCTTCGATGTCCCTTCATGAGAAATCTCCAATGTATGCCAAATGTCGTTGGCCGATTTGCACATGGAGATGCGGTTGAACTCATTTGAAGTGAGGGCGCATTGGAATGCATTCATTGTCGTCTTATTGACTTTGATCGAGTCCTTCTCCGCCTTAGTTCTAGAAGCCGCAGGTGAAGTAGGCTCCTCAAATGGCAACTCTGTAATGTCTCATAGGTCTTGACCCTTCATGTAGATCATCATCCTGATCTTCCAACTTGGGTAGTTGGTTCCATTGAAGAGCGGGGGTCGAACGGTAGAATGACCCTCTTCATGAGACGTGGATACAGTGTTGAATGCCATCGTTGCAGTATGCTATAACCTCGCTCTGATACCAATTGTAAGGATCGCCTTACTCTTGTAATACTAACAACAACACACTAGAGGGGGACGAATAGTGTAATGGCAATAAATTGTGCAATTAAAATTGAACTTGCAAATGTGAAATATTAAGTGCAAGAAGAATTAATCAACACAATCAATCCAAACGCAAACACAAGAATTACCCTAGTTCTCCAAACTTGGGTATGTCCAGCCACACCAATATCCACTATAATTCTCACTCAGAGAAGTGAATACAATCTCACACAGAGATACATCACACAGAGGATTGGGATTCTCACACAGAGAAATCCTTACTCTCATACATAGAGACCTCACACAGAGAATTTAGGATTTCCACAAAGAGATATCCTTGCTTTCACACAGAAAGACTTTTGCTCTCACACAGAGAGACTCAAATTCTCACACACAGAGACGCCAACCAACCCTTACACAGAAGGTTATACTCTCACATAGAGAGTAACTAGCTCTCACACAGAAAGCTAGGGTTTGAATGAAATAACAAAGTAAAACTAATACTATTACCTATGCCTTGAGATGAAATTACTCATTAATGAATGGAAGGCATGGAAGAGAATCTCCAAGTGATGAGATTTGCTTGAAAGCACTTGGATGATTTTTCTTGAGCTTGACTTCAATGCATGAAGAGGAGAATGAGCTCTAAGAGGGAAATGAGAGAGTTTGAGAGTGGATTATTTAATTTCTAAGGATTTTCAATGGCATCAAGAAGCTCTAATGAACCCAGCCCTCTCATATATATAGGAACCCTAAATGAACTCTCAAAACCCAAGAAAACAGCCAAAAACAAAAAGCTGCAACGGTTAGATTTTGGGCTGAAACGTCACAGACAGTCGACTGATGAATAAATGACAGTCGACTGTTCAACGGTTAGAAAAATCCCAACGACTATAATCTGAGCCATGACAGTCGGCTGTAGAAGACTACACATTCGACTGTAAAACAGACAGTCGACTTTATATCCTTCATCAGGCGGCTGCTGCAAGGGATGGAATAAAACAGAGAGTTGCACTCTTTCTCCCAATATGCATACAGGCGACTAAAGAAGAAATGACAGTCGACTGCAAAATGGACAGGCGACTGTTTATCCTTCATCATCGACTGCTGCAGGAAATGGAGAAAACAGAGAGATGCAATATTCGCACTTACGCCTTTAAGATGACTGTTGACTATTTCACATGCGACTGTAAATTGAGCTTCAGTCGACTGATGCAAAAGCTCAAGTAGAGTCAATAGAAATGTTGACTTGAGCAGTACACTACAGTCGACTGTAGAAAGCTCGACAGGTGACTAGAATCACCCAGTCGACTGTAAAACCTTCAGCAGGCGACTGTCGGAGACCCAGAGACTCCAAATGAGTCTTTGGTCAAGATGAACCTATTGTGTTGGATTCTATGATTATCCTTAGGCTCACAAGATGGTTAAATGCATATGCATGGATGAGTAGACCATCTATCAAGGCATTACATTAAACATAGACTCAAAGAGAGAGAAAGCAATAAATGAAATATTACATGGATTACAATTCTTTCCTTAGAATCTATGGCTTCAATCTTGATGCCTTGATGCTCCGCATCATCTCCAAGCTTTGGCACCCCTTGAGTCCAAGCTATGGCCCTTCTCAACTTGATGTCCATCTTTACACCAAGTGTTTAGTCTCAAAAAATGATATTCTAGAAATTTTAACTATGAGACTAAAACAAGGAAGTCATTAGTAAAAACATAATGGTGTGATCATCATCAAAATAATATTGGTATTAAACACCAATACTCAACAATCTCCCCCTTTTTGATGATGACACACATTATGTAAAACATAAAACAATAAAGCACAAATGCTAATGAGCTCCCCCTACTTATATGCACCAATTGTAAAATAAGATACACAATTGTAAATACTCATTATACCAAATGAAATAATGAGACTTCATGGTGACATATAATAGGCATGGATTACATAAACCAATCGCAATGGAAAATAATCATGCACACATAAATGGTTTATACAATCCCACATATCTCTCTCCATAGATATATCTCTCTCCCAATATGCATATATATGAAATACAAGATTTACATAATGCATATATCTCTCCCCTTGACATCGTCAAAAGGTGGACATCAATAATATCCCCTGTAACATCTTAATCAAAGATGTGACAATATGCAAGAGTAAAGAAATGTATGATACCAAATTGTAAAAATTTAGTGTGTATAATCACTATCCCGTGCTCCCCCTATATCATAGAAATGGTCAAATTTTTGACTTCTAGGATCTAATACCAATTGTAAAGTAGGAGATAAACAATCTCTAACAATTGAGTTAATACCAATAGTAGAAAAAGAATCTTGAAAGATAATCCTCTTTACAAATTATTAAACATAAATTGGAGCCATGGGCCTTAAGCGTATCAAAGCAATAGATATTGAATCAAGCTTCATTAATGCACAACGACATTGCCAAAAAGAAATATAATATGAAACATATTGGCAATATCTAAGGGGTTTAGTTTGAGACCAAAAATAACCAATTGTAAACAATGATCTCAAACATACCCCTAAGTGAGAGTCAAATATGTTTTAAAAATATTTTAAACATACAATCATATTAACTCCCCCATTGTCATACATATGAATCAACAAGTGCATGTATGCCAATGTATTCCCCAAGGTCCCCATTTTCATGAAAAAGTTAATTTGAAAATGTTTTCAAAATCATGAAACACACACAAACAATAGGTATGCTTAAAACATTTAAGCACAATACCCATGCAATATGCATATGTGTGAGGAAACCTAAACATTAGGGAACCAAACCCAAGATGAGTTTGATTTCCTAATGTAATCACATGAGGTGATCACATCCAAAGAGTTGATGTAGATATCCCTCTCTTGCACACTACACTTAGTGGGAATCCATAATCTCAAGGATTTCCTAGGCAATGGTCTTTTCTTTGCAAGAGGGATGGATGTGGCATGCTTAGGTGTAGAAAATATTTTCTTAGCATGCATGAAGTGAGGATTTTCCTTCTTAGCAAAAAATGAAGATTTTTCATTTTTCCTCACCACCTTGTGAATTACATGCTTCTTGTTGGTGTTATTGTTATACAAGAAAGCATGGTGATTCTTCTTAGGTGCTTTAGCAATATTTCTTGAATTTACACCAAAAGAAGAATTAGAGGTGGGTTTGGTAACCACCTTTGGAGTGTATCCCAAACCTCCTCTATGGTTTGCCGGATGTTGTTTTTCAAGAAAACCGTAGAGTGAATCCCGAGAATAAACAAAGCTTTTGAGCTTATGGGATTCCTCTTCGCATTTCACTGTAAGTTGTTGAATACGAGATTCTAAGCTAAAATTTTGAGCTAATAATTTTTCATTAGAAATGCTCAAATCCTCAGCTTGAGAGAGAAGTGTGTCTCTCTCACTAATGTCACAAACATGCAAAGCATCATTGTTATTTACACTAGTAGATTCTAAAGCATGCACCCTACACATAGGATTCTTAAATTTTGCTTTCAATTTATCATATGAGTCGATGCACGTACTTGCCACGTTGAGGCCACATTGAAGCGGTATTCTAGATCCTCATATGATAGCTTCTCATCCTCAACTTCCTCGTCGCTTTTCTCATCGCTAGAGCTAGACAAAGACTCTTCCCGATTAGCCATGAAGCACATTTCTTCATTGGAGTTGAGCCACGCCTCTACCTCTTCATCGCTTGATCTTGAGGAGATTGATGAAGAATCATCAAAAGCCACGAAGCATCTGTGAGCTTGCTCCTTATCATCCTCTTCTTCATCACTTGATGTGTCCTCATCGGAATCATCAAATGTGCCGACAAATCCCTTCTTTTGGTTCTTGAATTTGGACTTGCATTTCCAATGTTTCTTTCCTTTTCCTTTGTAAGTCTCTTTGTCGGACTTGGAAGGACATTCGGTAGAGCGAAAACCTTTTCCTATACAATTGAAACAAATAGAATTGTTAGACTTGGAGGCAAACTTTGACAAAGATTTACCTTGCTTGCCCTTGAGGAATGCCTTGAATTGCTTGACAAGCTCAATGTAATCATCATCGCTAACGTCGTCTTCTCCATCATGTTCACTCGATGCTTCCCGATGGAATTTCTTCCTCCACTTGATTGGCTCCTCCTCGGCCTGTACTGCAGCCCCCTTTTTCTTCTCGGGATTGGTTGACTGAATCTCCTTCTTATGTTGAAGTTTCACCTCATACGTCATGAGATTCCCAAAGCACTCCTCAACGGTGTATTTGGATAAGTCATTTGACTCCCAAATTTCGTTGGCCTTTAACTCACATTGAGATTTAATTGAGTCAAGGATCTTCTCTATACGAACCACTTAGGAAATCACCTTCCCAAGTCCTTCCAAAGCGTTCACACTTTCAGTGAACCTTGTGAACATCTCCGAGATGTTTTCATCTTCTGCATCTTAAACAACTCATATTTAGATCTAAATACGCATTGTTTAGATTTCTTTACCTTCGAAGTCCCTTCATGAGAAATCTCCAATGTATGTCAAATTTCGTTGGCCGATTTGCACATGGAGATGCGGTTGAACTCATTTGAAGTGAGGGCGCAATGGAATGCATTCATAGCCATCACATTGACTTTGATCGAGTCCTTCTCCGTCTTAGTTCTCGAAGCCGCAAGTGAAGTAGGCTCCTCAAATGGCAACTCTGTAATGTCCCATAGGTCTTGACCCTTCATGTAGATCATCATCCTGATCTTCCAACTTGGGTAGTTGGTTCCGTTGAAGAGCGGGGGTCGAACTGTAGAGTGACCTTCTTCATGAGACGCGGATACAGTATTGAATGCCATCGTTGCAGTATGCTATAACCTCGCTCTGATACCAATTGTAAGGATTGCCTTACCCTTGCGATACTAACAACAACACACTAGAGAGGGGTGAATAGTGTAATGGCAATAAATTGTGCAATTAAAATTGAACTTGCAAATGCGGAATAATAAGTGCAAGAGGAATTAATCAACACAATCAATCCAAACGCAAACACAAGAATTAACCTGGTTCTCCAAACTTGGGTACGTCCAGCCACACCAATATCCACTATAATTCTCACACAGAGAAGTGAATACAATCTCACACAGAGATACCACACACAGAGGATTGGGATTCTCACACAGAGAAATCCTTACTCTCACACAGAGAGACCTCACACAGGGGATTTAGGATTTCCACAAAGAGATATCCTTGCTTTCACACATAAAGACTTTTACTCTCACACAGAGGACTCAAACTCTCACACAGAGAGATGTCAACCGACCCTCACACAGAAGGTTATACTCTCACACAGAGAGTAACTAGCTCTCCCACAGAAAGCTAGGGTTTGAATTAAATAACAACGTAAAACTAATCCTCTTACTTATGCCTTGAGATGAACTTACTCATTAATGAATGCAAGGCATGGAAGAGGATCTCCAAGTGATGGGATTTGCTTGAAAGCACTTGGATGATTTTCCTTGGGCTTGACTTCAATGCATGAAGAGGAGAATGAGCTCTAAGAGGGAAATGAGAGAGTATGAGAGTGACTTATTTAATCTCTAAGGATTTTCAATAGAATCAAGAAGTTGTAATGAACTCAGCCCTCTCATATATATAGGAACCCTATAGGAACTCTCAAACCCCATGAAAACAGCCAAAAACAAAAAGCTGCAACAGTTAGATTTTGGGCTGAAACGTCACAGGCATTCGACTGATGAACAAATGACAATCGACTGTTCAACGGCTAGAAAAATCCCAAAGACTATAATCTGAGCCATGACAGCCGACTCTAGAAGACTACACAGTCGACTGTAAAACAAACAGTTAACTATATATCCTTCATCAGGCGACTGCTGCAGGGAATGGAATAAAACAGAGAGTTGCACTTTTTCTCCCAATATGCATACAGGCGACTGAAGAAGAAATGATAGTCGACTGTAAAATAGACATGTGACTGTTTATCCTTCATCAGTCGACGACTGTTGACCATTTCACAGGCGACTGTAAATATACAGACGACTGTAAATTGAGCATCATTCGACTGATGCGAAAAACTCAAGTAGAGTCAATAGAAATGTTGACTTGAGCAGTGCACTACAGTCGACTATAGAAGGCTCGACAGGCAACTGGAATCACCCAGTCGAATGTAAAACCTTCTGCAGTCGACTGTATGAGAGCCAGAGACTCCAAATGAGTCTTTGGTCAAGATGAACCTATTAGGTTGGATCCTATGATTATCCTAAGGCTCACTAAGATGGTTAAATACATATGCATGAATGAGTAGACCATCTATCAAGGAATTACATTAAACCTAGACTCAAAGAGAGAGAAAGCAATAAATGAAATATTACACGGATTTCAATGCTTTCCTTAGAGTCTATGGTTTCAATTTTTATGCCTTGATGCTCCCCATCATCTTCAAGCTTTGGCACCCCTTGAGTCCAAGCTATGGCCCTTCTCCACTTGATGTCCATCCTTACACCAAGTGTTTAGTATCCAAAAATGATATTCTAGAAATGTTAACTGTTACGACCCAAAGATCGTGGGAGTCCGACTCCCGCCCAGATCCGCTGACATACCTCGTTGAATCACCCCTTATGCGAAAGGGCCGCCGCCCCAGAGGACCGAGGCAACAGGAGAATGGGCGTACCTCGCAGCACTCCCCCCTCCCGGACGAGGCGTAAACCCGCAGTCGCTCGGCCCGCCAGGGGCAGGGCGCCTGGGGAGCGCACCGACAGCACCGCCCGGGATGCTGACTGAGGCGTGGGCATATCCCTCCTTGCCAGTGATCCACGACCCGCGACCGAAGAGGTACGCGGCCGGGCCGAACAACCCTCGAACAGGTCGACCAGGCGGGTCCCCGCGAACCCCGCCACTGGGGATAGCATTGTCGGACCTATAGTTCATCACGCACGACAAACAACCTAGTGTAAGGACACGACTGACACTAACGCCGACCAACCACCTGACAAAGCACCCCTGGCTACTAAGCCCCCTGACACTTAATGCTTTCGGCCCTGACATCCTGACAAAAGTACCCCTGGCCATCGCGCCGTCTGACAAAAGCGGGGCAGGCACTCCTGTTCCTGACATCCTCATCCGAAGCTTCCGCTGACAGCTGAGACAGCTCAGCACATCGAGTCGGCATGCCAGGTCAGCCCCACCTAATCATCTCCCATCAGGTATAAATACCCCCTCACCTCTTACGGTGAGGAGGTTGGCAAATTCTCTCTCTCAATCCATTATTCACACACGAGAGCAAAGGTCGTCCATATCTTTGTTCTCCCACTTATAGCTCGCCACGTACGGTCGACACACCCTCAATCCGACCGGTGTGCCTAGCCCCCGTTTTAAGTCCTATTACTGACTTAGGCATCGGAGGGGCTAAGGGTTGGACCCCAACCCTGCCCTTCTGACGAGTTGCTCGTGGTGCAGGAAAGCTCGCCCTTTGGTCGACGTCGGCCATTGGCTCCGGCAATCGATCTTCTTCCGCAGTGTCCCGTGAGATTTGACTCTGTTGCCACCCCCCGGCAGCAAGTCTAGCCTCTTCACCCCACTAATCACTTGTTAAATAACCCATCTAAACCCTCTTATCAACAAAACCATCATGCCCTTGGTTCCCCTCAATACAAATTCATTGTACGCGAGTTCCACCTTGTAACAATTGGCGTCGTCTGTGGGAACGAAGGGTCACACCCATGTTAGACTCCATGTCGATCACTCGGAACCCTGACCACGGCAAGGATCCCATGGGTCAGGAGCCACTCTCTTTACTAATCACCCCGACGCCCGACCCCCCCTCCGGGGATGGGCACCGAGACAGACCATACTTCGGCCCGCGCAATCCTGAAGAGCTTCGAGGCCGTTACTCGGGCGATGGGAAGCTACGCGGCGGTGGGACCGGAGCCACTGCCCGGCCCCTCGGAGCCCCCGAACGTGAGACGGAATCTCCACCCTCAGTTCGAGGAGGAGGGGGAGACAGGGGGCTTGCCAAGGAGGTTGCGACCCAGCAGAAGCTCCTGGAAGAGGAAATGGAGGTCGCACGGCTGTGGAGGCGCCGGGAGGAGGCGGCCGCCGCACAAAGGCATTTGGACGAAGCGGCCGAGACCACCTGGAGGGCCTACCAGGACGAAGAAACCGCCCGCCACCAGCTCCGCTTCATCATCGCGGAGCGCGAAAGGCTAAGGATTGAGAACGAAGGCAACGGGGAAATCCCGGAGGTGACGACGACGGGCCGATGGCTCGGGGACGGGCGGGGCTTGGAGAAGAGACGCTCCGACTGAAACTCTTCGACGAAGAGATCAATGGAAAGGGACTAGGCCTCAGTCTTGAATAGATAGACGAGGTAAGAGACCGGGCCCTGACAAGCCTTGTCAAGCACAGCCAGAGGATGACGCGACACTACGACTCCCGGGTGAAGCAGCGGACTTTCAGGATCGGTGACTTGGTCCTCAGAGACGCCACCTTCAGACCCGAGATCGCCCTGCGGGGAAAGCTGGCCGCCAAATGGGAAGGGCCCTACAAGGTCATCGATATCGTCGGACCAGCCATGTACATCTTGGCAACCCCAGATGGGAATGAGCTG
Organism: Scilla litardierei; assembly: GCA_030789695.1. Taxonomy (NCBI): domain Eukaryota; kingdom Viridiplantae; phylum Streptophyta; class Magnoliopsida; order Asparagales; family Asparagaceae; genus Scilla; species Scilla litardierei. The sequence goes on from CM061136.1 coordinate 87,345,396, forward strand.
GCCCATCCTTGGAATGCAAAGCACCTGCTAAAGTTCTACCAATAGTTGTGAGTTTTTCTTTTATATATACAGATACAAATCTACCAGCTTTCCCCAACATTGTTGTTTCCACATAAGTGTTTCAGCGTGAACCTCCGAACCTCTGGGGCAGGGCCAACCCTAGCCACCCAAACCAGAGAAGGGCACGGGCCGGGCTACGCGCCCGCTCCCCCCCCCCCCCCCTCAAGACCTCTGGGGCAGGGCCAACCCTAGCCACCCAAACCAGAGAAGGGCACGGGCCGTGCTACGCGCCCGCTCCCCCACTCAAGACCTCTGGGGTAGGGCCAACCCTAGCCACCCAAACCAGAGAAGGGCACGGGCCGGGCTACGCGCCCGCTCCCCCCTCAAGACCTCTGGGGCAGGGCCAACCCTAGCCACCCAAACCAGATAAGGGCACGGGCCGGGCTACACGCTCGCTCCCCCCCTCAAGACCTCTGGGGCAGGGCCAACCCTAGCCACCCAAACCAGAGAAGGGCACGGGCCGGGCTACGCGCCCACTCCCCCTACAAGACCTCTGGGGCAGGGCCAACCCTAGCCACCCAAACCAGAGAAGGGCACGGGCCGGGCTACGCGCCCGCTCCCCCCCTCAAGACCTCTGGGGCAGGGCCAACCCTAGCCACCCAAACCAGAGAAGGGCATGGGCTGGGCTACGCACCCGCTCCCCCCTCAAGATCTCTGGGGCAGGGCCAACCCTAGCCACCCAAACCAGAGAAGGGCACGGGCCAGGCAACGCGCCCGCTCCCCCCCTCAAGACCTCTGGGGCAGGGCCAACCCTAGCCACCCAAACCAGAGAAGGGCACGGGCCGGGCTACGCACCCGCTCCCCCCCTCAAGACCTCTGGGGCAGGGCCAACCCTAGCCACCCAAACCAGAGAAGGGCACGGGCCGGGCTACGCGCCCGCTCCCCCCCTCAAGACCTCTGGGGTAGGGCCAACCCTAGCCACACAAACCAGAGAAGGGCACGGGCCAGGCTACGTGCCCGCTCCCCCCCTCAAGACCTCTGGGGCAGGGCCAACCCTAGCCACCCAAACCAGAGAAGGGCACGGGCCGGGCTATGCGCCCGCTCCCCCCCTCAAGACCTCTGGGGCAGGGCCAACCCTAGCCACCCAAACCAAAGAAGGGCACGGGCCGGGCTACGCGCCCGCTCCCCCCTCAAGACCTCTAGGGCAGGGCCAACCCTAGTCACCCAAACCAGAGAAGGGCACGGGCTGGCCTACGTGCCCGCTCCCCCCCTCAAGACCTCTGGGGCAGGGCCAACCCTAGCCACCCAAACCAGAGAAGGGCACGGGCCGAGCTACGCACCCGCTCCCCCCTTAAGACCTCTGGGGCAGGGCCAACCCTAGCCACCCAAACCAGAGAAGGGCACGGGCCGGGCTACGCGCCCGCTCCCCCCCTCAAGACCTCTGGGGCAGGGCCAACCTTAGCCACCCAAACCAGAGAAAAGCACGGGCCGGGATACGCGCCCGCTCCCCCCCTCAAGACCTCTGGGGCAGGGCCAACCCTAGCCACCCAAACCAGAGAAGGGCACGGGCCAGGCTACGCGCCCGCTTCCCCCCTCAAGACCTCTGGGGCAGGGCCAACCCTAGCCACCCAAACCAGAGAAGGGCACGGGCTGGGCTACGTGACCGCTCCCCCCCTCAAGACGTCTGGGGCAGGGCCAGCCCTAGCCATCCAAACCAGAGAAGGGCACGGACCGGGCTACGCGCCCGCTCCCCCCCCTCAAGACCTCTGGGGCAGGGCCAACCCTAGCCACCCAAACCAGAGAAGGGCACGGGCCAGGCTACGCGCCTGCTCCCCCCCTCAAGACCTCTGGGGCAGGGCTAACCCTAGCCACCCAAACCAGAGAAGGGCACAGGCCGGGCTACGCGCCCGCTCCCCCCTCAAGACCTCTGGGGCAGGGCCAACCCTAGCCACCCAAACCAGAGAAGGGCACGGGCTGGGCTACGCGCCCGCTCCCCCCCTCAAGACCTATGGGGTAGGGCCAACCCTAGCCACCCAAACCAGAGAAGGGTACGGGCCGGGCTACGCGCCCGCTCCCCCCCTCAAGAACTCTGGGGCAGGGCCAACCCTAGCCACCCAAACCAGAGAAGGGCACGGGCCGGGCTACGTGCCTGCTCCCCCCTCAAGACCTCTAGGGCAGGGCCAACCCTAGCCACCCAAACCAGAGAAGGGCACGGGCCGGGCTACGCGCCCGCTCCCCCCTCAAGACCTCTGGGGCAGGGCCAACCCTAGCCACCCAAACCAGAGAAGGGCACGGGCCGGGCTACGCGCCCGCTCCCCCCCTCAAGACCTCTGGGGCAGGGCCAACCCTAGCCACCCAAACCAGAGAAGGGCACGGTCCGGGCTACGCGCCAGCTCCCCCCCCCCCCCCCCCCTCAAGACCTCTGGGGCAGGGCCAACCCTAGCCACCCAAACCAGAGAAGGGCACGGGCCGGGCTACGTGGCCGCTCCCCCCCTCAAGTCCTCTGGGGCAGGGCCAACCCTAGCCACCCAAACCAGAAAGGGCTATGTGCCCGCTCCCCCCCCAAGACCTCTGGGGCAGTGCATAGGCCTCGCCGCATAACCACACCCCAGACTTGGCAGACCCTGGATCCTTGAAAAGTCGAACCTGGGAAGGAAGACAAGGGCACGTAAACCGGGACAACGAGGCGTCAGTTCCCGAGGAGACGGTCCCGATGTGACTCGATGAAACGAAAGGACGCTCGGGAAATACGCCACCATTAATGGTACACTCCAAAAGAGGTTCCCTAAGCTCCACCTGGCAAAAGCGGTTTCCAACAGGCGTGATTCCGAGGAGCCCATTAATAATACCAGCTCATCGCAATAATTACGGGGGAAACATTCAACAAAATCCCCCTATAAAGGCACCACTCACCCTCCCGAAAGAGAAAAGAACAAAGAGTCGAAAGATATGAGAAATCGGTACCGACACCCCCTACCCGCTAGGAAACGGGCCGAGATGCCTCGTCCTAACAAAAGGGAGGTCACCGGCCACCAGTGGTTCCCTCCTCCCTGGGCGACGGTCGCTACACCTCCACTACCTCTGATAGGATATTCCCCTTACAAATGGATCGCCAATAGGATATTCCACTTACACAAGGGAAATCCACCTTTCACTCCTCCGTCCGGTCTAAACAGGACGAGTCGGAGAAAGGTAGGCATCCGCTCCCCACTGGCAGGAAAGGCAAAAGCCCCCCGGGCTTGCAGGCCTGTACCTCCTCGCCTTCGACCTCCGGACAGGGACCTCGGCAAGGCTGCATCCCCGACGAGCCCAAAAGGCAAGTCATGGCGTGTCAACCCGCCCCAACACAATCGGGACCCGAACCCCGCCCTCAAACCCAAACCGCGAGGCGTGGAGAGGAGGCGGCCCGATTGTCAAGATCTCCCCCTCCCGCAAACCCAAACCGCGAGGCGTGGAGGGGAGGCGGCCCGATTGTCAAGATCTCCCCCTCCCGCAAACCCAAACCGCGAGGCGTGGAGGGGAGGCGGCCCGATTGTCAAGATCTCCCCCCGCCCTTAAACCCAAACCGCGAGGCGTGGATGGAGATGACAAAGCAATGGAGGGGAGGCGGCCCGATCGTCAGGATCCCCCCCTGGGGCAAACGCCACAGCAAGACAGCTTCCCTACCGCATCCACCTGGCCGAGGAGACCTTGCAACCTGTCAGCACAGAGGGCGGATGCTCACCTAGGTGCCAAGAACAACTAAAGTTAAAAAGGCCCACCTGGCAGAGGGTAACCCCTAAATCCTGAGGTCGTTCACCGCAGGCGAGGACAGCTCCATAGCCCGCCCCAGGGCCGGATCTTCCCCCCCCCCCCCAATGAGCGATAATCTAAGTACTCGTGTACGAACCATAGAAGAGTTCTTGTAAATTTAAATGAAAACATTCATCCTTATCAAATTCGCTTTAACTTTCTGAGAATGCCATAGCATGAAGCGATCCCCCTGCCAAGGGCCGGGTGAGCTCACGAAACGGAACCACCCCTCGCAGCAGGGAAAGTAGGAACAGAGCATCGCACTCCCCCCGTACTAGCTTAGGACGCCCAGTAAGTTTACACCCGTAGTTCGAACCCCCCGATACTACGCTTTAAACCGAGACCCCTCGCCAACTAAAATCCACAATACCTTTCAGTCAAAGGGGAAAGGGTTGAACTGAGGCCCGCCCTGTAGGGCCACTTCCGCCCGAGGCAAAATCCACTCGTGCCAGACACCCAGGGGTCGCCCATACAGGGGGTAGCCCCTGTTCGTAATAGGGCGGCATGTCTCATCCCGAACTTATCCGGTGATTCCCCGTCCCGCCCAAAGACAACACATAGACCATCAACATCCCCTTCCCCCAGACCTCGCGCTCTCGGACAAGGGAATGTTGGGGGCAGTAATTGTGTACTCACGCAAGAAAACAAAATAGGTAACACCAGCGATAAAACACGGCAAAGACCGACTTTCCAGTGACGACTCCCTCGCCTCGGTAGGGGCTACCCGGTTCGGACCGCACAGCGACCAACTACCCGGGGCCGGCCTCCCAAACCAAATCTAGAATCCCCCGCCAGATTAGGCCCACGATCCTCGAAAACTCAATCCTGGGAATAAGGACAAGAACACGTAAACTGGGGCAGACCGGTCGCAAGCCAAAAACCACGAAACAATGCCTGTCAGGTATACGGCTGGTCCCGATAAGGCAGCGCCACGATGCGACTCGACAAAACAAAAGTACGCTTGGAAAACACGCCATCGGCAGTAACACGCCTCCCGAGAGGCCAGGACAGACGAACCGTGTCAGGTGCCGCCAGGAAAAAACGGTTCCCAAAGTGCGTGATTCGGCGGATCCCATTAATGGCACAAGTCCCTCACATTATCCAAGGCGAACCCTTCCTCAGAATCCCTCTATAAGTACCCCCCTCCAGAGTTTAGGGGGGAGGAGAAGATACACGAGAGGGAATTACATCCCCTCACACCGGGTATGAAAAAGCCCTGGACACCCCCACCGAGCTACGGAGAAGGCCGATGTCCACCGACGGGCCTCACTTCCCCCACCGGTGACCGCCTCCACTCCGCGACCTCTGATAGGATATTCCCCTTACACATGGGAGGCCCCGCCGGCCAGCCTTCCTCCTGCTCTTAACCAGATGAGACAGCAGGTCCGGAAGGCTAGCAACGGGCCGCCACGCCCCAATTAACATCCACTCCACGGCGATCCCTACCGGTGTAAGGGTGAAACCCCCCAACGGGTCTCCCCACGACCCACCTGCCTGCCCCCAACCTTCCCCGCGAGGCCGGCCCGTCGGACTCCCCCTCCGGAGGACAACGCTACCACCTCCACCTCGTCCTTCGCCTCCTCCAAGTACGGGATCCCCGTCGAGGCCGGGCAACCATCCAGCACGGCGACGGCGAGATAGAACGCGATGAAGCAATGGAGGCGAAGGAAGAAGATCCACCCGACAAACGAGGGTCAGCCCTCCCGAGGGGGGGTCACCGCAGGGCTGCATCCCCGATGAAGCCAAACGGTGATTCATGGCACGTCAGCTCGCCCCCGGATAGCGAGGCTGAAAGAGTTCAACGGTCAGTAGAAAGGAAGACCGCCCCGCAACAGGGACCTGCTTACCCCGATGCAGCGGGCGACGAGTTAAAATAACCTCCCGCCCCGACCACAGGTTTGGTCACACCTGCCCTATTGTTGTAAATACCATCTAGATCTCCTGTAAAGGCTGATGAATAATATTCTTCCCTACGGATCCCTCACCCTAAGCCCAAACGCACAACAGCTAGGAATTTCACCAGGCACAGTGCGGCTAAAATACCGCAAAAATAACAACCACATCCGGTAAACACATCACAACAAAAACCATGGCCTTCTCGAAAAAGTCAGGCTCCCCCAAAGTCCGACCCAGCCGCCACATACAATGGCACGTCATTAAGGGGCAACGCCCCTCCCCAAATCGTAGTGTCCCACCTCCACGCTTGGCTCCCACTCAGGACGAGATCTCACGATCCCGCAACAGCGGGCAATACTCCGCAGGAGCCGCGTCGCCACTCCTGAGAGTGGACCCAATTCCGAACCATGTTAGAAGGGAGGTAGTGTTACGCCATCCGAGCCAAGCCGGGCTTCCGCCTTGCACTCGAATGCTGGGGGCAATTGTTACGACCCAAAGATCGTGGGAGTCCGACTCCCGCCCAGATCCGCTGACATACCTCGTTGAATCACCCCATATGCGAAAGGGCCGCTGCCCCAGAGGACCGAGGCAACAGGAGAATGGACGTACCTCGCAGCACTCCCCCCCTCCTGGGCGAGGCGTACAACCGCAGTCGCTCGGCCCGCCAGGGGCAGGGCGCCTGGGGAGCGCACCGACAACGTCGCCCGGGATGCTAACTGAGGCATGGGCATATCCCTCCTTGCCAGCTATCCACGACCCGCGACCGAAGAGGTACGCGGTCGGGCCGAACAACCCTCGAACAGGTCGACCCGGCGGGTCCCCGCGAACCCCGCCGCCGGGGATAGCATTGCCGGACATATAGTTCATCACGCACGACAAACAACCTAGTGTAAGGACACGACTGACACTAACGCCACCCGACCACCTGACAAAGCACCCCTTGGCCGCTGAGCCCCCTGACACTTAATGCTTTCGGCCCTGACATCCTGACAAAAGTGCCCCTGGCCGTCACGCCGTCTGACAAAAGAGGGGCAGGCACTCCTGTTCCTGACATCCTCATCCGAAGCTTCCACTGACAGCTGAGCCAGCTCAGCACGTCGAGACGGCATGCCAGGTCAGCCCCACCTAATCTTCTCCCATCAGGTATAAATACCCTCTCACCTCTTACGGTGAGGAGGTTGGCAAATTCTCTCTCTCAATCCATTATTCACACACGAGAGCAAAGGTCGTCCATATCTTTGTTCTCCCACTTATAGCTCGCCACGTACGGTCGACACACCCTCAATCCGACCGGCGTGCCTAGCCCCCGTTTTAAGTCCTATTACTGACTTAGGCATCGGAGGGGCTAAGGGTTGGACCCCAACCCTGCCCTTCTGACGAGTTGCTCGTGGTGCAGGAAAGCTCGCCCCTTGGTCGACGTCAGCCATTGGCTCCCGCCACCTGATCTTCTTCCGCCGTGTCCGGTGAGATTTGACTCCGTGGCCACCCCCGGCGGCAAGTCTAGCCTCTTCACCCCAATAATCACTTGTTAAATAGCCCACCTAAACCCTCTTATCAACATAACCGACGTGCCCTTGGTTCCCCTCAATACAAATTCATTGTACGCGAGTTCCACCTCGTAACATTAACTATTAGACTAAAATAAGGAAGTCATTAGCAAAAACATAATGTTATGATCATCATCAAAATAACATTGGTATGAAACACCAATACTCAACATATTTCCCTTAACGTCTTAATCTCATGTTATTGTATAAAGGATGAAGAATAGAATAAACATGATTCAAAATCAAAGAATTAAATGAATAAAAAATCAAAGCATATTTCAAACAAGAATTGCTGATGTGATCAAAAAAACTAAGTCAAACTTATTAGGAACAAATATGAGTACCTCATAATTTAATCGATAAACAAGCAACAATTCAATCCAAAAGAGAGACGTACTACCATCTTGAGATCACATTTGGATCACATTTTGTTTTCCTGAAAAAATAAACTAGGAAGAGATAAAAATTGAGATCATATTTTTTTAGAGCTGAGCAGTTGCGTTTTGATTAGAGAGAGAAAGAGAAATGAGCAGTAATTTTTTAGATTTCATATGGGTTGAGCCAGATGTTTTGATGGGCTTTGGAATTGCACAATTTTAAAAATTATAAAAATGGGGACAATGCCAAGGCCAGGGTTGTGGTCGGGCCTTACGTTGGACTCATGTTGGAATCAGCCCCGGCCCAAAAAAAATTCAGGCTTAAATAAAGGCACTCAACATTAGTTTTGCAAGTGTCGGGACCAGTGTCGGGCTTTTTCAGAGCCAGATCAGGGAGACCCTCAGGCTGGCCCCTGGCCCAAAAAAATTCAGGCTTAAATAAAAGCACTAAACCTTGTTTTTACAAGTGTTGGGACTAGTGTCAGGCTTTTTCAGAGCCAGATCAGGGAGACCCTCAGGCTAGCCCCCGGCCCAAAAAAATTCAGGCTTAAATAAAAGTACTAAACCTTGTTTTTACAAGTGTTGGGACTAGTGTCGGGCTTTTTCAGATCAGGGAGACCCTCAGGCTGGCCCCTGGCCCAAAAAATTCAGGCTTAAATAAAAGCACTAAACCTTGTTTTTACTAGTGTCGGGACCAGTGTCGGGCATTTTCAGATCAGGGAGACCCTCAGGCTGGCCCCTGGCCCAAAAAAATCAGGCATAAATAAAAGCACTAAACCTTGTACAAGTGTCGGGACCAGTGTCGGGCATTTTTAGAGCCAGATCAGGGAGACCCTCGGGCTGGCCCCGGCCCATTTTCATCAGTACATCAAACCTCAAAAAAGCTGTTTTGAGAATGAGGGGCCAGAAGCAATGCTAACTTTCACAAAACTAATGTTATCATTTACGATTTTCGTACAATAGTGTCATCAACTCCTTAATTACAAAAAACTGCACCACCCTTTAGTTTTACCAATTTGATTCCCTATACTTCAAGGTGTCCAACGGGCCGGCCCGGCCGGGCTTTGGCCGGGCTCCGGGCCGGGCCGGCCCGGCTGCCGGCGAAGGCCGGGCCGGGCCGGCCCGGCCCGGAGGGCTCCGGGTGGGCGGAAGCCCGGCTCGGGCCCGGCCTAGCCCGGACCGCGGGCCAACAGATTTTTTAAAAAAAAAATTTAAAAAAATTCCTAACTTGGTTAAAAAAATCTAAAAAATATTTTAAAAATATTAAAATATTCTACGTATTTACAACTTACCCTAAGTAGATAAATAACCCTTAAATACTAAAATAATAAGTACTAATGTGAACAAGTAGATAATTAAGTAATAAAAATTTTCCTAATAACTAACATTCAAGTTTCTTTGGAAGTAGATATTTAAGCCCGAAATTTTCCTAAGGTCCCGGGTTGAATCTTTAAATTTTATTACTTAAAAACTTTTTTGAAGGGGGGACTTACATCGGCCAACCTTACCCTTCATACAATGGCCAAAACTGAAAAAAAAAATACAACTTAGACAATAAAAATTTATGACTCAGCTTCTTCATCGGAATCTTCAGATAGGTCCTTGTTCTGTGAGCGGCTTTCAGCATGGAACCAATCCTTCGCGCATACCGCTACTTCAACAATGTCTTCCTTCAGCCGCGATCTCTTGTTGCTCAGAACGCGACCACCTGCACTAAAAGCAGACTCTGAAGCAACTGTAGAAATAGGTACAGATAACAAATCTCGTGCCATAATGGAAAGAATAGGATAAACAGATTCATACCCTTTCCACCAGGCAAGAGGATCAAAATACTCATCATCCATGGCTTCCTCCGAAAAGGGAAATGGATTAGCTAAATATTTGGATAGTTCACTAGTAGAACAATCCGAACTAACGGTTTTTTGTTTCTTCTTTCCTAACATTTGGCGAATCTTACTAGACGCCGAAGCAGAAGCACTAGCAGAGACAGAGGAATGGTGTGAAACATTACCATATTTAGCCTCATAAGATGCATACAAAGTTCTTAAGCTATTTTTAGCAGCAGATACATATTTAACATGGGAAAATCCCATGTTTTCAGAATACAGTTCTAATAAACCTAGTGCAGCATCCTCCTTAAAACGAGGATCAAAAACTTTAGATAAAGAGTAAAGAAGAGGAACCAGATACCAATACTTAGCAAGTTTTGCAGACATTTCAATTATCATAGGCATTATAGCAGGGTGTGTACTTTCTCTATGCGTAGATATCTAATGAGAAATTAAAACTAATTGTTCTAATCCTAAATAAGATGTTGGGTAGTAAACCCCAGAAAATTTGTTTGAAGCAGTAAAAAAACTTCTAAAAAGTCATGCAGATGCTCTACAGTTAACCACTCTATATCAGTAATGTCAAAAGCAGGATCATGTGAAAAATATGTAAGTGCATAATCTGTAATCTGCTCTCTATTTTTAAGCATGGATCGCAGCATTAAGTAAGTTGAGTTCCACCTTGATGCAACATCAAAATTAAATGACAGGTATGGTTTTTGTCTAGTACGACACAGTTGTTTGTACTGAAGTTGTCTAGGGCAAGAAATATGTATAAACAACATGAGATTTCTAGTTTTTCCGTAATATGGTGAACAAGTGGCAAGTCCATCGCGAACTATCAAGTTCAAGACGTGACATGCACATCTTTGATGGAACAACCCGACCACATCAAGGGGCAAAGATGTAACGACTGGTTTTCATGTGTCTGGATTTATTATATTATATTATATGATTTGGAGGATTTTCTCCTCATGTGTGGTTTTCGTCTCCGTAGCTTTCATTTTCGATCGTTTCGTCGTGATTTTCTAGCTTCTTCCTTAGAATCGTCGATTTTGGAGTAAGTCATTCGTGACGGGCTTCATATCAGTCATATCTTATTGCTAGATCAAGCCTAGGAGTCTTAGGAATCGATCCCGGAGCTTCGCGCTCCATTTCGGAACTTTCTGTGCACGTTAGCCGGTGTAAGAAGGGGAACCGACCGACTAGATGACGATTTAGTCGGTCGGTAAACCTTCATGGACCGACTAGTTGGCTTTGTTAATTTCTCAGGAGTTACTGTTTGGACTTAGTCGGTCTGCGTTGGTCAACCGACCGACTAGTTCACAAACTAGTCGATCAGTGGTTGCTCTTTGACCGACTAATCAGTGTCGAAACCCTAATTTCTGGGCAGCCGCCAGGTCATTTTCTATAAATACCCCACTTCGTTTCTTTTCTTTCTTTCGCTTCTCCTGGCCTCTTTCCTTCCCCCTTGACCTCTGATCTTCCCCAACCTTCCTCTAGCCTTCCTCCTTCATCTAGAGCTCCTCCCCCTCTCCATTTTGACCAACCACCATGCCCTAGGTCATCTCCAACCCCCAAAAATCCCCAAAACCCCATTTCTCCAGATTTTCCCCATCCATTCCAGATCTGAACCCTAGGTTCCCCGAATCGTTTCTTCCGTTGCCGTGCTTGCTCGGCATCGTTTCTCCGCTCCGGTACGGTAATAAATCGAACTCTTAATGTTTTCATAACCCAATGTGTTTTTGTAAAACCCTAATAAAACTAGGTTAGATGTTGTTCTAATATTGTTTTGCCATGGCAGCGATCTCATCGCCGTAGTTAGCATTTGTGTGACGGCCTCGTTGATCGTCATTCTCGGTGCTAGGCAAGTGAAACTTGCCACTTAGGGTTTTAGGCCATGTCTTAGGCCATTTCCTTGCTTTAGCGTAAAAGAGACTAGACGGTGAAAGGATAGCCGTCTGGACGCCATTGACCTAGCTTGACAACGAAGCTTGGTCCGTCACCCTCATCATGCTTGTATGTCACGTTTAAAATCAATTAACGGTACGCGTATTAACTGTTCATGTCATCCATGCATCTTTAACTGCCATGTTTAATTTAAATTAACGGTACGCGAATATCTGTTCATGTCATTGCATTTTGCATGTCATGTTTAAATTCAATTAACGGTACGTGAGTATCTGCTCATGTCATTGCATGCTTGAACACTCATCGTGATTGCGTAGCATCGCTACTTACTAGTGCTACTTGTTTCGGCTAGGCACCCGTCTTGCGGGCACGACCCTAGGCCAATTACAAATCTGGCTCGTGGTCCAGAAAACGAGCTCAATACAGCCTGCGGGCAATAGGGCACTCGCCTGTGTGTGAGTGATCCCTTGTACTTGAATACAGCATGCGGGCAATAGGGCGCTCACATGTGTGTGGGTAATCCCTTGTACTTGTTACTTGACAATACTTGCCACACCAACCCCTTGTTACTTGCTACTTGTACTTCACTTGTTATTTCCATACAATACTTGCCATGCCATGCACCATACTTTAACTGCTAGGTTGTTAGTTTACTTTTCTTTCAGTTTCCTTGCACAAGTCTTTCGACTTGCTGACATGTGCCCCTTTTCTCTTTTGGGTGACACATGTTAGATCCCGAGCCTGAGTTTGTCATCGAGGACGTGGTGTTTGCTGACGCCGAGTCAGAGCCTGTGTTGATCAAGGACTTCGTGGACACTGGAGATCAGTCTTAGTGTCCTCGTAGAGCTTTCCCTTTTGCTTTAGACTGCTTTTAGTTATCGGTGCGTAGCACCCATGCTTTGTTGATGTTTGTTGTGTTGGCCGTGTGTTAGGCCTTTAGACTCTTTCTTTTAGTCTGGTGGATTTTCTGGATGTTGAACTAAATTTTCATGTTGGACAAATTCTGAGATTTGAGATTTTATTTCTGTCTCTCCTTGTGTTATTGTTGTTGTTCCGTTTGTGATTACAGGGACCTGCTTATGTTTTATTGACGCTTATCGGGTTTGGGGCTTCACGGCTCCACTCTCGTGCGAACCTTTTCACGTCTCGCCTCCATTTTAGGGAAGCAGGGCGTGACAGGTTTTGTTGGTGGCCCATGCAGGTCCTCTTCTGTAACTGCGATTATCGGAATAACGATAATAATATTAGAATGTCCAATAAACCAAGTTCGACATCCGAGTCATAAGCTATGAGTCTAATTGTTTCGTTTTCTGTGTCATTAGATGGCAGGCAGGCAATTCACCCGTGGTGGAGGTAGTGGTGCGCCTCCTCATGACGAGGAGCCTGAGCGGGAACCCACCAATGGAGAGATGATGCGGATGATACTTCAGATGATGCAAGTGCAGCAGGGCGTACTCCTGCAAGTCCAGAACGCTCCACTTGCTCGAGCTGGTCGGGTAATCCAGGATGCCCCTCGCTCCGAGTCGGGAGCAAAGCAATTTCGCGAGCTGGGTCCCGCATATTTTGATGGGTCTGAGGGTCCTCTGGCTGCCAATGAGTGGATTCGAAACATTGAGGATAACTTGGCGATGGCGAAGATTAACCAAGCTGGATGGGTTGATTTGGCGAAGAGGCAGCTGAAGGATAATGCCAGAAACTGGTGGGATGCTGAAGAGAAGATGCTGGTGGAGCCGATAGTTTAGGTTACCTTTAAGTCCAGATTTGATGGAGAATTCTTCCCAAAGGCTGCTAGACAGGTGATGCTGCAGCGCTTCATAGATCTGAAGCAGGGGAGCTTGTCGGTGGATCAGTACCACCAAGAGTTCACGAGGCTCAGTCGGTTTGCACCAAAGATGGTGCAAGATGCCGATGAGAAAGCTCAGCGGTTCCTCCAGGGACTTGCCTTGGAGCTTCAGAGTTTTGTGACCTCTTCTGACTTGGAGACATATCAGAAGGTTCTGATTGCTGTGAGGCGGCAGGAGTTGAATTTGAACCAGAGGAAGGGACATGTTTCAGGAGCTGGGAAGAGGCCTATGGAGCAGGTCAGAGCGGCGGTTAGACCTGGATGCAGGCCTATCCAGCCTGTTCAGTTCAAGAGGCCAGGAGGGCCTATTCTAAAGACTTTCCATTTCTGCGGCAAGACCGGGCACCTCAGGGATCAGTGTAGGAGGTTCTTGGGGCAGTGTATTGTCTGCGGAGATCCTGCCCATACCATCAAGGAGTGTCCCAAGTTGAAGCAGCCTTGGCGGGCACCTATTGCAGCACAGCCGTTGCAGCAGCGAGCTCCTGTGCCCGCTGGACGTGGAGCACCCCTTGTTCCACAGAGACAGGCCTTTCGGCAGGTTGTTCCGCCGAGAGGGTAGGCTTTCCTGATGACTGAGGAGGAGAGCATGGCCATGGATGAGGTTATCACAGGTAACTTCCCTCCCAGCTGTTTCTTCCTTAGTTATGATGATTGTTAGATTATGTTGATTGCTTGCATTTGATTGTTGCTAGACTAGGGCTTGATTGTTAGACTGTTTGTAGGTGTGATTTTGGTGTGCACATTTCCTGCACGAGTTCTTTTTGACTTTGGTGCATCGATGTGCATTATTTCTCGGAGCTTCATGGAGAAGCATTCCTTGTCGACGTCCCCTCTTTCCAAGAGTTGGAATATCGTTACAGGAAATGGCGTGGTCTCGGTGCATCGTGGTTGCAATTCTTGCTCGTTGGTGGTTTGTGGACATGAGCTTTACGCTGATTTCATTGTCCACGACATCATCAACTACGATGTAGTTCTTGGGATGGACTGGCTTGCGAGCTTTTATGCTACGATCGACTGTCGGAGGAAGAAGGGGGTGTTCGAGATTCCCGGACACCCAGTGTTTGAGTTCAGCCGTGGTAGCAGTTCGCTTGGTCCTGTCAGGTTTCGGGCCAGGCCGGTGGAGTTTGTGGCTATGCAGATGGAGTTGGAGAGGCCGGCTGTGGTGCGAGATTTTGATGACGTCTTCCCCGAGGAGATGTCTGGTTTGCCACCTGATCGAGCTCTGGAATTTTCTATTGATCTTATTCCAGGAGCGCAGCCCATTTCGAAGGCACCATATCGTATGGCGCCAGCAGAATTGGAAGAGTTGCGTAGACAGTTGGATAAGCTTATGCAGAAGGGTTATATCAACCCTAGTGTGTCTCCGTGTGGAGCACCGGTGCTGCTGGTGAAGAAGAAGGATGGTTCGTGTCGCATGTGCGTGGACTATCAGGAGTTGAATGCGATGACCATCAAGAATAAATACATGTTGCCTCGCATTGATGATATTTTTGATCAGCTTGGAGGATCGAGGGTGTTTTCTAAATTGGATTTGAGGAGTGGTTACCATCAGTTGAAGGTGAAGAAGGATGATGTTCCGAAGACAGCGTTCAGGACAAAGTATGGACACTACGAGTTTGTGGTTATGCCTTCCGGTGTAACTAACGCACCCGCAGTTTTCATGAATCTAATGAACCTGATTTTCTACGACTTTTTAGATAAGTTTGTCGTTATCTTTATTGACGATATTCTGATCTATTCAAAGTCGGAGGAGGAGCATGCATCACACTTGAGGACGGTGTTGGAGATTTTGAGGAAGCATCGTTTGTATGCTAAGTTTTCGAAGTGCGAGTTTTGGCTGGACAGAGTTGCTTTTCTCGGGCATGTGGTGACTGGAGATGGTATTTCAGTGGATCCCGAGAAGATCAGGGCCATCAGAGAGTGGCATGTTCCGCAGTCAGTGTCTGAGATCCGGAGTATCCTTGGGCTTGCTGGTTACTATCGGCGCTTCATTAAGGACGTTTCTCGTATTGCCGAGCCGATGACCAGATTGACGCGGAAGGATGTATCTTTTGTTTGGTCGGGTGATTGTGAGAATGCTTTTGGTGTTCTGAGGGAGAGATTGACGACTGCCCCTATTCTTGTTATGCCTGATCGCAGCGGTGGATTTGAGATCTTTTGCGATGCTTCTGGCAAGGGTCTCGGTTGTGTGTTGCATCAGCACGGGCATGTTGTGGCTTATGCTTCGCGTCAGCTCAAGGTTCATGAGAAGAATTACCCGACGCATGATTTGGAGTTGGCTGATGTTGTTTTTGCTCTTAAGATTTGGAGGCACTTCCTGCTGAGTGAGAAAGTGAAGATCTTCACCGATCACAAAAGCTTGAAGTATATTTTTACTCAGAAGGAGCTCAACATGTGACAGCGTCGATGGTTGGAGCTCATGGCGGATTTTGAGATTGATTTGCAGTATCACCCTGGCAAGGTGAATGTGGTTCCTGATGCGCTGAGTAGGCTTCCAGTGGTGATGATTTTGACTTCGCAGTGGAGATTGCAGCAGGATTTTTGTGAGTCTGGTGTGGAGATTGTTCTTCCTGGGGAGGCTTCTTCGTTGATTTGTATGCAGATACAGTCGACGATTGTGGATCGGATCAAGACTGGCCAGGCTGAGGATCCGAGGCTGGTGAAGATTCGGGAGCAGGTGGAAGCCGGTCTGCGGACTGACTTTTTGATTCATGAGGATGGCTCGCTGAGGTTTGGAGCCGGGTTGTGTGTGCCAGCTGGGGATATCAGAGAGGAGTTGATGGTGGAGGCACATAGTTCACCGTATTCTGTGCATCCTGGTGGGACCGAGATGTACAAGGATCTTCGTCTGAATTATTGGTGGCATGATATGAAGAGGAGCATGGCTCGGAGTGTGGCCAAGTGCTTGGTTTTCCAGCAAGTGAAGGCGGAGCATCAGCGTACGGCAGGGTTGCTGCAACCGCTTCCGATTCCGGAGTGGAAGTGGCAACACATCACTATGGATTTCGTGACTGGACTACCTCGGAGTCCGAAGCAGAATGACGTGATTTGGGTGATCGTAGATCGATTGACCAAATCCACGCACTTTATTCCATTCTGAGTGGGACAGTCCACTGAGGGGCTAGCAAGGAGATATATGGAGGAGATCGTACGACTTCATGGAGTCCCCGTGAGTATCATGTCGGACAGAGACACGAGGTTCACATCTCAGTTCTGGCAGAGTTTGCAGAAGATTTTGGGTACGCGTCTAAGTTTCAGCACGGCATACCACCCGCAGACGGATGGCCAATCCGAGAGGACGATTCAGATCTTGGAGGACATGCTGAGGCCGTGCATGTTGGATTTCAAGGGTTTGTTGGAGGAACATCTACATCTGGTAGAGTTTTCTTACAACAACATCTTACAGGCAAGTATTGGCATGGCGCCTTTTACCGCTCTTTATGGGAGGAAATGTCGATCACCATTGAGTTAGGATGACGTTGGTGATCGGGAGCTGTTGGGACCTGAGATGATTGTGGAAGCTGTGGATGTTGTCAGGAACATTCGGGAGAGGTTGAGGATTGCTCAGGACCGTTTTAAGCATTGGGCGGATGCTAAACGCCATCCTTTGGAGTTTCAGCTGGGCGACCATGTGTTCTTGAGGATTTCCCCGAATCGTGGTGTGATTCGCTTTGGGAAGCGAGGGAAGTTGAGCCCGCGATACATTGGACCGTTTGACATTATGGAGAGAGTTGGCGAGGTGGCCTACCGCTTAGCCTTGCCGCCATCTTTGGAAGGAGTTCACAATGTTTTCCATGTGTCGCAGCTTCGTCGATACATTAGCGATCCATCTCATGCTGTGCATTTCTCGGAGATTACCGTTCGCCCTGATATGACGTATGACCAGCAGCCAGTGCAGATTCTGGACAGGCATCAGAAGTCACTTCGGAACAAGGTTGTCAATCTTGTGAGGGTGATGTGGCGACACGGCTCGCCTGGGGAGTCTACTTGGGAGAATGAGGATGAGATGCGAGAGCGCTACCCACTTTTGTTTCCGGACACGTGAGTGTTGGGAATTCCGATGACGGAATTTTTCTTAAGTTGGGGAGGATGTAACGACTGGTTTTTATGTATCTGGATTTATTATATTATATTATATGTTTTGGTGGATTTTCTCCTCATGTGTGGTTATCGTCTCCATAGCTTTCATTTTCGATCGTTTCGTCGTGATTTTCTAGCTTCTTCCTTAGAATCGTCGATTTTGGAGTAAGTCATTCGTAACGGGCTTCATATCGGTCATATCTTATTGCTAGATCAAGCCTAGGAGTCTTAGGAATCGATCCCAGAGCTTCGCGCTCCATTTCGGAACTTTCTGTGCACGTTAGCCGGTGTAAGAAGGGGAACCGACCGACTAGATGACGATTTAGTCGGTCGGTAAACCTTCATGGACCGACTAGTTGGCTTTGTTAATTTCTCAGGAGTTACTATTTGGACTTAGTCGGTCTGCGTTGGTCAACCGACCGACTAGTTCACAAACTAGTCGGTCAGTGGTTGCTCTTTGACCGACTAATCAGTGTCGAAACCCTAATTTCTGGGCAGCCGCCAGGTCATTTTCTATAAATACCCCACTTCGTTTCTTTTCTTTCTTTCTCTTCTCCTGGCCTCTTTCCTTTCCCCTTGACCTCTGATCTTCCCCAACCTTCCTCTAGCCTTCCTCCTTCATCTAGAGCTCCTCCCCCTCTCCATTTTGACCAACCACCATGCCCAAGGTCATCTCCAACCCCCAAAAATCCCCAAAACCCCATTTCTCCAGATTTTCCACATCCATTCCAGATCTGAACCCTAGGTTCCCCGGATCGTTTCTTCCGTTGCCATACTTGCTCGGCATCGTTCCTCTGCTCCGGTACGGTAATAAATCGATCTCTTAATGTTTTTATAACCCAATGTGTTTTTGTGAAACCCTAATAAAACTAGGTTAGATGTTGTTCTAATATTGTTTTGCCATGGCAGCGATCTCATCGCCGTAGTTAGCATTTATGTGACGGCCTCGTTGATCGTCATTCTCGGTGCTAGGCAAGTGAAACTTGTCACTTAGGGTTTTAGGCCATGACTTAGGCCATTTCCTTGCTTTAGCGTAAAAAAGACTAGACGGTGAAAGGATAGCCGTCTGGACGCCATTGACCTAGCTTGACAACGAAGCTTGGTCTGTCACCCTCATCATGCTTGTATGTCACGTTTAAATTCAATTAACGGTACGCGTATTAACTGTTCATGTCATCCATGCATCTTTAACTGCCATGTTTAATTTAAATTAACGGTACGCGAATATCTGTTCATGCCATTGCATTTTGCTGTCATGTTTAAATTCAATTAACGGTACGCGAATATCTGCTCATGTCATTGCATGCTTGAACACTCATCGTGATTGCGTAGCATCGCTACTTACTAGTGCTACTTGTTCTAGTTAGGCACCCGTCTTGTGGGCACGACCCTAGGCCAATTACAAATCTGGCTCGTGGTCCAGAAAATGAGCTCAATACAGCCTGCGGGCAATAGGGCACTCGCTTGTGTGTGAGTGATCCCTTGTACTTAAATACAGCCTGCGGGCAATAGGGCGCTCACATGTGTGTGGGTGATCCCTTGTACTTGTTACTTGACAATACTTGCCACACCAACCCCTTGTTACTTGCTACTTGTACTTCACTTGTTATTTCCAAACAATACTTGCCATGCCATGCACCATACTTTAACTGCTAGGTTGTTAGTTTACTTTTCTTTCAGTTTCCTTGCACAAGTCTTTTGACTTGCTGACATGTGCCCCTTTTCTCTTTTGGGTGACACATGTTAGATCCCGAGCCTGAGTTTGTCACCGAGGACGTGGTGTTTGCTGACGCCGAGTCAGAGCCCGCGTTGATCGAGGACTTCGTGGACACTGGAAATCAGTCTTAGTGTCATCGTAGATCTTTCCCTTTTGCTTTAGACTGCTTTTAGTTATCGATGCGTAGCACCCATGCTTTGTTGATGTTTGTTGTGTTGACCTTGTGTTAGGCCTTTAGACTCTTTCTTTTAGCCTGGTGGCTTTTCTGGATGTTGAACTAAATTTTCATGTGGGACAAATTCTGAGATTTGAGATTTTATTTCTGTCTCTCCTTGTGTTATTATTGTTGTTCCGTTTGTGGTTACAGGGACCTGCTTATGTTTTATTGACGCTTATCGGGTTTGGGGCTTCACGGCTCCACTCTCGTGCGGACCTTTTCACGTCTCGCCTCCATTTTAGGGAAGCGGGGCGTGACAAAAGATCTTTTTAAAACGTTAATTGCACTAGTGTTATTAGATGCATTATCAAACGTAATTGAAAAAATTTTGTCTGCAATATTAAAATCATGAATAACATCCATTATTACATTAGCAATAGCACCACCAGAATGTGATTTCGCTAACATTCTAAAACCAATAATCATTTTATTCAGCAAGTATGAATTATTTACATAATGAGATGTAACACATAAATATGATGCACCCCATTTTGTGGTCCAAATTTCAGAAGTCAGCGTTATTCTAGATTTTAGGCCTGCAAAAGTTTCAATCAATTTAGCTTTACCAGCTTCAAAAGCTGCCATAGCATCTCTTCGAAGAGTGTTTCTAGGCACTCTTCTAAAGGCAGGGTTAAGGGCCAACTGATTTAATCTTTCTAAATCGGAAATTTCCCCATAAGTAAATGGTAATTCTTGACATATTACAAATCGTGTCATCTCTTTTCTCAAAGTCTCAGTAGAGTATGAGAAATTTGATAAAGAGGAAGAAGCGCCAGATAAGTTTGGTGTGGTCTGTTTAAGGTCCTTTTTTAAGTGAGAGGCATGGTGTCTCTTTAGGTGGGTTGTGCCATCAGAAGGTTTGCAAGTAAAATCCGATCTACATATTTTGCAAACTGCCCACGTGCCTCTGCCCGGGACAGTTTCAATTGAAAAGTGCTCCCAAACCGCAGATTTTGTTGATCTGGGTTGGATTGGTGGTGTTACTTGTGTAGGTGGAACAGCAGAAGGAATAGGTTGCGATTGTGTAGCAGCGTGTATTGGATATTGGACTCCCCGGATTTGGTTTTGGATTATGAACAAACATAAATATATCGTGAACTAACACTTTGTGAGCGCAGTTATGGAGATCGTCGCCAAATTCATATGAATATCAATTACGACGTCTCAAGACTTCTCAAAGCACGTGATCGTATGCCTAAAGCTTCGTTGAAGCTTATGGACCATTTTAAAAGTCATGAAGATTCGATTGAAGCTATTGAAGACGGTATCGTCAAGTTTTATTTATAGTCTTTAAGCTTCTTTCGTAGAATGTTAAGTCTTGAGTAGGTCTTGCGGTTTAAATCTTCATAACGCTCATATCTTAGCTCTAGGATCTTAGTAGAAGTCCATACAATCTTTCCCGAAGCTTCGCGCTTCGATTCGCGACTTATTATGCATGTTAGTTGGTTCAAGAAGAAGAACTGACCGACTAGATGGTGATCTAGTCGGTCGGCAAAGCTTCTTAGACCGACTAGTTTTTGTCAGTCATTTCCAAGCTCTTTACTGTTTACAGTTAGTCGGTCTAAGTTGACTCACCGACCGACTAGTTTGTGAACTAGTCGGTCAGTGATGCTTCTGTGACCGACTAGTTGAGCTTTCCCTGTACATGCACATTTGAGCCTGAGCTACTGTTTATCATTTGTCGGTCTGTGTTCATTGATCAACCGACTAGTTGATGAACTAGTCGGTCAACGTTCCTTCTTGGACCGACTAGTTTAGCTTTACTGTACATGCCAATTTTCACCTAACTTACTGTTTATCGTTAGTCGGTCTATGCTCATTTGGCGACCGACTAGTTGGTGAATTAATCGGTCAACATTTGTTCTTGGACCGACTAAGTCTATTTGTGCTCAGACTTCAGTTTTATCTGTTAGTCGGTCTCAGTTGAGTAACCGACCGACTAGTTGTGAAACTAGTCGGTCAGCTACTCTTCTTGGACCGACTAATTCCTTTTGTCTGTGCTTCAACCTTTTGGCTGTTCTTCCATTAGTCGGTCTACGTTAAATGACCGACCGACTAGTTGATGAACTAGTCGGTCGGTGGTTGTTCTTTGACCGACTAGTTGGGTTCAGAAAAGAGCCGTTGGAGCATTAATTGAAACGTTTTTCTTTCTCTCTCTCTCTCCTCTATCCTATAAATACTTGATGGGCTGCATTCATTGCAGTCAAGGCTGATATTATTGCAAGTTTAGAGATCAAGAAAAATCATTCCAAGCTCATTCAAAGCTCTTTCATTCCATTCAATAATCTCTCCTCACTCTTACTTCCAAAGAGAGATTCATTGAGTGTGAAGCCTTCCAAGCCAAGTGCTTGATTCTAGGTCACCAACATCCACATAGCTCTCCATCGCTGATCTACATCTTGGAGCTAGGGTTTGGTGCCACTTCTTCTTCCTCAAAATCATCCTTGCCCTAATTCGTAAGCATTACTCAAGGCATAGGTATTTTGTCGGTAAGAAGTTTCTTATTTCATTTCAATTTCATATTGTAAGTTTCACTCTCGGTTGTGAGAGTGTGGTTGTGATCCCGGGTTGTGGGAGTCACAAATTACTTTGTGTATGATTTGACTTGTGAAGATTTTTCACAAGTATTTCATAGTGGAAATCTTGAGTTAGGGTTTCTAACTCAAGTATCCGGAGGGGATCCGGGTGGTTGGGACGTAGGATCACCGGGAACAAGTCGGGGAGACTTGGGTGGATCCGAACCCAGTAATATCGTTGTTTGCGATTGTTTCTTTGTTGTCTAACATTTACATTTCCGCATTTTCCGCATTGTTTGGTAGAGTTTGCAAGTAATTAAGAATTAGCCTCTTAATTATTTTAAAGTACTATTCACCCCCCCCCCCTCTAGTACTTGTGCAGTAGCTTAACAGAGCATTACATTTGGTATCAGAGCCAAGTCTATAGCTATGTCTGCCAACGACAACAAGACCGTTCGTCCACCTTCCGACTATAGCACCTTCATGAACCGTGAAGGAGCGTCTTCGGTAATGGAAGGACATTCCTCAACGAGGCCTCCATTCTTCAACGGTACCAACTACGGGTACTGGAAATGCCGGATGGAGACTTTCCTCCGGAGTGCTTCACTATGGAGGACCACGATGAAGGAATACGTCGAGCCCACCGAAGAAGATTTCGAGAAATGGACTCCCGCGGAGGTCGCTAGGTGAGCAATGCCAAGGCAATGAATGCCTTGCAATGCGCTTTGGAGCCTGAGGATTTCAACAAGATATGCACATGCATGTAAGAGTGCATATCAAATATGGAACTCCCTCCTCATATTACATGAAGGGACGAGTAGGGTAAGAGACTCTAATCTCGTTGTAGTTAATAAAGATTACGAGATGTTTCATATGCTACAGGGTGAGAAGATGAAGGAGTATTATGCTCTCTTCGTCGACATCATAAACGAGTTAGAGGCTCTCGGCAAATTGACCGGCGCCCCGCTTGAGTCGCGGCGGCGCGGTGTCGTTTACCGCAAGTTTCACGGTTAGTGTAGGGTGCGGGAATATCGAACTCAGGGAGGCGAGGTTGTGCTTGGGTCAGGTAGGACCTAAATCACCCCGAGGGGCGAGCTAGCCCGAATCGGTGAATGGTTGTCACGAAAGGAAATAAATGGGTATGAACAACAAGAAAGAAACCCCGGGACTTTGGTTTCCAACCCGACGACAGACTCTCGCCGATACGGCCTACGGGTATGGATAGCGATCGGGATTAGGGTCTAATGGTGAGACGTTGCCTCTGAAAGTGGTACCGGCGTCCCATGGGCCCGATATTCCGGTCGGTGCCCAGGATGATACACCGGACTTCCCGGATTCGATCAGTGGGCACTCCCGTGTCCATTAACACTGATCGATCCTGGGAGCACTAAGCCCGCAACGATATCTCCCAACGTCTCGTCCTGCCGCTCCCGCGTGCTAGGATTCGGCGTCTACGCTAAGGGTGTGAGCTATGGCTAGGGAGTCAACCGACAAGTTTATTCCCCCTTGGCCCAACGGTCAAAGGCGGTCTTTTTCCCGTCGATGACAATGAAACACCCCACGTAACCGTTAGATTTCTACTCACTATCGATTTCCTAACCCTATGGACGCATCGGGAAGAGCCCCCGAAGGGGTTTCCACCAAAATCCCAGATTTGGGAACTACTCACAAAAATTCATGAAAAAGCGATCTAAATGAAATTTAACCGTTGGAATCATAATCGGACAATTGCAATGCGGAAGTAATAGAGTAGTAAAGACAATACTAAAATTTTAGAAAGATCTGAAAACTTACAAAAGAGTAACAATTACAGCCGTCACAAGGAAATAAAACAGTAGAAAAAATAACAGCTCCTGTTTCTGGAACCCTAGGGGTTCTATTTATAGACCTTCGCATCAACCGATCGGTTGACAAGTCAACCGATCGGTTGATCCGTTACAAATTAAAAACAGAAAACGGCGAGCTTTCACCCGATCACATGAACCGGTCGGGTGAGTTCTTGAGTGACCGGTTGGATCTTGGAGCAGTCGGGTGAAGCGATCGGTTCGACGTCCGTGTCTTCAGCTCTTCATCTTCGGCTACAGATGAACCGATCGGGTGAAAGTCACCCGATCGGTTGGCATTTTGCTCAAGAAAACAGAGAACTGGCCCCCGCTAAACCGGTCTGCGAACCGGTCGGGTGACTTCTTTGTGAGCTGCGGCAGAGACCGGGTGGTGCACGCGTGCATCACCCGATCGGTTGGAGATGACCAACCGACCGGGTGAGGGGCTGAAAGATGAATTCTTCGGCGTTTGACCCCCTGGATCACGCGTGACTTCTCCCGTTGCTCCGGGGACTTGGGATATCATCGTTAAACGTCCCCTACGTGGTCAATCCGCTGCAATCATGGATAAACAAAGAAAAGTGAAAGAAAACGGGAAAATACACGAAAACGAATAAGAGACGGCGGAAAAACACGGAGAAACACAAAAGAAAACGTGCGTGAATATATGAAATATAAGCGCACGTCAAAATCCCCCAAGCTGAACTCTTCCTCGTCCTCGAGGAAGACGAGTGAGAGTAGGAGCTCGGAAGGGAAAAATAGAGAGGAAGAAAGAAAAAGAAAACCTTAAGCCCTAGATCGTCCATCAGAGCCACCAAAATCAAAAACGACACACCTAGCAAGCAAACGTCAGATCACACCACTAAACCTAGGAAAGCGAGTCCAAATAAGTGTCGTGGGTCCACGCAGTGAAGGTGAGTGAGCGTGGTCGTGTGCTAGCAAATGGTGATGCTTTCTACGATGTGCTATGAGGCTCGATATACACAAATCCAAGATATGACCCAAAATATCGATCCGAATTGAATTAAGCGGCGAATATAAGTTCAAGCATGCATGAGAAGAGTGAGAATAGAAGCGTATCATGCATCGGGGACTCCACAACTAGGGTCAAGGAAATCACGCCACTATAGCCTAGATACTAGCTAAAAAGTTCCTAAGCCAAGTGTTTTCGATAATGACGGGGGTTGAGATGATGTGGAGAAGGACACTCGGTGCAAATTCTCGCCTTCCCTTTATTCTCGGCAAGTAGGAAAATATTCACACGGGAATTTTTTTGGGTTTTGGGTATTTGCATATTTTTTTTGGCTTTTTGGCTGTACAGTCTTTTTCTTTTCTCTTCTTTTTGGGTTTTTCTTTTCTTTTCTCCTTTTTTTGGATTTTTGGGTTTTTGGCTATACACATGTGTACTCTCCCAAGTGGGAGAACGGTACACGACGAGGAGATTTGCACCAAGTAAAACAAAAAAAGAAGTCGAAATCTAAACACTCGGGTAAGGGAAACTATTCTCGCTAAATGGAGTATAGGCTAAATGGGTTATCCTAGTCCCTAGTTGTGGAATCCTGACGCATGCGAATTGAAATATACGATATAAATATAGCATGCATATAGTAGAAACAAATACCGCATATTCAAATCGGAGCATGATAATCTAGGGGTCATTCCTGGACAGGTATATAAAGTAACATCACAAAGCAGAAGCACACCAAATGCTAGTCACGACACACGACTCACTAAAAGCTAAGTGGACCCACGATGCGTGAAATGCAAGAGGACTCGAATCCTAGGGTTAGTGAGTGTGATTATCGGTGCAATGCTAGGTGTGTGTGTGACTTTGTGGCGATTCATCATAGGATTCATCTCTAGGAGAAAGGGCTAAAAAAAAGAAGAAAAGAAAAAAAAGAAAAAAAACACGGAGAAAAACGACTCAAATAAACGAAAAGAAGGACTCAAACGACGCATACAGTGCGACTCCCCCAAGCTGAAGTTTGCATTGCCCTCAATGCAATATGAGTGAGTACGGGAGGGCAATGAAGATGGGGGGTACGCACTGACACAAAAAGAAATGAAAACCAGGAAAACTCATAGATGAAACTGAAAAAGAAAGAAAGATCAGAATCAAAATCAAACAAAATGAAAAATAAAAATAAAAACACAAGCATGACACTTAAGAAATGAAAAAGAAGCACACACACAAAAATAAGAAAAACAAACAAAACACGACAGCACACCAAAACAGACGTCCCCCAAGCTAGACCAGAAAGTGCTAGCGAAATGATATGATCAATGAAATGCAGAGATATGCAAGGTGGAGTCAAAAACAAAAGAGGTGAAATCAGAAAGCATGAGAAGGTGAGTCCTCGTCCTCCTCGGAAGAGGGTGTGGATGGGTGGTCGGGGGAGGCAGGGGGTGTGCTGAGAAGTGGGGAATGAGGCGAAGCAATAGGGGCAGTGGTGGTGTGAACAATGGGGGGAGTGTCGATGGTGGTGGGTGGTGGTGGTAGGAAGGCGATCAAGGCGGTGGTAAGAGGAATAGAAATGGAGGAAGTAGATGTGGTGGTGACGGTAGTGGGAGGTGGTGGGAGGGATCTGGAGCGCACCGGCAATTTCCTCCGGCGCACGTATGGAGTGACGGAGGAGGAGGGAGGTAGCGTGGGTGCGGTGGAAGTGGTCGGGAGGGGTGAAGTGGATGCCGGGATGGGATGTGAAGAGGGAGGAGAAGAATGTGGTGAGGGGGGTGATGCATGTGGGGAAGTGTGGGTGGGTGGAGGAGAAGATCGCCGGGGTGGTGAAGGTGGAGGTAGTGAAGGTGGTGGTGGTCCGTGGATATGAGTAAGAAGGCGGAGAATGGCGGCCACGTTCCTCTCAAGTGCGAGGAAACGTGGGTGAGTAAGAAAGGAAGATGGCGATGGGTCCGAGGAAGCAGAGGACATGGCGAGCTCACGAAGGGCAGCGACCTCCCTCTCAAGTCCCAGACGGGCAGATACCTGACGGCGACAAAAAGATGTAGACTGACGCGAGGCAGAGGTGGTGCCGCCAGGTAAGGTCGAAGAGGTGCCGGCGGCAGTGGTCATGCCGGCACAGGAGACAAGGCCAGAAATGGCCGCAAAGAGGTGCTCAGACGTGATCGGTCCCGGAGCAGAAACAGGACGACTCGGGCCAGCCCCTAAATCTCCCCCAGACGCAGGGATATCCTGCACGCCTAAGTGGGCGGCAGGGGACGGTGGTCTGCGGGCGTCTGCGGGAAAGAAAGGAAGATTCAACCCATCTAAGAAGTCGGGATCAGGAGGAAAAGTCCAATCTCCCACGAGAGCAAGGGTCATGCGAGCGGGGTTGGGCAGAATGGTGTAAGGGGCTGGGGGGTGGCCATAATGAAATATGAAGCGGCCATCCGAGCGGGGTTTAATCATGTGGATGTGCCGCAGGACATCAATATCAAGATGTGAGGGTCCTGCGACAGCTGGAAGATTATTGGGGATGGTAATATTGAATTGGGCGTGAGAGCAGATGATCGTGATGATGCCCCCACAACAGAACTTCCCCTTACCGGCCCGGCTGAGCTCGACTAGCTTGTAAACAAGCCAATCGCTACCATGGATGGGGACGGTAGGGGCCCTGAAGCAGACTCCATCATCATCCCGGACATAAGGAAAAGTCATGGCCCAAAGGATAAAAAGGTCAGGGATAGTCACAGTGCCGGACTCGTCCCTAGGAAAGAATGCAGATGAAATGATCCTGTGGGCTAAACGAAACACGGGATGAATGATGGAGGAGGCCTTGGCCCTTCCTCGGGGATAGTCACGGATCAATGTGAGGCGGAACCAGAATTGATCGACATCAAACTCGGGCGTGTACCCGTAGTGTCGGATGGAATCATCCCTGAGATTGGGGAAACCAAATATATCATTAATCGTGTTCAGATTTGTGGTGACACTACGGTTACGCACCCTAAATTTAATGATCGACCCGGACTCCCAAGTAAGTGTGGACAAAAATTCGAGGGTGAGTGCCGGAAAGGATACGGCAGATGCATTAAGAAAGGCCAACCATCCAAAGTTGGCGAAAAGAGATTCGACCTCGGTGAATACACCGAGATCGATCAATGTTTGTGCGTGCGCGAACTTAGTGGAAAGATGCCCCCTAGCATCGAGCCGACGATAAAAGTCCTTGTGCTCTTGGTTCCGAAAGATATACCCATGCGGGCCCAACATTGGGTCCACAGGGGGGACAACAGGTGGAGGAGGGCCAAGTGTAAGTGCTTGTGTACGGGAAGGGGGGCGTGTTTGTTTTCGTCTCTTTCGAGACGGCTCCTCTTCCCGCATAATTCCCTTCCCCTTGTCCTTATCCTTACCCATGTGCGAGTGTGCGTGTATGAATGAGTGTAAAAACAGTGGATGCACACTAACACAAGCAAACGAGCAAGCACAATTTATAGGGCAAATATATAAATATAAGCTTAGGAGCGAGTGTACCCAAGCGTAATGGCGGAGCTTGCTCGTAGATTCCCCCCACACTGTTCAGCGAGAGTAGCGTGGAGCCGCGGCGTTCTCCTTCGGCAAGAATTTTCGGATGGGTGTGGTTTAGGGGAAAAACTAGGTCAAAAATTCGGAATGGGAGGAGAGAGAGGGTGTAGATGATGGAGGGATTGATGGAGGAGGTGGAGAGAGGGAGTAATGGAGGAGTAGAGGACGTGGGGGAGTGAAGATCGGTTGTTGGGGAAGAGGGGAAGGCGAAACGACGGCGGATTTTGTGATCGGGCGAGGGTGAAAACGAGCGGATGTCGGGGGGTATTTATAGGGTTTTAAGTCGAACCGATCGGGTGACTTGTCACCCGATCGGTTGACGGTTAGGTCGAAATTCTTGCCGAAGAAATGCTACAGGCGAACCGGTCGGTTGACTTGTCAACCGATCGGTTAGCCGTTCCACTCATTTTCCCGAGAACTTAGGGCTGCTCACCCGGTCACGTCAACCGATCGCGCTCGAACTCAACCGATCGGTTGATATTCCCCAAAAATTTTCGAGAGTTCTCCCCAGCTCACCCGGTCTGCCACCCGGTCTCTTCATTACTCAACCGATCGGGTCATATGGGGACAGATCTCGGCATGTATCTGATGCATCCCAACCGATCGGGTGAGTTGTCATCCGATCGGTTGGGGCTTGTTTCCTGCAAAAACCAATAGATTTGTTTAAGTCCCCGAACGGATGTTCTCGCGGCTGATTTTATTTATAAAAATAGACAAAATAAAGTCAAAAATAACGCTGAAAAAGAGGGGAAAAAGTTTAGAACATGGGTTGCCTCCCATGAAGCGCACTTGTTTAACGTCGTTGGCTCGACGCCCGCAAGAGATGCTCATGGTGGTCGATACGGGTGATGCCCGAAGTTTGGCATCTCTTTCTCATTGGAGCTGAAGGCACTTGGAGTAGTCAGCGGCTGGAAAAATACTTGCTCGACTACCCTCCCCTTGTTCTTGGGATCCGGGGGATTTTCCTTGGTGTTGGCGCTTCCCTCCATCTTCTTCAGGATCCGGACCTCGTCTTTAGTGAGGTCCATGGGCTCTTTCCCCGTTCTCCTCACAGGAGGAGCCTTGGGAAACCCGGGAGGGGTCGTTCTTGCTGCACTCGGTTTTCCAGCATCTTCTTTGTTCTCGGGCCCATCTCCATCTTCTGAATCCCCCAAGTCATCGGGGGGGTTTCTCAGGAGAATCTCCCAGGAGCTCTCCTCTGCAGCTTTTTCCTCTTCTACTTCGAGCAGATTGCACCGAGGGTCATCAGGGGGATCGGGGTGCTTCATGGATAATCCCAGATCAAACTCAACTTTCTCTCCGCTGACGTTCAAAGAGAGTTTTCCGTTCTTCGCATCTATTAGAACGCCAGCAGTGGCCATGAAAGGCCGTCCCAGGATAATGGGGGTGTGTGCGTCTTCAGGCATGTCCATGACTACAAAGTCCACAGGCACATGCACCCCTCTCACATTCACGGGGAGATCATCCACAATTACCACCGGATATTTGACCGACCGGTCAGCTAGTTGTAGGGTCATACCGGTGGGCTCCAAATCACCCATTCCTATCCTTCTGTACATCGACAAGGGCATCAAGCTAACACTCGCTCCTAGATCGACGAGTGCCCGATGAATCTTCACAGCCCCGATCGTGCAAGGAATAGAGAAGCTCCCCGGGTCCTTGAGTTTCGGCGGGTTTGCCCTCTGAATAAGAGCGCTACATTCTGCCGTCAGCACTACTTTCTCTTTTCTAGACCCTCTAGTCACCAAATCTTTCAAGAACTTTGCATAGGAGGGGATTGTTTCGATTGCTTCTAGGAAGGGGATTTGCAGGCTTAGGTCCTTGACCATGGCGAAGAACTTGCCATATTTCTCATCAATTTTTGCCTGAGCCAACCGTTGTGGAAATGGAACAACGGGTTTATACACTTTCAGGCTCTCTTCCTCCTTCTTCTTCTCTTCTTCAGAGGCTCCCTCCGGAGTCATAGGATTTGATGACGAAGCACCGGCGTCATTTGACTTTTCGGTCGGTTTCTCAACGACCAACGGTGCCTCCGGGTTGCTAGGGGGCACTCTAGTAGGAATTTGTGTCCCGCTTCTCAGAACGATAGCGGACACATTTGTGTGCTCGTGCACGAGTGCCGATGTTTGGGTTGCTCCCCTCGGGTTCACCTCCGGTTGTGGCGGCAATTGGTTTTGTGACCTTGCAAGGTTCGCCACTTGTAACCCCAGCTGGGTTACTTGGTCCGTGAGAGTCCGCTGACCCATTTCCAGCTTTTAGTTGATCTTCTCCTGGTTGGTAATATATTGAGTCAAGAGAGACTCAACCGGAGAGACGGCCCTCTGTTGGCCATACTGCTGCTGCTGCTGGAACGGCTGCTGAGTCCTGGGGGCGTAAGATTGTTGCTGAAATGGTTGCTGCTGAAATGGTTGCTGCTGAACCTGATTCTGATGTGGCCTAGCCGGCTGATATGTTTGTTGCTGCGGCTGCTGAGGCGGCGAGGGCTGAAATGGTGGCCGGTAACTGAAGTTTGGGTGGTTCTGGTTGTTTGGAGAGTAGGCCGGGTTGGAATTTGTCCTTGGCGGATACGGCGCATTCCCCGTGGGGTTGTAAAATAGTGCGCTCGCCTGATCCAACGGTGGTGAGATGTCACCTCCGTCGAATTCCCCAAAGAATTCGGACTCTACCGCAGAAATTTGCTGTGTACCGGCCCCACCGGCTCCTACCATTAGTGCGGAGATCTAGGTCGAAAGCAAGTCGAACTTGCTTGAAAGTTTGTCGACGTCCTCGACTCTGTGTAAACCCCCGGATCTTGGTGTGGCTCTCTCGTCACACCACCGCTCATTGTTGGATGCCATATTTTCCAGAATATGCCCGGCATCCTCCTCGCTCCTAGACATGAAGGAACCCCCAGCCGCGGCGTCCATAGAAGATTTCAGGTCATCCCTCAACCCATTGTAGAACAGATTAATAATCTGATACTTCAGAAGCTCATGGTGAGGGCATATTCTTTGCATCTCTTTATATCTCGTCCAAGCTTCATGCAAGGACTCGTGGCTGGCCTGGGAGAAGGAGGAGATCTCACTCCTCAACTTCATGGTCTTCCCCGGAGGAAAGAACTTCGTCAGAAAAGCGTTGGAGAGCTTCTCCCAGGTGTTGAAAGTGTTGGGGTCCTTCCCCCTTAGCCATTGCTTGGCTTTGTCTCGCAAAGAGAAGGGGAACAGCTTCAGACGGATAGCCTCTGTCGTGACACCATTAATCCGGAAGGTGTCACACTTCTCCAAGAAGGAGTCCAGGTGCTCGATCGGGCTCTCCATGGGTGCACCCGCAAACTGGTCCTGCTGGATCCATGTCACTAGAGATGGCTTCAGCTCAAAGTTTTGGGCCGCAATAGCATGAGATCGGATGGCGGAAGTCGACTCGATGGATGGCATTGAGTACTCCAGCAGAGACTTGTGAGGTGGGGTGTTCTCCTCCATGGATTCGGGATCTTCTCTTCTTCGCTTCTCGGCTGCCAAACGCCTAATGGTGGCGTTTATCTCTGGATCGAGGGGAATCAAGTCGTCAAGACTCCTTGAACTCCTACGCATGAAAAACAACAAACACCCGTGAAGCGACAAGTGGGAACGAAACAAAGAAAATAAGAGATAAAAATAAGAAAAATAAAAAAGAAAAAGGAGAATGCGAAAATTATCGCGAGGTAGGGATATGAGCTAGACACGAGGGTTCAAGAGATCCTAAAATAACAAGCACGTTGCCTCCCCGGCAACGGCGCCATAAACTTGACCGGCGCCCCGCTTGAGTCGCGGCGGCGCGGTGTCGTTTACCGCCAGTTTCACGGTTAGTGTAGGGTACGGGAATATCGAACTCAGGGAGGCGAGGTTGTGCTTGGGTCAGGTAGGACCTAAATCACCCCGAGGGGCGAGCTAGCCCGAATCAGTGAATGGTTGTCACGAAAGGAAATAAATGGGTATGAACAACAAGAAAGAAAACCCGGGACTTTGGTTTCCAACCCGACGAGAGACTCTCGCCGATACGGCCTACGGGTATGGATAGCGATCGGGATTAGGGTCTAATGGTGAGACGTTGCCTCTGAAAGTGGTACCGGCGTCCCATGGGCCCGATATTCCGGTCGGTGCCCAGGATGATACACCGGACTTCCCGGATTCGATCAGTGGGCACTCCCGTGTCCATTAACACTGATCGATCCCGGGAGCACTAAGCCCGCAACGATATCTCCCAACGTCTCGTCCTGCCGCTCCTGCGTGCTAGGATTCGGCGTCTACGCTAAGGGTGTGAGCTATGCTAGGGAGTCAACCGCCAAGTGTATTCCCCCTTGGCCCAACGGTCAAAGGCAGTCTTTTTCCCACCGATGACAATGAAACACCCCGCGTAACCGTTAGATTCCTACTCCCTATCGATTTCCTAACCCTATGGACGCATCGAGAAGAGCCCCCGAAGGGGTTTCCACCAAAATCCCAGATTTGGGAACTACTCACAAAAATTCATGAAAAAGCGATCTAAATGAAATTTAACCGTTGGAATCATAATCGGACAATTACAATGCGGAAGTAATAGAGTAGTAAAGACAATACTAAAATTTTAGAAAGATCTGAAAACTTACAAAAGAGTAACAATTACAGCCGTCACAAGGAAATAAAACAGTAGAAAAAATAACAGCTCCAGTTTCTAGAACCCTAGGGGTTCTATTTATAGACCTTCGCATCAACCGATCGGTTGACAAGTCAACCGATCAGTTGATCCGTTACAAATTAAAAACAAAAAACGGCGAGCTTTCACCCGATCACATGAACCGGTCGGGTGAGTTCTTGAGTGACCGGTTGGATCTTGAAGCAGTCGGGTGAAGCGATCGGTTCGACGTCCGTGTCTTCAGCTCTTCATCTTCGGCTACAGATGAACCGATCGGGTGAAAGTCACCCGATCGGTTGGCATTTTGCTCGAGAAAACAGAGAACTGGCCCCCGCTGAACCGGTCTGCGAACCGGTCGGGTGACTTCTTTGTGAGCTGCGGCAGAGACCGGGTGGTGCACGCGTGCATCACCCGATCGGTTAGAGATGACCAACCGACCGGGTGAGGGGCTGAAAGATGAATTCTTCGGCGTTTGACCCCCTGGATCACGCGTGACTTCTCCCGTTGCTCCGGGGACTTGGGATATCATCGTTAAACGTCCCCTACGTGGTCAATCCGCTGCAATCATGGATAA
Source organism: Scilla litardierei (assembly GCA_030789695.1). Lineage (NCBI taxonomy): Eukaryota > Viridiplantae > Streptophyta > Magnoliopsida > Asparagales > Asparagaceae > Scilla > Scilla litardierei. Next base: position 87,378,666 of record CM061136.1, read on the forward strand.
ACAAAGAAAAGTGAAAGAAAACGGGAAAATACACGAAAACAAATAAGAGACGGCGGAAAAACACGGAGAAACACAAAAGAAAACGTGCGTGAATATATGAAATATAAGCGCACGTCACAAATCCTACACCCAAAAGGAGAAATGTTCGAAGCTTATAGAAGGACTTCCTTCTAGTTGGGAAAAGCGCACCTTCGCCATCGAGGAAGGTAATGATATGAATAAATATACCGTTGTTCAACTAATGGGTACCTTGATGTCTTATGAGGTACGCAAGGATAGCAAGTTGAAGTTGCAGGAAAAGATGAAGTCTTACCTACAACAAGAAGAGCCAAAGAATAAAGCTATTTCTTTCAAGGCCGCTCCATCTACTTCCACATCAACCGATGATGAGAACTCGGAAAACGAGTTGGACTTGGAGTCCATGGCACTCATGGCCAAGAAGTTCAACCGGTTCTTCCGGAAAGGTAACTTCAAAAACAAATCGAAGTTCAATTCATCTAACTCTTCTTCTTCTTTTTGCTTTAAATGCAACAAGCCAGGACACATGAAAGCGGAGTGTCCTCTAAACAAGCAAAAGGAGAAGTGGAAGGCGCCAAAGTATGACAAGTCCAAGAAGTACAAGAAAGGGAACAAAAAGGGGCTTGTCGGGGCAATATTCACCGACTCCGAGGATTTCTCAAGCGGAGAGTCGGACGATGAGCAAGTGGAGCAAGCACACATGTGCTTCATGGCAAGAGAGGAGCATGATCAAGGATCTTCCTCTTCCAATGATAGCGACAACGAAGGCGATGAGGTAACTATGGATGACCTTAGGAATGCTAATTCTCAATTCTGGTCTAAGTATACTTGTTACGCCTATTTGACCGAGACCCATAAAGCACGAGCCCAAGAGCCCGACTACTGGCCAAAAGCCCATCTGCGTCCTCAAAGCCCATTCAACAAAGGCCTTATAAGGGACCTCCTCGAACGTTGATCCGACCCGGCCCCAACAACCCGTTGGTCGCTCACCCACTCCTGCGAAAACCACTCCCCCGGACGCGCGACCACTAAATAGAGATAATGGGGAGGTGCTGGCATGGCGGAGAGAGCGGCGGCGAGGGGGGACTGATGGGGCACGATCAATGGCGGGCGTGGGACGTGGGCCGGAGGCAATCAAGCAGGAGCTCTATAAAAGGGCCAGGAAGACGACGAAGAAAGGGACCGCATCTCAGGTAACAAAACCTAAGGTACTCCATCAACGACCTCGTTCCCCCAATCTATCTCCTTCCTCTCCCGCTCGCGCCGAGAGACGCCGTTACGATCTCCTCACGAGTCGGACCGTCTCCGCCGGGCCTCCCTTCTCAGATCTCTATCTGACTTAGGCATCGGAGGGGATTTGGCCGGAACCAAGGTCCGGCCCCCTGACGAGCGTTCTCGTCTGCGCAGGTGGACAGCAGATCAACGGGCCGAGGCTACCCCTCGCCCCTCTCCGACCACTCGATCAACCGGACAGTGAGACTTCCCCTCACCGTCAGCCTGCCCTGGCCGAGCGCGTCCTGCCGAGGCCGAGCATCCTAATCGGATCCGAGACTCTCCCTCGCCACCTGTCAGCCGCGCATCTACCCGGGCGACTGAGGCTACCCCTCGTCCCCCTACCAGCCGAGGCCGAGCACACCCGTCCGAGGCTGAGCGTCTCAACCAGGGCCGAGGCTTCCCCTCGCCCCTTCTGCACCGATTCGGAGCCCCCGAGGGACCCAAAGCGGGCCCCTTGACCACGTTGACCGGGTTCTCCACGGTCAACGCTTTGTAGTGAGAAAACACTCTGAAACATCTGGCGCCGTCTGTGGGAACGAAAACCGTCCCACGAAGAAACAAACCACATCTGCGATGACTCGGCCTCCCTCCTCTCGGCGAAAGAAGGGCGAGGCCCCGACGCGGGGCGACAGGGCCCGCCATCGTGACCAAGAATGGGCACGGGCCCGACGCGAGGAGAGTCGCGAGGGTAGGGCCGGGAGGCCATCCCCTTCCCAACCGGTCGAAAGACCGAGCGCGCCCGTAACGGCGCCCAGCTCGGACGTGGCTCTGGTGGTATCAGTGGTCATAGACACTACCATGGTACGACGGCTGCTCGTCGACACCGGCAGCTCCTCGACACCGGCAGCTCCTGTGACGTCCTGTTTATGTCAACCCTGGAGAAGATGGGCCGGCGGAAAGAAGACTTGCGACCTCGCTCGGGTCCCGTGGTCGGATTCACGGGTCACTCCACCCCATCATCGGCACCATCCATCTCCCGGTGACGCTTGGAGACACACCGGACTCAGTGACCCTGGCGGTGGAATTCATCGTATTGGGGATCGGGTCGGAATACAATGGGATCATCGGTCGACCCCTGCTCAACGCCGTCGGTGCGGTGGTCTCAACCCTCCATCGGACCATCAAGTTCCGAACGCCGGGGGGGATGGGGCAAGTCGAAGGCGACGCGGGGAGACCGAATACCTGCTATCAACTGGCGGATGAAGGTCCCGAGGGTCGTCTAGCTGACCGGATGGCCGCGCTCGACTTAAGGAACGGGCCTAGGCCCACCCCTGCGGAGGAGCCAGAGCAAATCCCGGTCACGGACACCGAGGGCCGGTTCGTCTCGATCGGGAGAGGGCTGAGCCCGGACCTGAGGGATCAACTGATCGAATGCCTGGAGGCGAACCTAGACATCTTCGCCTGGTCACCTGAAGACATGCCCGGCATGGACCCCTATGTGATCGTCCACCAGATCAACGCCGACCCTAACTTCAAACCGGTTAGACAGAAGAAGAGTAACCTGGGCGGCGAGAAGATGAAGGCAGCCTCCGAGGAAGTGGAGCGTCTCCTCGATGCCGGCTTCATACGAGAAGTCTGGTACCCGGAGTGGCTGTCGAACGTGGTGATGGTCAAAAAACCCAACGGGAAGTGGCGAATGTGCGTGGACTTTAGTGACCTCAACAAGGCCTGCCCCAAGGACAGCTACCCCCTGCCGCGCATCGACCACCTGGTGGACAACGCCTCGGGATACGAGATGCTAAGCTTCATGGACGCTTACTCCGGGTACAACCAAGTCCAGATGGACCCCCGGGACGAAGAGATGACAGCCTTCACGACGGACCGGGGAACCTACTGCTACAAGAAGATGCCTTTTGGCTTGAAGAACGCGGGGGCCACCTACCAGAGAATGGTCAACAAGGTGTTCAGCTCCCAGATCGGGAGGAACCTAGAAGTCTACGTCGACGACATGCTTGTCAAGTCAAGGCGACCGGAAGACCACATCGCCGACTTGCGGGAGACCTTCGAGCGGTTGCGGCGACACCACATTCGGCTCAACCCCGCGAAGTGCACGTTCGGGGTAAGATCTGGAAAATTCTTGGGATTTATGATAACTAACCGTGGTATTGAAGCTAATCCCGACAAGATCGAGGCGCTGGTCAACATGCGCGAGCCGACGACGATCAAGGAGCTACAGAGGCTGAACGGGCGCATCGCAGCCCTGGGGCGATTCCTTTCCAAATCAGCGGAAAGATCGCTCCCCTTCTTCAAGGTCCTGAGGAAAGCAATCGCGGAACCTCCGAACAATAGGAAGACGATACTCTGGGACGAAGACTGCTCCCGGGAGTTTGGGGACCTCAAAGAGTATCTTCGCAGCCCACCTCTCCTGTCCAAACCCCGGGAAGGGGACTCGCTGAGCCTTTACCTGGCGTGCGCGGAGGAAGCTGTGAGTTCGGTGCTGATCCGGGAGGACGTCGGGGTGCAATGGCCGGTATATTACACGAGCCAGATCTTGAAGGGGGCGGAGGTGCGATACTCGCCCATGGAGAAACTGGCGTACGCCCTCGTCCTCTCAGCACGAAGGCTCCGACCCTATTTCCAGGCCCACACCATACTGATCCTGACCGACTCGCAGCTGGAGCAGAACCTCAAGAGATTCGACCGAATGGGAAGGATGCTAAACTGGGGAGTGGAGCTGAGCGAGTTTGACCTCCGATTCAAACCGCGCACGGCCGTCAAAGGACAGGCCCTAGCCGACTTCATCGCCGAGTGCACGACGGAAGGAAATGGCCCCCCGGAGGGAGAAGACCCAGGGACGGTAACTGCACCACCCCTGTCTTTTCTTTCGGCTGACCACTTCCAGCTAGAGGATCCAGGAGCGTGGATAGTTCATGTGGACGGGTCGGCCACACAGTCAGGAGGCGGGGCCGGGATTGCGATCCGATCTCCGGAGGGGAACATTGTGGAATACGCGCTGCGGTTCGAGTTCCCCGCCACGAACAACGTGGCGGAATACGAAGCGGTGATCAACGGCCTGAGGCTGGCCCTGGAGCTCGGGGCCGAGTCTGTCCGCCTCCTAAGCGACTCGAAGCTCATTGTCAACCAACTCTTAGGGAGCTACGAGGCACGGGAGGAGGCGATGCAGAGATATCTCCCAGTCGCCAGAGCGGTGATGTCCAAATTCAAAAACGTGGAGGTCTTACACCTCCCACGATCAGAGAATGCACGGGCCGATGCGTTGTCGAAGCTGGCCTCGTCCTCACCTAAGGAGCTGGGCCGCACCATCTACGTAGAGAACCTGCCGTCCCCCAGCACGATGGAGCACGAGGTGATGGCAATCGACCAAGAGCCCACCTGGATGGACCCAATCATCCGATACCTCACCCATGGAGAGGTGCCGACCGATGGGGATGAGCGCCGAACCCTGGAGAGAAAAGCACTCCGATACGTGATCCAGGAGGGGACGCTCTACCGGAGACGCTGGACCAAGACGGACGTCCTCCCATACCTGAAGTGCATCGGACCGCAAGAAGCTGACTACGTCCTACGGGAGGTTCACGACGGGATCTGCGGGAATCACCACGGGGGCAAGATAGTCGCGCAGAAGATCTTAAGGCAGGGGTACTACTGGCCGACCTTGGCCAAAGATGCTGCAAGCTACGTGCAGAAATGCCAAGAATGCCAGAGGTACGCCCACCATATCTCGACTCCTCCGTCCGAGCTCATCCCCATCGTGAGCCCCCTCCCCTTTGTGAAATGGGGGCTCGACATCCTCGGACCGTTCAAGCCAGGACGAGGGCAGCGGAAGCACCTGATCGTGGCAGTGAACTACTTCACCAAGTGGATCGAGGCCGAACCGTTGGCAACCATCACGTGGAAGAAAGCGAAAAGCTTCGTGTGGAATTCCATCATCTCCCGATTCGGAGTACCATGGGCCATCGTCACAGACAACGGGAAGCAGTTCGATTCAGCAGGGTTTAAAGATTTTTGCGAGGAATGGGGAATCAAGCTCCTCTTTGCCTCGGTAGCACACCCCCAAACCAACGGGATGGCGGAGGCGGCCAACAAGTGTATCATAGAGCCCCTCCGAAAGAAAGTGAAGGACGCCGAAGGGAACTGGCCGGAAGAGCTCCCCGGGATACTCTGGTCATACCGGACGACCCACAAGGAGGCTACTGGCGAGACCCCCTTCATGCTCACCTACGGGGCCGAGGCGGTGGTACCGGTCGAATTGGGTGAGGAATCTCTTCGCCTCAAATACTTTGACGAAGACCGGAACTCGCAGGGCCTAGGGCTCAGCCTGGAGCTCCTCGACGAGCGACGGGAGCAGTCACTGGCCACCATCGTCCGCCAAAAGCAGAAGGTGGCCCGATACTACAACGCTCGGGTGCGAGGGAGAAGCTTCCACCTCGGGGACCTGGTCCTCCGGAAAGCGGGTTTCACCACCGATACCGCTCGCAAAGGGAAGCTCGCGGCTAGATGGGAGGGACCCTACAAAGTCGTCGAGGTCCTCGGACCCGCAGCCTACCGACTAGCCGACATGGAAGGGAGAGTTCTCACTCACACTTGGAATGCGGAGTATTTACGCAAATACTTTCAATAGATGTATCACTTCCTATGAAATAAATTTGTCTTAAATTCATTCCTTTCCAGATAAAGCGAAAAGGTATACAGAGGGATACACGAAGAGGTCGAGGGGCATTCCCCTCCCTCATTCTTCTCCGGGGGCACCGGTGGAGCCACAGGCTGGCAGCTCACTAGGGTCTCCCCACTTACCCTGTTCGGCGTCAGGGTGCATCCGAAGTTTCTCGAAGTCAATCCCTGAGAGCGGGAACTTCTTTCGGATCTCGGACTGGCACCAGGCGAAGCCCTTCTCGTACGACGTCGCTAAGGCGGTCTCCACAAAGGAGGTGGCATACTCCGCCACGGCATCCCGAGCGATCCGGGCCGGATCCACCCCCTCGAGCCCACGCAGCCGGGCCTCTAAGGTCTCGACCTGGCGTTGGTGCTCCGCCCTCTCCTTCTCGATCTCCCAGGATTTCTCTCCTAGTTGGGCAGCAAGGGCCCTCGCCTGCTCCTCCGCCGCATCCAGACGATCGGAGAGCTCCGAGGCTTCGGAGGCAGCAGCCGGGCCGGGGATCTGCTTGACTCCTCCGGACGCGTCGACATCCTTTAAAAGAGAGGCGAGCTGCGTCTTGGCCTCCGACTTCGCGGTCAGAGCCACGGCTCTCTCCCGATCCGCCGCCTCCAGGAGAGTGGACAGCTCGGTTATTCGGGAGTTCAGGGACTGGACCCGCGCCTCCTCCAACTGACTAGCTTCCTCCCCCTCTTCGCCAGGGACCTCAGGGCCTAGCCCGGCCACCAATTTGGCTTTGGGAAGAGCCGCGAACTGGCGCCTCATCGAGAGGCCCACCGAGGACAACTGTGCCAAAGCAACGAAGGTAAGACGGCGAAAGCAGCTGGAAAACGGGGGGACATGCAAAAGACACACTACCTGTTGGCCAGCCTGGATCACGAAGGTAGCCAAGCAATCGTCCCTGACTCCATCCAACACCGCCTGGTCGGGAGGGAGACAACAGTTCTCGGCCACACGAGCGGCGGCTCCACGGCTCGAGAACACCGACTCCTTCTCCCCCACTGGAAAGCGTGGACGAAGAAGACCCTCTCCTGACGAAGGGAACTCGCCAGGAGCAGAGCGGAACGCCCCAAGATACCGACTGTAAGCATCAGGGAGAGAGCCGTCCGGGAGAGGTGAAGGGCCGGCCCACGGCCAGGCAACCTCAACGGGAGCAGGATGAGGTCGGTCAGCAGTCGGCTGGACGTCGACCCCCTTGACCCCCTCACGGAGCCTCTTGGGAGTCCCCTGCAAGGGGAGAGAGGGAGACGACATCTTCTTTCGCTTCGAACCTCCGGACACGGTCACAACCCGCTGCTTCTTCCGGACCGCCAACACATGGTCCCTTCTGCGCGGATCCGGGTTCGGGACCTGCACAAGAGCGCTGGCAGGAGAAGAGCCGAGAGGGAGCCCACCTACACTCAAAGAAGAAATGAGAGACAGAGCAGAACCTGGGCGGCTTCGAGGGGCGAGCGTTCGGAGCAGCTTACCTAGGGGCCACACCGTCTTACGCAAATTGTGGTCACTAAAGAGGAAGTCGATCGAGCGCTCCCCCGTAGGAATTGCCAGCATGTCCCTCGCCGTCTGCTGCTCGGCGACCGTCGGCTCACCCAGATTAAGAACAACGGCACCGGCCGCCACCCACCGAGCCGGGAAGGGTACACTTGAGGGGAATGAGACGAACACATATTCCCCCTTCCAGCGTTTCAGGGAGCTCGGCAACCCCAGCACCAGGGACATCTTCGGGCGGGCGCTGATGTAAATCCACGCCCCCGATTGGTGGAGGCTAAGGCGGTAGAACTGGGCAAGGAGGCGGAGAGAGGGCACCACACCCTTCAGCATGCAGACGACAACGAACCCGATGAGGATCCCGACGGCGTTGGGACAGAATTGACACAAGCACACATTGTGGGCCTGAAGGAATTCAACGATAAAAGGATGAAGCGGGAAACGGAGCCCAAAGTGGAAGTACTTCTCATATATCCCGACCTCATTGGGACCAGGAGAGCAGATCCGCTCGTCAGCCCCAGGGGCACGAGCCGAGTAGGGCGGAAGCAGGTAGGAGGAGCGCATGCTCCCGATGGCGGTGGCACAGATCGACGAAGGCCATGCCAAGACCTCAGAAGGAACCCCTGAAAGATCATCCCCATTCTGACTAATCGCCGAAGGAGTGTCACCCGCCAGACCTGGAGCCTAATCGCGCTCCGACCGAATCGAACCCGTAGCAGAAGAAGACGACATGGGGCAGAGCTCAGACAGGAGGGGGATCAGCGCAAAGAAGAAAGACGATGGGATGGCGGCTCACGAATCCCTCGGCTTCTCCACTTAAGACGACTCCGCGAGCGGCAGGGATAAGCTTACCGCTACACGTGGCAACATCTGAAGGCCGACGGCGCTTCGGAACCCGCGCCTTAAAAACATCGAACGGGCCAACTCATGATGACGACTAATAAATGAGTCAGCATCGACTAACGAGCTCATCAAAATCGGCAGAGGTCACATCGGCCGAGCCGAACCGGCCGAGGCCGATCAACCCGACCGATGGGGGCAATTGTTACGCCTATTTGACCGAGACCCATAAAGCACGAGCCCAAGAGCCCGACTACTGGCCAAAAGCCCATCTGCGTCCTCAAAGCCCATTCGACAAAGGCCCTATAAGGGACCTCCTCGAACGTTGATCCGACCCGGCCCCAACAACCCGTTAGTCGCTCACCCACTCCTGCGAAAACCACTCCCCCGGACGCGCGACCACTAAATAGCGATAATGGGGAGGTGCTGGCATGGCGGAGAGAGCGGCGGTGAGGGGGGACTGATGGGGCACGATCAATGGCGGGCGTGGGACGTGGGCCGGAGGCAATCAAGCAGGAGCTCTATAAAAGGGCCAGGAAGACGACGAAGAAAGGGACCGCATCTCAGGTAACAAAACCTAAGGTACTCCATCAACGACCTCGTTCCCCCAATCTATCTCCTTCCTCCCCCGCTCGCGCCGAGAGACATCGTTACGATCTCCTCACGAGTCGGACCGTCTCCGCCGGGCCTCCCTTCTCAGATCTCTATCTGACTTAGGCATCGGAGGGGATTTGGCCGGAACCAAGGTCCGGCCCCCTGACGAGCGTTCTCGTCTGCGCAGGTGGACAGCAGATCAACGGGCCGAGGCTACCCCTCGCCCCTCTCCGACCACTCGATCAACCGGACAGTGAGACTTCCCCTCACCGTCAGCCTGCCGTGGCCGAGCGCGTCCTGCCGAGGCCGAGCGTCCTAATCGGGTCCGAGACTCTCCCTCGCCACCCGTCAGCCGCGCATCTACCCGGGCGACTGAGGCTACCCCTCGTCCCCCTACCAGCCGAGGCCGAGCACACCCGTCCGAGGCCGAGCGTCTCAACCAGGGCCGAGGCTTCCCCTCGCCCCTTCTGCACCGATTCGGAGCTCCCGAGGGACCCAAAGCGGGCCCCTTGACCACGTTGACCGGGTTCTCCACGGTCAACGCTTTGTAGTGAGAAAACACTCTGAAACAATACTAAATTAGTAAATAGGTATACTAAAGTAAAAGATGACTTAGCTAGCATTCAAACCTCGCCTAAAACTATCATCACCAACAATGACACCGTTGTTGAAGGGTTGAAGAATGAGATTGTTAATCTCAAGACTCAACTTGAACATGTTAGCCTTGAAGATCTGGAGGAACACAAGATAGCGGATTTGACTTCTCAAAACTCGACTTTGAGTATTGAGAATGAGAATCTTAAATCTTGTGTTTATGTGCTCACATCGCAAGTATCCAATTTGGATACTTCTATGCGTTCTCTCACCGAGAAATATGAGAACACATTAGGCCGAATTAATAAATTCAATAAGGGTAAGGACCATTTGGATAAAATCCTAAGTGACTTACTTCCGGCCAATCATCACATTGGCTTGGGGTATACGATGGGAAGTTCATTCAAATCGGCCACTACTTTTGTTAGGCCAACTTCTGGTGACTCAACGAGTGGTAGCAAACACTCTATTGGTAGTTCTTCTACCAATGGTGCTTCCACCTCGTCCACACCCTCTTTCGGAAAGAAACCCACTTTGGGTGGACCTCCAAAGAATGGGCATGCTTATATGTACACCAATACTATGCCACGTAGGAACACACGTCCTACTCCACCGGCTCACACATATGATGATTTCTATGCTACACGTTCACGGGCACGTGCACACCATGTGAGACACCCTTACGCACGTGTTCCTCCACATGCATATGTTCACCCACATCATCGTATGAATAACTATCCACATGCACCATTCCATCATGTTCCTTATGCCTATCCACGACATGCATCACGCAGACACCAACAACGCATGCATGCACCCAATAGGATGAGGGCTTCCAAGATTTTCACTATTTGGAGCCCAAAGGACACAAGCATGGATGAAAAACAAGTTTACATGAATGCTTATTTTTCGGATGTTGTGCATAGTAGAAATTATGTGGGGAAGTCTAAGTCCAATTGGACTTGGCTTCCAAAGGTCTAATCTTTTGGACCCAATGACCTTGGGTACCATGATATGAAATTTTCTATCTTTATGTACTCAAGGAAAAGAAAAAGAAAAGGAGCAACAAATTTAAATTTAGCTCCAAGGGGAATTGGATACTCGATAGCGGGTGTTCAAAACACATGATGGGTGACGCTCAATTGCTCTCCAGAGTGGTTCCCATTGCAAATGGAAACCGCGTCGTATTTGGAGGCAACGATAGCGGAACCATCATAGGTGTTGGTAAAGTGGGCAATCCTTCTAAACCCCTTATATGTGATGTTTACCTTGTTAAAGGATTAAACCACAATCTCATTTCAATAAGTCAACTTTGTGATAAAGGTTACAAAGTTAACTTTGAGAAAGGAATGTGCCATATTTTAAGAAAAGATAATAATGAATTATTGTTTTCCAGCACACGCCATAAGGATATATATATCCTAGATCTTCCAAGATCACATGAACAATGTCTTATCGCCAACACAAGTGAACAACACTTATGGCATCGACGTTTTGGTCATGTGAACTTTGGAACACTTTTTAAGCTTTCCAAGTTAAATTCTATTAGAGGCTTCCCTAAGCTTGTCTTTCAAAAGAAAAGCTTTTGTGACTCATGTCAACGAGGCAAGCTTCCAAAATCTTCATTTAAACCTAAGAAAAGCATTTCTTCTAAGCAGCCTCTAGAGCTATTACATCTAGATTTATTTGGGCCAACTAGAGTTGCTTCATTAGGTAATGCTAGATATGGACTTGTCATCGTTGATGACTTTTCTAGGTTTACTTGGGTATTTTCATTGTGTAATAAAAATGAAGCTTTTGAAAACTTCACAATTTTTGTTAAGAAAGTACAAAATCTCTTAGGAACCACCATTGTCACTATTCGTAGTGATCATGGAGGTGAATTTTAGAATGAGTCTTTTGAGACATTTTGTGATGAAGTTGGTATTACACACACCTTTTCATTCCCTCGCGCACCTCCTCAAAATGGTGTTGTTGAGAGAAAGAATAGGACGCTAGTGGAATGTGCTCGCACTATGCTTGATGATAGCCAACTTGGCCATCAATTTTGGGCGGAAGCGGTACATACTGCTTGCTACGTGTTTAATAGAATACTTTTGAGGCCCGGCACTAAACAAACTTGTTATGAATTGTTATTTGGTAGGTTGCCTCAAGTTAAACATTTTCGTGTTTTTGGTTCGAAATGTTTTATTAAGAACACGTATGGTAGTTTGGACAAATTCGATCCAAGATCCGATGAGGTGATTTTTGTTGGATATTCTTCGCGTAGCAAAGCCTACCGGATATTCAACAAACGAACCTCAACGATCGAGGAATCGCTTCATGTGTCATTTAATGAAGGATTTGTTCCAACTAGAATTACTAATGATGATGACTCTATGGATGTCTTATGTGATTCAATTGGTAATTCTAACTCTAATGATTCTATTGATTCTATTGAGACTAACCCGTCTAATGAAGTTGTTGAGAATGTTCCTAGTGATCAAGGTATTTCCAAACGGCTTCATACCGTTCGTGACCATCCTCATGAGCAATTCATTGGCAATATCCATGATAGTGTCAAGACGAGATCGCAAGTGAACTACTTCGCTCATTGTGCCTTTGCCTCCTCGATAGAGCCAAAGAATGTTAATGAAGCATGCGAAGATAGCGCTTGGATCTTAGCCATGGAGGAGGAACTCATTCAATTCGAGAGGAATGAAGTTTGGGAGCTTGTTCCATTGCCATCGAAGAACCACACCGTCATAGGGACAAAGTGGATCTTCAAGAACAAAACCGACGAAAACCAAGTCGTCGTCCGGAACAAAGCTCGGTTAGTTGCTCAAGGCTACCGTCAAGAGGAAGGTATTGATTTCGAAGAATCCTTCGCTCCGGTAGCTAGATTAGAATCAATTAGATTATTATTGTCTTTTGCATGCCATAAGGATTTTAAATTATTTCAAATGGATGTTAAAACTGCATTTTTAAACGGAGATGTTGTTGAGGAATTTTACTTTTCTCAACCTCCGGGCTTTATTAATGAAAAATTTCCAAATCATGTTTTTAAACTTAAGAAAGCACTTTACGGTTTGAGACAAGCTCCTCGAGCTTGGTATGACCGTCTAAAGAATTTTCTTTTGGATTTAGGTTTTAAAATGGGAGAAGTTGATTCCACATTATTTATTCAGTATTCGAATAATGATATAATTTTAGTTCAAATATATGTTGATGATATCATTTTTCGGTGCTACTAACTTCGCTCTTTGCGAAGAGTTTTCTAACGTGATGAAGGATCAATTTGAGATGAGCCACATGGGTGAGCTCAAATATTTCTTAGGTCTCCAAATTCGCCAAATGGACGATGCAATCTTCATCCACCAAATGAAGTACACGGTGGAGCTACTAAAGCGATTTGGAATGGAGAATGCCTCCGGGAAAAAGACTCCAATGAGCACGACTACGCATCTTGATAAGGATACGGGCGGTAAGGATGTAGACATTCGTCTATATCGAGGTATGATAGGTAGTTTACTTTATCTTACCGCAAGTAGGCCCGATATTATGTTTGCCGTATGCGTATGTGCTCGTTATCAGTCTCAACCTAAGGAGTCTCACTTAGTAGCGGTAAAACGTATTTTCCGTTATCTAAGTTATACACTTGATTTTGGATTACTTTATCCAAAATCTAGCACGTATGAGTTAATCTCATATAGTGATGCCGATTATGCGGGATGCAAATCCGACAGGAAAAGTACTAGTGGCACTTGCCATTTTAGAGAAAATTCCCTTGTCTCTTGGTTTTCCAAGAAGCAAAATTCCGTATCACTTTCAACCACCGAGGCGGAATACATTGCCGCCGGTGCCGCGTGTGCTCAAGTTCTTTGGATGAGACACACACTTAAAGACTTTGGTATAAACTGTGATACTTGCCCTATCATGGTGGACAACCAAAGTGCAATATGTCTTTCCAAGAACCCGGTACACCATTCCCGTTCGAAACACATAGATGTCGGACACCATTTCTTAGATGATCATGTTGCTAAAAAGGACATCATATTAGTGTACGTTGAAACCCAGAAGCAAATCGCTGATATTTTCACGAAACCCCTAAAGGAGGACTCCTTTGTGCGGTTGCGTCGAGAATTGGGGATTATGGGTGAATCCGAGATTTAGGATTCATATGTTTTCAATAATCTTGCATGCTATTCAATTCTTTATATTTTCTCATGCTAGATTAATTGAAATTTTCTGGATTTTTGTTGAATTTTCAGAATTTTCGCTCGATTTGTGCGTAATCGTCAAATTTCAGATTTTCGATGTTTAATGGGGTAGTATAATGATTAATGAGAGTATTTTGATGTTTCATCCAAGTGTGATTAGGAGAGAAATCAAATTTCATAGATTTTCAATTTTTGAACTCTCTTAGTCGGTCCAAGTTCATTGGCCGACCGACTAGATTCAGTTCTAGTCGGTCAGTGAATGAGCTTAGACCGACTAATTCTTGTCAGGAAATTTGGCTTCAATTACTGTTTACAACTAGTCAGTTCAAGCTCATTGACCGACCGACTAGATCGTGATCTAGTCGGTCAGTGCTTGAACTGTGACCGACTAGTTGTGACGGGGACTGTCTTGTCTTTTCGACTTCCGATCGATTATAACTCGAATCCAACCGACTTATTTCATTTTTAGTCGGTTTCCTCTCCTCTCTCTCAGCCAAAATGCCCGAGCCCGTTCATCTTCTCCGTCGATCCGAGTGTTTTCCGACCATCTTCCCCTACTCCGGCCGTCGACCTCCTCCTAGGGTAACCCCCCTCTCTCCCATCCCTCCTTAGGGTTAGTTTCCTGTGCTCAGGGTTAGGTTTTTCACTCGATTTTGAGTTAGGGTTTCTAGTGATTTCATTTTGGCCTAGGGTTGTGCTAGGGTTCTTGATTTCGGCTAGGGTTTCTTAGATTTGATCTCTTGTGCGTCGTGTCTTGCCTCGATTATGGCTCATACACGTATCCCGATCACTCCCTCTGGCCCTTCGCCCATGACCGTCGATTCGCCACCCTCAGACCCTCCTCCTCCGAAACGTCGTTCGAAGCCTACCGAACCCTCTTCGTCTTCGCCCCCTCTTAAGCGTAAGAGGACGACGAAAGCGAAGCCCCGTGCTCAACCTAGAGACCAACCCAAGCCTAAGCCCAAGCGCAAGCAACTTGCGTCTCCCTCTTATTTCCATACTCCTACCGATTCCGATACCGAGTATAGACCCGAGCCTGAGACTCATAGGGAACCCACTCCTCCTACCCATCCTGAGTCTAGCTCCCGACCTCGTTCGTCTACCCGTAAGCCTAAGGGAAAGGCTCCGATGCCGGTAGGCGGTGTCGATATCTCGTTGTGTCGCGACGACCCTTTGTGTCTCGCGGCTTACAACCGTATCGAACATTGCCCACTGCTTCTGGATCATTTCGTCCAGTTTAGTGACTTCCTAGGCCTCGCCGATCTTCTTTCGTCCTCCGGTCTACTCGATTACCTTCGATACGACCCGAAGGCGAACCCTCACCCCTACCCTCTCCTAGTAAAACGTTTCTATGCCAATAGGATCCGGGGTCAGTACGATGGGACCCACTCTGTTGAGACGACTGTTTTGGGGACTCCTATAGTCCTCACATCAGAAATCTTAGGAGAGATTTTGTGTATCTCCTCGTTTGGCCTCCTCCCCTCTGACATTTCTGTTGATGATATCACCTCCCTTGATTAGGTGGTCCTATCCCAGATTTTCCACCAGATTCCTCCCGCCATGATTGGCATGCCCTCCAAATCCTTCAAGCCTAATGCATGGGTCCTAAATTTGATTCTGAAGTCGTGATTGCTTCCCAAGTACGGCTCCTCATCTCTACCGTCCCAGCCCTTCTTGAAGTTGATCTATGCTATTTTCATGGGGAGCTCGATTAACTGGGCTCACATTATACTCGATAAGAAGGACTCTTTCGAGTGTATTTGTAACGACCTGTATTTTTCAACACTTCAATTTACGTGCTTAACGTATTTTTAACATTTTAAAATCTCTTTATAAATGTAGTCAAGAGTTTTATAACAAAACTGATTTCAAAAATTTCCTATAAAAATGTTTTGATGTACCAGCCTAGTTATAGAGTATTTTAGTAAGATCGGATTTCATCGGATACCTCTAAAAGATCTGATAAAAATTCAGTTTCAGATATTGCTGTTTTGGCTCAATGAATTTATTTTCTATACAGACATCTTCAAAACGTTTTCAATCTTCCGTAGTAGCATCCTATGATCATTTAGGGCTCCCCACATTTATTTCGTAATTTTCTGATCTCATTTCAATAGAGAACCCGCAAACCCGCTTTCTAAACGTTTTAGCCAAAAACTAGTATCCCCGTAGCCCAAACCCTGAAACGGTCTTCGTATTCGCGATCCTCGCGACGATACGATCCCGTGGGTATGTTTTCGTAATTTTTCGGACACGTTTCCTAGTAGGGGCAAAATCGTAATTTCGTTACACTAATGACTTTCATTAATATGTTTTTACCTACTTAATTATCTAATTAACACACCTAATCCAGTTACCACCTAACCCGTATCTAACCCTGATCTCCATCTAACCCTCTCTTCTCAGCTAACATCTCAGCTACCTTTAATTTCTAAACATATATATAACCCAAACTCCTCCCTCTCTCCCCTTCCCTCTCATTAACACTCTCACCCAGTATCCCTCTCTATCTGATCTCTCTATCTCTCTCAGCTCTTAAACCCATGCATGAAGGCAACCCAGCCCCGCTGCGGATTCTCCCGCTCTCACCGTCTCTCTCTCACTTCCCTCTCTCTAGCACTCGCCTCCGGCGGTCTGACCGCCGCCCGTCGTCACCGCCGGGAGCTCGCCACCGCCGACGTCACCACACAGCAGCCGCCACGTCCTCGATGCTCCGAGCGCCGAAGGCAGCACCCCGCGCGTCGACACTACTCCGCCACCCTCCCTCCGGCCTCGCCCCGCGCTCCGCCGTCGACCGTCGCCTCCACCGTCCACCGAACACCCCCACAGCGCCGACAGCCTCCGCCCTCGCTGTTTCGACTCGCCGCCGCTGCAACCGCCGTCTCCCGCCGCTGCCTCGCCATTGCCCCAGTCGCCGGTCACCCCCCGTCGAACGCCGGTCGTCGTCTCCGCCGCCATCGCCGAACGCCACCCCCGCCACCCTCAAGCCGCCGTCAAACGAGTTAAACGGTGAGTGCGTAAGTTTTCGCGATGACAAAAGAGTAAATACGAGTATATTTTTGTATTTCGTTTTTTTAATTAATTAATAAATAGGTATTTATGTTTTAAATCCATAAGTAATAATATAAGCCCCAGAAAAATGTGAGACTAGCTCCAGAAAATCCGAAATAATATTCTGGACCCAATGGCGCTAGTTTCTTCTCAATCCGACGCTTAGTTTTTCCAGAATTAATTTTTAAGCCTAAAAGTTAAATCCGTTATTTTCATTTAAAAATCTGTATCTTCTTATTTTCACGTAAACTAATATGTGATAAAAATATATGTTAAAGTAATCTTCAAGACGGTCGTTTTGACACCTCATTTGCAACATTCCGATGTAGATTGCATCCAGAATAAATTGTGGAATAAATACGTCACTTATTGAAAAATAGTTTTTAAATAGTTTTGAGCTTTTAAAAATCCTAAAAATTACTATAATCTTCAGAAAAATATTCCTTCTTGCAGTAAAATTATTTTCACCATATATAGTCTATATAAAATTTTAGAACCGTTTTCGACACCGTTTCAATCAGTTTTAAAAATCAAAACGATCAGATTATTTGAATAGAAAATAGGGTGCGCTTTAACCAATTGTTTCTTGTGTTTGCAGGTACCAATCTTCGTGCACCAGCTCTTCTAGCTCCGACCTCGTCTTGCCACGACGAGCTCGATAAGGTAAGTCACGACAGATCCTAAGTTCAGAAAACTAGTCTACTGTGCTTGCTTGAACTTGTGACACTTCACCACTTATAGCCTCGAACGGCTATTTGACTTGAACCAAACTAGAGAACTAGTATGAAAGTAATCTACCAAAGATTACTTTGCCAACTTTCAACTTTGGTGGTTGTAGCACACAACTACCAACTTGGGTAAATTGTGTGCTAGCCACACTACCACGTGCTCAAAGCACGGAAGTAACAGCTTTTGGTGTTGGGCTTGTCTTTATCCTACTTGCTGGTTTTCAATGAGGAAGTCAACCAGTTGACCTGGTGTGACTAACATGTGGAACATCCTGTGGAACAATCTTGTGAAGAACTTGTACTTGACACGTCACCGGGGTTTCGGGGTAACTCACAGTTGCGAGAGTACGGGAGTGACTAGAGTTCAATCTACATGTCAAGATGCATGTGTTTCGGCCTCCTGTCTAGCTGCCTGTGTTTCGGCAAACCATCCTGCTGCCTGGGTACCGGCATTCGTCTGGGTAGCACCCAGGCAAGAGATGAACTGAACGGTCACATTTTGTACTCTCCTACTTGAGTCACGTAGTTCTAGTGTAACTTGCACAGTTACTTTCTTTACAGTACATGCACTTTACTTTCCTTACCAGTACAGTCACCGCACTTTACTTGCTGTACTCTTACTTTCTACACTTGTACAGACACTGCACCGTACTTTACTTTCACTTTGGTCTGCTTTGTCTTACTTGTACAGTGCCTCTCTTTCTTTATTTAGAATTGTTGTGACTTACCTACGGTTCCATTTCCGTGGCACCGCAGACGACATACATATGGAGGCAGATGCTCTTGAGTTGATAGCGCCAGACTTCGACCATGAGACCGCAACTTTCAGAGTTATTTGCACTTATGTACTTTCTTTCTTTCATGTATATCTATTGGGACACCTGTACAGTACGGATTGTAATAATTGGACACTATTTGGGTATTTTTGTACATCTCTGCATCGTGGCTATTTTGATTTCACTGGTTAACTGCAGAACCTGCGCAATTATCAAATAAGTTACGGGCCCCCGAGAGCGGGTCGTTACAGTATTCGCAAGTCTACGAAGTCGGCTCATATCCCCTTCCCGTGCTTGTTGACTCTGGTATTCTGTCACTTCCGTGTCACATTGCCTCCTGACGATGAGCGTCCACTTGGTCCTCCCCTGAACGCGACGGCCGTCAAGAAGTCTCTTGCAGCGCTCCGTCACGTTCAGAGGACGATACCTTCAGCGTCTGCCTCTGCCTCTGCCTCAGCTGCTCCCTCTACCACTCTTGCCGATGTCGTTCGTTCGATCCGTCGTTTGGAGTCTCGTCAGGCTCGTTCTGAGGAGATTCTCTGCCGTATCACTCGACACCTGATATTGAGGTCCGTCCGTCTTTCTCTGACGAGGATGAGTTGGATGAGGAGGACATTGAGGAGCTTGCTCGTGCTGCTGCTCGTGCCCCCGAGGGCACTTCTGGTGCTTCTGCTGCTGCTTCGTCTGCTGGTGCCCCCGAGAGCACACATGTTGCCACCGCTCCTGCGGTGGATGCTCCGACTGGTGCTCCCGAGGCCACTACTGTTGCTGCTCCAGAGATTGCCACTTCTGCCGTCGCTCCCGTTGACATTCCAGATGTTCCTGTGACCACCACTTCTCCTGCAGAGCCTGCTGCTGCTGCTGCAGATCCTGCCGCTTCCTCTTGTGCTTCTTTGAGGACTCTCCGATGCTCCTTGGATGATACATCTAGTGTGAGAGAGTTTGGGTAGGATAGTGTGGGTGGCTATGATTTTTGGATCATTTTGATGATGTATTTTGATGTACTTTGATGCTGTTGTATGTTATGTGACACTCTGATATCTGTTTGATATGATGATGTATTTTATGCCCCGATCGTTGGATCGATGTTTTGTTTGTCCGTGATGTATATTTTTGATGTACTCTGGTTCCTATTTCATATATATATACATCGCAGTTGACATTTCATTCTATTGTGCACAATTTATAATTTCTTTTATGTCTCTGATGTTTGATTTCGTCGCTCGACGATATTAACTTGGTTTAATAGAAATTTCTTCTATGAAAACATAGAATTGTTTTCCATGCACTAAATTAACCAAGAATGTTGATATTGGAGAGTATATTCCATAACTCAATCCGTAAAATTGCTTTGAGTTTTTGATGATTTCGTTTTACGATTTTCGACTATGGTATCATTGACACGCCTTGATTTTATTCGTATTTTTTTTCTTTGGTGTCAATTGAACCGTCGTCGTATTCTACGACTCCCGTGCTTTTATTTGAAGCCATTGTTGTTGTCGTTGATCTCCTCCCGCTCTTTTTGCTAATGCCAAATGGGGAGAGATATAATAATAACGTTGTGCTAAATGATAATTTAAAGCACTATTCCAAGAATCTAATTTGATATGTTAGATTCAGGGGGAGTTAAGATATATAAATGGATTTTCAAATCCGATATTTCAATAATCAACCTTTGGTACTCGATAATTCAATAATCGATTCTCTTTTATATACTTTACTCGTCTGCTTGATGCGTATTATTATTGTTTAATTTGGAATTAACGTGTCATCAATGCAGGGGGAGTAAGTAAATTTCATTTGAATTATTATTTTTTATTATTATTTATGTTGGTTTGTCATCACCAAAAAGGGGGAGAATGTTGGATATTGGACTCCCCGGATTTGGTTTTGGATTATAAACAAACATAAATATATCGTGAACTAACACTTTGTGAGCGCAGTTATGGAGATCGTCGCCAAATTCATATGAATATCAATTACGACGTCTCAAGACTTCTCAAAGCACGTGATCGTATGCCTAAAGCTTCGTTGAAGCTTATGGACCATTTTAGAAGTCATGAAGATTCGATTGAAGCTATTGAAAACGGTATCGTCAAGTTTTATTTATAGTTTTTAAGCCTCTTTCGTATAATGTTAAGCATTGAGTAGGTCTTACGGTTTAAATCTTCATAACGCTCCTATCTTAGCTCTAGGATCTTAGTAGAAGTCCATACAATCTTTCCCGAAGCTTCGCGCTTCGATTCGCGACTTCTTGTGCATGTTAGTTGGTTCAAGAAGAAGAACTGACCGACTAGATGGTGATCTAGTCGGTCGGTAAAGCTTCTTGGACCGACTAGTTTTTGTCAGTCATTTCCAAGCTCTTTACTGTTTACAGTTAGTCGGTCTAAGTTGACTCACCGACCGACTAGTTTGTGAACTAGCCGGTCAGTGATGCTTCTGTGACCGACTAGTTGAGCTTTCCATGTACATGCACATTTGAGCCTGAGCTACTGTTTATCATTAGTCGGTCTGTGTTCATTGATCGACCGACTGGTTGATGAACTAGTCGGTCAACGTTCCTTCTTGGACCGACTAGTTTAGCTTTACTGTACATGCCAATTTTCACCTAACTTACTGTTTATCGTTAGTCGGTCTATGCTCATTTGGCGACCGACTAGTTGGTGAATTAGTCGGTCAACATTTGTTCTTGGACCGACTAAGTCTATTTGTGCTCAGACTTCAGTTTTATCTGTTAGTCGGTCTCAGTTGAGTAACCGACCGACTAGTTATGAAACTAGTCGGTCAGCTACTCTTCTTGGACCGACTAATTCCTTTTGTCTGTGCTTCAACCTTTTGGCTGTTCTTCCATTAGTCGGTCTACGTTAAATGACCGACCGACTAGTTGATGAACTAGTCGGTCGGTGGTTGTTCTTTGACCGACTAGTTGGGTTCAGAAAAGAGCCGTTGGAGCATTAATTGAAACGTTTTTCTTTCTCTCTCTCCTCTATCCTATAAATACTTGATGGGCTGCATTCATTGCAGTCAAGGCTGATATTATTGCAAGTTTAGATATCAAGAGAAATCATTCCAAGCTCATTCAAAGCTCTTTCATT
>CM061136.1:87400438-87447437 GCA_030789695.1 Scilla litardierei
TTAGTCGGTCCATGTTGTTTGACTGACCGACTAGTTGATGAACTAGTCGGTCAGTGGTTGTTCTTTGATCGACTAGTTGCCTCAGATTTCTATCCGTTGTGACTTGACCTAAGTTGTTTTTATGGGACCCTATAAATACAAACCTAGGTCATTTCTCTCTAGGTTAGAGCTTCCATTAAGAGATTCATTGAGATTGAAAGAGATAGCCATTCTCACTCATTTCCTAAGCTCTCTTCCTCACAAGAAATCCATTCTCTCACTTTCTAGATCTAGAATCCATCTTGAGAGAAGTTTGTTCTTGGTGAGCCCTTTAAGCTCTAGCTTGAATCAAGTCTCCAAATCACTCCTAGGCACCTATTGCTGGTCATTTCCTTGGTGCTAGGTCTTGGTGACTTCATCTTCCTCAAATCCCTCCTTGCACCTATTTGGTAAGAAAACTCAAGGTATAGGATTTTGTGGTAAGATTGTTTATTTCATTATAAACTTGTTTATATTGGTTATTGATTCTCTCGGTTGTGAGAGAAGGTTGTGATCCCGGGTTGTGGGATTCACTATTACCATTGCATGTATGATTTGATCTTGTGAAGGTTTTTCACAAGATATCATAGTGGAAATCTTGGGTTAGGGTTTCTAACCTAAGTATCCGGAGGGGATCCGGGTGGTTGGGACGTAGGATCACCGGGAACAAGTCGGGGAGACTTGGGTGGATCCGAACCCAGTAACATCTTTTGTTAGCATTGTTAATTTTGTTGTTGTCATTCAATTTAAGCTTCCGCAAATTGATTTGGTAGTTGTTTGCACTATAAGTAGGAATTATACTCCTTGTTATTTTTAAAGTACTATTCACCCCCCCCCCCCCTCTAGTACTTGTGCAGTAGCTTGTAGGGCATTACAGAAGGTTCACTGACCGACTAGTTGTCAATCTAGTCGGTTGATGATCCTTCTTAGACCGACTAGTTCTTACCCAGATTTCACCATCTTCTCTGTTAACCATCTAGTCGGTCCAAGAAGGTTTACTGACCGACTAGTTGTCAATCTAGTCGGTTGATGACCCTTCTTAGACCGGTTAAGCAGCTTCAGAAATAGATCCGTTGGGCATTTAATGCCACAAATTTTGTGACCGTTTTCTCTCTTCCCTATATAAGTTTGTGTGCTTCTAACCAGGGATCAGAGGCTGAAATTAGAGACATTTTCACACCTTTGAAGAGAGCCATTCAACTCAAATTCCAAGCTCTCTCATCTCACTAGAATCTCTCTTTCACTCTTTGAGCACTAATTTCTCAAGAGAGATTCTCATTTCTTGTGAGATTCTCAAGCTAAGAGCTTGAATCCAAGTCACCATCTTCTCCCTAGACATCTATTGCTGCTCATCTTGGTGGAGCTAGGGTTTGGTGATCTCATCTTCCTCAAAATCCATTCTTGCCCTAAATTGGTAAGTATTTCTCAAGGCATAGGATTTTGTGGTAAGTCGTTTTATATTTCAATCTTTATACTTCATATTTGTTGTATACTCACGGTGGTGAGAGGATTGGCTTGATCCCAAGTTGTGGGAGTCAAGATTTTGTTTTGCTCTCAGTTTGTGAGAGTTTGCTTAGTCCCAGGTTGTGGGATTAAGGTTTTGCGTGTTCCCGGGTTGTGGGATACACGGACATCGATTGTAGGTCGATTGCAGTTGTGGGGTTTCCGCAAGTGGGCTAAAGAAAATCTCTAGCGGTTTGCTAGAGTATCCGGAGGGGATCCGGGTGTTGCTGGAGTAGGGCACCGGTAACAAGTCGGGGAGACTTGGGTGGCACCGAACCAGGGTAGATTGCTTGTTTGCATTGCATTATTGCTTGTGTGGTTGTTCATTTATTGTATTCCGCATTTGTTGGTTAACTAGGGTTTTATTTGGCGTAAATTCCTTATAATTCTATAAAACACTATTCACCCCCCCTCTAGTATTTGTTCCTTATAGCACAGGGTCACTACAATTGGTATCAGAGCGAGGTTATAGATATGGCAACCAACAACAACAACACACGATGCCCTCTTCCACCATATCTCCTCGGGCCCAATTATCAAAGTTGGTGTGTAAAGATAAAGGCTCATATTCAATCCATCGATGAGGATTATTGGAAGCTTGTGGAGAAGCCCTTTCGCTCACCTACCTCTCCCGAACATGAATGGACAAATAAGCAAAAAGAATTGGCAGGGAAACATCAAGAGGTAATGGATATCTTGCTTGATTATTTAACTTATGACATTCTTATGCATGTGTCCAAGGCAACAACGGCATATCAAATATGGCACATGCTAGCAGAGCAAGAAGAGTCCACCTCGGAGTGTTCTTCCTCCAATGATGAAAGAGATTCATTCATGGGTTTGATGGCACGAGAGGACGACTCGAGTGACGAATCAAGCGACTCAAGTGAAAGCGATAGCGACGATGAAGAGGTAACAACGGATGATCTTAAAATTGAACTTAAGAAATTATTTGATAAATATCAAAAGCTTATGCATAAATATTGTGATGCTAAGAATAAAATTGCTAGTCTCCCTAACACATCTTCATGTAGCACCTCTAACACTGACACCATTGTTGAGACACTCGCTATTGAGAAAGCAAGTTTGCTTACTCAAAATGGCATGTTGAGAAATGAGGTGGAGTCCCTCAAATCTCAACTTGATCGTGTTTCCATTGTGAATAGTAACGATCTTGAGATTGAAAATCTTCAATCTCAAAACACTTGTTTGGGCATTGAGAATGAGAATCTCAAATCCCAAGTGCACGAGCTCACCACACATGCATCCATCTTGAATGCACGCACCTCCTATAGTGAAGCAACTATAGATTTAGTGAGGCCATCCTCCGATGCATCCACGAGTGGTGTCTATAACAACTTGGGTAGTTCTACTACTAAGGAAACCACCACTCCTATTCCTCCCTCCTTTGGAAAGAAACCCACTTTGGGTGGACATCAAAGGAAGGGACATGCTTTCATGTACACCAATACACGTAGGAATGCATCCACTCCTCATGTTTCTACTAATGATGGTTTCTATGTTTCACACCCACGAGCACGTGCAAACACTCATTTGAGACACTCTTATGCACATACTCATGCTCATGCACCTTCATATGCTTATGATCACACATCACATCCACATGTGCATGCTTATTCTCATGATCATCCTCATGCATACACACCTTATATTCATCCACGTATGTATGCAACACCACACCATAGATCATATGCCCATCATCATGCTTTTGCACAACACAATGTTCCTCATGCTCTTGCTAGCTCTCATGCTCCTAGGCCACATGCACCACGTAGAAATCAACCTTTTGTGCATGCAACCACTAGGAAGAGGATTCCCAAATCATACACTATTTGGGGTCCTAAGAACACTAGCATTCATGCTAAGGATATGTATGTGCAATCTTATATTAATGATATTATTATGAATGATGATTATGTTTGGAAATCACGGTCCTCTTGGACTTGGTTTCCGAAGGGTTAGTTTTCGTTGACCCTTCATTGCTTGGTACCATAAGTTTATATTCATTTTATGGGTACCAAAGCATTTGTGTTAAGAATTGATTTATTCTTTTGTTTGCATTTTGGCCTTACATGCTCATATGTGGTTAGAAACGTAAATTCATATTGAATTTAATTTCCATTGCATGATTATTTGTAAATCATTGTGTTTATGATTTTCATATTTAGAATATTTAATATTTCTTCTTGCAACACATGCGTTGGCTCATATTCATGTTTTGTTGCATGTGATACATGTCATGCGTTTGGATTATAATATATATATATATATATATATATATATACACACACTTATTTTTGGTATAATTGGTATATGCATGTATTTGGTTAAATATTTATCTTGTAACATGATTACATGTTTCATTAATATTGTGTATGATTACACTAAGATATGGGTTATACTAATTTGAATTTAGTTTGTTAAACTTGTTGACTAACCCATAGGATCCAAAAAGGTTTTTGAATACCAAAATTATGTTTTCTAGGTTCAATCCACATTGGGATACCAACCCGACCAACTCCTTGATTTGCAAAGATTTTCATTCAAATGGAGTTGTTGGTGCTTAAGTGATGCACCAAAGTAGGGGGAGCTTAATGTTGTAAGTATATTCTTACATTTGGTTTTCATGTGTGTTGGATGCATGTAGATGTCACTTTGTGTTTGAGACTATCTCATGCATATTCTATGTTTGCATATTGTGTGCCTCGTATGTCATTCATGTCTAAGTGTTTCACGTGTGTCAAATTCTTGACCAATGTGCATTGTGTATTCATAATCCTTATTCATATGTTTATTCGAGGATTATTTATAACATGTGGCTTAAATATTTTCATGTTAGAACTAATGCTCATTTGCATGTTTCACACACGGGACACGCTTATATTTATGTTCCACTTCACAAGCGTGCATCCCAACTTCCTACTTATGCCTCTACAACCTCTTCTTAAGAATCCCAAATCACTATCTTTTGGATTCCTAAGATTGTTTCTAGGCATGGTATGAACACACATAT
Organism: Scilla litardierei; assembly: GCA_030789695.1. Classification (NCBI taxonomy): domain Eukaryota; kingdom Viridiplantae; phylum Streptophyta; class Magnoliopsida; order Asparagales; family Asparagaceae; genus Scilla; species Scilla litardierei. The sequence continues at coordinate 87,404,994 of CM061136.1, forward strand.
AGAATCGTATATTAGGAATGACATATTCTCTTGCGGCTCATATTGTGTTTCATTGCTTGGGTACCATGCTTGTATGATTATCTTTTTGTACCCATATATGTATGTGAGTTCGTCCTATACTCCCAAGTTTGCTTAGTTTGTATGATTTTGAGGGAGTATGACATGTTTGATTGCTATCAGGACATTACATTTGGTATCAGATTAGTTGAGTTCGTCTACTACCCCCAACATCATTATATGCCATTACATTTCTCTCATATTATGTTGTGCATATAGATTAGTTGATTTCTCTAACCCTTGGTGATTTTCTATCTTGTTGATATGCCAAAGGAAAGAGAAATTTGGTTTTGAAAATTAATACTTTATGCTTTTCATGCACACTCTTTGTGGTATTACTTTTCATGCCTTCCTTCAATATGTGTTGTGCCGTGAATGTTTATTTTGTGCACATATGCATATTGAACGAGGAATATTTCTAGCACACACACTATTGTATTAGATATGTGTATTCATAATGATGTTGCTTGACTAAATCATATGCATAGGAATTATTAGTCTAGGTGTACCTAAATTTCTAATGGTTGAGAATTGTTAATTCCTGATTTGCATGATTTTCATGATTATCTTAACTCATTTCAATGCATGTCATGCATTTCTATTGATGAGTGTTATTTACAATTGGTAAATGATTGGTTATTGGACTACTTGATTTTGTTCATTAACCTATTGGATCCAAAAAGTTTTTGGATACCACCAATTGTTGAATTGTCAGATTGTTGTGCAAGATGCCTACCATACACACTCCTTGGTTTACAAATGATGGATCAATTCAAAGGAAAGGATGGTGCATTGGAGATGCACACATATAAGGAGAGCTAAATGGTTGTAAGTATGTGTTTTGTACAATTGGTATTTTAATATATTGGTTTTGACTACCATGTTTACAATTGGTATTTTAAAATATTCGATTTGTGTAATATAGCATACTTCTTCATTAGCTCATTCTTCTCACAGCCTCATGAAAATTGTTTGTTTATGTGACTGCCATGTTCATGTATGTCATGTATGTCTTATTACGACTCATGTATCATGGTAGCTATAACATTCATATAATGATTTGGTTAGTTGTTTATTAATGTTCATATCTTTGGAACACGTTGTCATCACACATCGTATTCCTCATATGCATGCTTCTGTGTGAAGATTGTTATATGTTCTGGATATTATAACTGATATGTATGACATGCTTGCTTGTTTATTAGACTGTTTTAAGTATATTGATCTTAATCTTCATTGAAAATTTTTCAATTCCTTCATTTAAGATTCATTTCTTGCTGGCATGCTATACTTCATCACGTTATACATAATTCATGCCATGTATAAGATTAATGACTTAGGATCTTTATGCAAATTTGTTCATTATATCACCACACATCTCGTACTTTTCTTATAGTTTGTATGATTATCTTTATGAGACGTATTGATATGATTTGGGGTGATCAATGTGTGTTACTTGTCATTTTAATTACTTCATGACTGTTGTTTAGCTATGATTTTATTCAAGAGATCTTTCATGTCAATAGCTAAATCTTTCATGGATGATATTTTCACAAGTGACATAACATTCATTCATATTAGTTAGTGATCTTCATGCAATATTTCTCACTATGTCATCTCTCATCTCACGCTCATATTTTATGCTATTTTGATGAGATGTTAGAGATAACTTGTGCTTTACACGATCACATAAGCTTTATATTGTGTTTGACGATATGTATATTCTGTCATAGATATTCTTCCTTGAATATATCTTGATGCACTATGACTTCTTTGATGCTACCTCCGATTATATTGTGCTTACACAAGTCTTTTTATTCTATTCGCACAATTGGTATGCATGCTTGCGATGTTCATGATAACTTTACTCGTTTATGACCTACCTTGTGACTTTGATCGTAGACTATCTTCATGCCTTTGCTCAAAAGATATTTTGTCACATTATGCCTCATGTTGAATCCTTTGTGATAATTGAGCTAGGATGAAATCATGTCTCTATTTGTTCACTTTGTTTCCTTCTCAAGTAATATCATGATTTTGACAGTATTTGCCTGCTTGCCATACTCTGTTATATTACAATTGGTATCATCTCTACATATCATATTTACATTTGGTATCATATTTACAATTGTTAGACTATTTATAGATATCATATTTACATGATCTTGTTTGATGCTAGTTTTGAGCGTATGATATAGTGCTTATCTTCCTCTTGCTCATGGCATTCCATGCTTATCTTTGACTCATTATGTGAGTATCTATTCTGGAATGCATGCTAGTACTATGGTTCTTTTGAACATTGGTTCAATTAATATCTTAGTGTACTAGAATTGTGTATGCCATACATTTTATGATGTTACTATCTCTATTTTGGCATAACATTTTTGCGTGATATAGATATTTGATGTTCATTTTTCCTTGTATCACCTTGTCACCCCACATCGCACACTTCACTTATATTTGGTATGCTTACTTTTGGAGATGCTTTGTGGAGGTTAGATGGAGATACTTTTGGAGATGACTTGGTATGTCTACATTTGGTTTCTCATGCCATTATACTTAATTTGTGTTATTATATTATAACATAAATTGAAGGTGATTACAATTGGTATTGATTATATTGATTACTTTGTTTGTATGAAAACATAGAATTATTTTCCATGCACTCAATTTGCTAAAATATTGATCTATGTCAATATGATGATTTTGATTTCACCATGATGTATCTAATCATGTTCATGTCATTTGTCATGCTCATTGCTCAAGGACAGTCTATCACATTATGCTTAATGTTATAATTTTGTGACAATTGAGTTTGTTTGGGTATTTGACACTATTTGATCACTTGTTTTTCTTTCACAAGTGATGTCATGATTTTTGCAATTGTCACTTTTCTAACACTGCTCACACTACTCTTTACAATTAGTATCTATTGTAATCTTTTATCACATATGCTTTTTGCTTATCTTTTTGTGATAATTGAGGGTGGTTGAGTTGTTGTTGGATATGTGCTATTACATTTGATATCTTTATTTCGATGTTCTGTTTTCAATTGGTAACTTTACATTAGAAAACTTTACAATTGGTTACAATTGATATACCTTTACGTTTTCCACTCTATTGTTGCATTTGTTGTTTCTATGCCCCCATATCTTTTTGTTAATGACAAAGGGGGAGAGAAATAAACAAGATGTGCTTATTAAATGTTGAGTGTTAAAAAATAACCTGAATCATATATACTTTATGTATGATCGTTCATGTATATGATTCAGGGGGAGCATTGGTGATTACCTTGATTTGTATAGATTACATTTAATATATGTTGGTAATCATGCTCATGTTTATGATGTGTATCACCTACATGATTTGTTTTGTGTATGCATATTATTTCGGGTCATTCATGCGATATATACACAACCGCTTGTGATACACACACTATTAACTGCTGAATGATGCTATTGATTATTGATATTAACTTGATTGGCATCATTGCAGGGGGAGTAAGTATATTTAATGCACAATTATTTGTTTTGTTTCTATTTGGTTTGTCATCATCAAAAAGGGAGAGAATGTTGAGTATTGGACTCTCCACCTTGATTTTGATGATGATCAAACACAAATCATTGTAACTAACTCTTGTGATTGCAGTTAGCTAAGAAGTCACCAATTAGATTCAAGAAGATCAAAAGTGACTACACGTGTTGATTCAAGTGGAGAACTTGGTAGATCAACAAAAGTGAAGCATTGGCTTGAAGAACTCAAAGGATACTTCAAACCTCAAGCCAATGGCATCAACAAATGAATGGAGATTCAATCCAAAGAGAAGAAAGGAATGGATGAGTCAAAAGCTTCGAAGACTATGACGTTGAAGATATTCAAGTCATTCAACCAAAAGACTCAAGTCCATGAAGAATTACGGAGATCGTCGCCAAAGTAATTTGTTCATCTCAAGCGACGTCCCAAGACTTCCTCAGAACGCGTGATCGTTGTGCCTGGAGCTTCGTTGAAGCTCAAGGAGTATTCATGAAGTCAAGGGATTCGGATTCTCTATGTTGAAGCTTTGAAGACGGTTTGTCGTGTTTACTTTTATGTCTTCTAGCTTTGGTTTAGTGGAATGTTAAGCCTTGAGTAGTACTTGCCTAGAAATCTTCATAACTTTCATATCTTATCTCTAGGATTGCCTTAGAAGCCATTAGAAACTTTCCCGTGGCTTATCGCTTCATTTCTTGGCTTCTTATGCATCTTAGTTGGTTCAAGTAGAAGAACCAACCGACTAGATGACGATCTAATCGGTTGGAAATCCTTCTTGAACCGATTAGATATCCTAGCTCAACTCAGCCCATTCACTGTTGGTCAATTAGTCGGTCCGAGAAGGTTCACCGACCGACTAGATGACGATTTAGTCGGTTGGAAATCCTACTCAGACCGACTAGTTATCCTAATCAATTGAAGACAATTTGTTGACCAATTAGTCGGTCCAAGAAGGCTCACCGACCGACTAAATGACGATCTAGTCGGTTGGTGTTTCTTCTCAGACCGACTAGTTTTCCTTGTGAAATTCGACCTTTGCACTGTTGACCAGTTAGTTGGTTCAAGAAGGATGGTTAATGCATTAAATGACAATCTAGTCGGTTGATGATCCTTCTTAGACCGACTAGTTTCAAATCTAGTCGGTCCAAGAAGGTTCACTGACCGACTAGTTGTCAATCTAGTCGGTTGATGATCCTTCTTAGACCGACTAGTTCTTACCCAGATTTCACCATCTTCTCTGTTAACCATCTAGTCGGTCCAAGAAGGTTCACTGACTGACTAGTTGTCAATCTAGTCGGTTGATGACCCTTCTTAGACCGATTAAGCAGCTTCAGAAATAGATCCGTTGGGCATTTAATGCCACGAATTTTGTGACCGTTTTCTCTCTTCCCTATATAAGTTTGTGTGCTTCTAACCAGGGATCAGAGGCTGAAATTAGAGACATTTTCACACCTTTGAAGAGAGCCATTCAACTCAAATTCCAAGCTCTCTCATCTCACTAGAATCTCTCTTTCACTCTTTGAGCACTAATTTCTCAAGAGAGATTCTCATTTCTTGTGAGATTCTCAAGCTAAGAGCTTGAATCCAAGTCACCATCTTCTCCCTAGACATCTATTGCTGCTCATCTTGGTGGAGCTAGGGTTTGGTGATCTCATCTTCCTCAAAATCCATTCTTGCCCTAAATTGGTAAGTATTTCTCAAGGCATAGGATTTTGTGGTAAGTCGTTTTATATTTCAATCTTTATACTTCATATTTGTTGTATACTCACGGTGGTGAGAGGATTGGCTTGATCCCAAGTTGTGGGAGTCAAGATTTTGTTTTGCTCTCGGTTTGTGAGAGTTTGCTTAGTCCCAGGTTGTGAGATTAAGGTTTTGTGTGTTCTCGGGTTGTGGGATACACGGACATCGATTGTAGGTCGATTGCACTTGTGGGGTTTTCGCAAGTGGGCTAAAGGATATCTCTAGCGGTTTGCTAGAGTATCCGGAGGGGATCCGGGTGTTGCTGGAGTAGGACACCGGTAACAAGTCGGGGAGACTTGGGTGGCACCGAACCAGGGTAGATTGCTTGTTTGCATTGTATTATTGCTTGTGTGGTTGTTCATTTATTGTATTCCGCATTTGTTGGTTAACTAGGGTTTTATTTGGCGTAAATTCCTTATAATTCTATAAAACACTATTCACCCCGCTCTAGTGTTTGTTCCTCATAGCACAGGGTCACTACAACCCCCGGCAACGAAGATCGTTTGTAAAGCCTGCAAGCCCTAGAGTTTTTTCTGCTACACGTTGGCTCCCGCGAAATGGAAGGGGAGTTGAGGGGTGAGCGGAAGGAGTGTGGCCCGATCTGAGGGATTCCTGATGAAATCCCCGCAAATTTCGGAGATTTCAGGGGGGATTTTGCAGCGCCACGTCGGAGAAGGAGGACGCAAATAAATTGCAGCGGAAGTCTCTGCTTTGGAACAAACGCGAAGAAAGCAGCGTTTGGAAAATGGTGAATAGTGTAGGAAGTGACGGGTAATAGTGTAAGTTTTGCTCTTTCTCACCCCAAATCCATGCAAAGAAACATACCCTAAGGGTAAGGAATGATGGGGCAAAATAGACATTTCAGCTAAAAAAATTGAACATCGTCCCATTTTTAAATAGCATAGAGCTCCATGAAAGGAAAAAAAAAACTTACAAGAGTTTGATAAGGGCATGTTCGTTTCGGTGATTGTGAGAATGACAGTGAAAAAAACTACTGTAGCAACACTATGTAGCCACTGTTCACTCGTTTCCACTCTCAAAAACTCCTCGTGTGTTCGTTTTGGTTGGAATGAAATGGCCGACGTGTCATCCACTTTCTCGCGAGGCACAATCCCCGCAAAAAGCGGGGAATACACGTGAATCTCCCAACTCGGGCCCCCCTCCCTCTCTCCTCCGACATCCGACCTATAGCATCATTTCTTTTTTTATTATTATAGATTAATATTTATTTTAATAATTATTAAAATTCGTGGACCCCACATCCAACTTTCACACCAACATTCTCAACCAAAAAAACACAATAAAGTTGTTTGGGACCCACAAAAAATTCTCATCTCCACATTCCAACCCCACTTTCACCCCCAAAAAACACAATACTCTACTTTCACCTATACTATTCACAACTTTCACTAACATCCACCTAAACCCAAAAAAGGCCCTAAGAATAATCCAACATGGTGTTTACTGTGGGGGTGGCAATCGGGTCGGGTCGGGTTCGGGCCGGGTCAGTTTTGACCCGACCCGAATAGGAGTAAACCCGAACCCGACCCGGATAAAATCCGGGTCAAGATTCGGGAACCCGTACCCGACCCGGGTGCAACCCGGGTAACCCGTACCCAGCCCGGTTTGCCTTACGGGTGGGGTACGGGTCGGGTTCAGGTCGGGTTTGGGGGTGAAAAGAGTGATTATTTTGCAAAAAACACTATCACGTGTCGAGTTTGGGGTGAAAAGAGTGAATACGGGTCGAATTCGGGTCAACCGGGTCGAGTAGTCAAATCCGTACCGGACCCGGATTTTTATCCGGGTCGGTCGGGTTGACCCGAATTCGATCCGATCCGGATTGGCTCTTATCCATATCCGACCCAAGAGGCCGGGTTCGGATCGAGTCGGGTTGGGTCTATTTTGCCCCACCTAGTTTAGTGAACCTAAACGAAATAAAAATAATAAATAAGTTGAATTTTGACAATTCTAAAAGTTAAATTTTTGAAAAAAAATGCAATTGGCGGGCAAAGCTTTGTCGTCCGCCTTTATATGAACGCCCACAGCCACCGCCAGCACCCGTTACCCGCCTTCGTCCGTACCCCTCTCCTCTCCGTCATTCGCAGCTAAGTTTTTAGGGTTTTGCTCTTGCGATCTAGGGTTTCGTCCTTATCAAAACTCAGCGACGACGACGATGATGCCTGCTATTAACCATTTCGACGGCGCTTCGCTCTTCGCCGGCAACAATTTCATGCCCACTCAATCCACTCAAGCTCCCGATCCCCCCATTTCTCCGGCCAAAGTAATCCTTCTCTCTGTCTTCCTCTCTCATTCTCTCGATCTAGGGTCCTGGTTCTCATTCCTCGCTCTTGATCTCAGAGCCACGTGCCTCAGAGCTTGCTGCCGTTAACCGTGAAGCAGATCGCTGAATCCTGCTTTTCTAGTGGCGATAAGTCCAATCTGACCGTCGACGGGGTGGAAGCCAATGTAACTGACTAATCTATTTTGTGTGAGTTTGCTCAATTTCTTGCTCCATCGAAAAGCTCTAACTTGAGGCCTAATTCCCTCCAGTTTAGGGTTTTGGGGATTGTGGTTGATAAGGTGGAGAGAGTAACGGATGTCTCTTTCTTGCTTGATGATGGTACTGGGAGGATTGAGATCAGTAAATGGTGAGTTTTGCCCCTTTAAGAAAGTGTCTTTTGTTAGTGTCTCCGATTCTGTAATAATTTTTCCTATTTTGACTGATTTAAGGACAAGTGTACCTTCAGATTCAGCGGAAGTGGCTGCAATTGAGTAAGCAGTTTATTCAAATGTATTCCGTGTAATTTGCTTTGTGGACTTCCTACAATGGTTTGATCTGTTTGGCGTTTTTAAAAAAAGGAATGGGATGTATGCTCAAGTAAATGGTCATATGAAAGAGTTTCAAGGCAAGAGGCATGCATTTGCCTTTTCCATCAGGTAACCAATTCGCTTAAAATGATCCTTTGGTGATTGTTAGCAACAATATCTGTTTGTTTAAGCTGAGTGTATTAGACTAGTCCAATAAATGGTTTGAGGATTTAAATTTGTTATGTTTTATTATAATCTTCTTTGGGCGCATAGTCCGATGTTTAGAACTCGAAAGTTCATAGTTGAATCTATATTGTTCAGTTTTTAATAAAGAAGCATGTGAACGATTTTTGTTGCCATTCTATCTTCTTTGAAGTGCAAATTTGTTGACTTATGCATACATGTGCACAGTGGTGGAACCAGACCTTTGATTTAGTGGGTTCCCAATACATATATATATTTTTAGTGCGGCCTAATAAATATACATACATATATACATGCATGCATATATACACATGTACACATACATATATCATATTTTTAAAAAATTTTGTTGGGGCCCGTGCCCCCACAACCCAAAGGACAGATCCACCCCTGCATGTGCATGCCACTGAATCTGATTGCTTCTTTCCCTGGTGGTGGTGGTTGTTGTTTTTTTTGGGGTACCTTCCTTACCGCTGAAAAGATGTAAACGACAGACATATGAAAGGGAAGTTATTTAAAAAAGGTAATTGTGGGAAGTGACCAGACCTTGCAAGCTAAAGTAATAGGAGAGGCATGAAGCATATTGCATATTGTGGCACATTTGGTTTCGTATGTTGCATATTGTGCTCTCCAACAGGAGTTCATAGTTTAGTATGGTTTCGCTGTTTCACTTGCATATGCAAATAAACAATATTAGTACCAGATTATATATCATAGCATGCTTTCTTCTCAGTTGATCAATGCCATTCTTTACTATCATCAAGGGCGGAGCCGGAATTGTTTCCACCCTGGGCTACCGACCAAATACAAAAGAAACGAGGATTAGGTTTGGGATAAGTGATTTTGACAATTTGTGGGTTATAATGCCAATGTCAAGCGTTTTAGAGAGATTTTATGTCGCAAAAGGGGGTGATTTTTGTGGTGATATGGATTTTACCTTTTCTTTTCTTTTTGTTAATATGCTTCGGTTCTTGATCTATTTAGCACAAGTTTATTTGGCTTTTTAGGTATAGGTACGATTGCAAATACAATTTTATTATTCGGTTATTTATACATATCGTTTTATTATGTGTTGAAGGGAAGTATAGCTTACATTATGTTTGATTGTGAGAAAATATGTTGAAAGTTTGAACTCAGTTCTATAAAAGTGACTTCTTTAAATCTCAACTCGGAATTATTTAATGTTATTCACTGTATCCAGTCATCCAAAAACAACATTGTTATTTGTTAGTGGTTAATAGGTTAATATGTAATTTTGATATCAATTAATTATAAAATATTGCACCTTGACAATTAATCTATATGAATTTAATAGTATATACACTAAATTAGTCAGGACTAAAAAGATTATATCTTGATCATTATTAATTATGAATTATCAAAAAATTCAAACTTTTTCCAAAAAAATCCACAGACATGAACATATCTAATAATGTGCAAGTTTCCCCCATCGAGAAATCGATCCATTGAAATCTAGAACATTCTCTAAAAATATATGTTCCTGACATTTCCCACCGCAAATCAAAATACAATGAGTTTAGTTTTGAAAATTGAAGGAGTACAAGAGAGCCTGAAACAAATAAATAAAGGATGCTAATGGGAATTTTCGCTAGCGGTAGGGATCAAAAGGAATTTTCCCCCTAAATCTATAACATTCTCTAATAATATGAGTTTAGTCTTGGAAATTGAAAGACTACAAGAGGGACAAAAACAAATAAATAAAGGATGTTAATGGAATTTTTTACTAAAGTTAGGTATCAATAGGAATTTTTAAAATAAAAAAGAACAAGCTGATGTTTTTGTGCGCCCGGCGAGATTTGATACAATGATCTCATGCATTGGAATCAAAGACTCAACCAACCGGGCTACTTGCTGATACTGTTATAGGCATTATAAGAGGTTTTTTATAAAGTTACTTGGGCTATAGCCCACCTCAGCCCTAACATAGCTCCGCCCTTGACTATCATGTTGTTATTTTATTGTAGTCAGATTATCATGTTTTACATATATGATACTGAACCGTCTAATTTTGTAGTTTTTGAAATTTACAACTAACTGTTACCTAGAGGTTGTTGTGTTGTCACCGTTAGGTTTTGGAGTGGAGTTTGAGGTGGAAGCCGTGTTCGAGGTTATAAAGTTTGTGGGGCATTATTCGGAGTCTTACTCCGTTAGGATTTATTGTAGTTTCATTTTCGTTGTTCTTGTAGGCCTTAAGGCCAAGTATCTTGCTTGTAATATTTTTTGACTCTGTACTTCCCTTTTGAAGGAGAAGATATTTGAGTATGTGTTTTGGTACATGGTTATATGCTATATATCTGTTCACGTGATCTGTGATCTGAATGACATGCTATATTTTTATGCTTAGTGCATTTTGAAGGTAAAATCAAAAAAATTATGGCTATTTTTCTTTTAAATTCAAAATACATTGTGGTTTGTCTTGTGTCACTTCCATTCCGTGAATTGGGGTGCATTGTCTTTTGGTTGGCAATCTTAATTTTCCTTTCATTTCTGCTCACAACTCTAATCTAGCAGGATGTAAGTTTCAAGAAGAAATGTGAAACAATGGCATGTGGTATGTCACAACCATTAGCCTTCAGATGATATGATACATATGCATTAACGACGCGGGATGGAAGCGGAAAATTATGATGGGGAATTGGTGAAGCATTTCGAAGATTTAACAATCACTGACTCATACGCCGGAGATTTTTCCAAACATCTTGCCTAGGTAACTGTTAGATCCGTGCGCGGCTAAAGAGGGGAGGAAATTACTTTGCGCACAACAAGTCATGGAGAAATTACTTTGCGCACAACAAGTCATGGAGAAATTACTTTGCGCACCACAAGGAGGGTTTTTCTATTTAAACTAGGGCTAGCCGTCATTTGTATTCATGCTTGATATTTGGAGATTTCTCTATTGAGCGTCTTAGGAGTAGTTCTAGATCTAGACGAGTGCGGACGTCCTCTAGGCGTCTTGGGAGGAGGGCACACCTCTTTTGTGCCCAAATATCTTGTTCTTCTTCATTATTTTGCTATAAAAATCCTATCTTTTGTTGGTTCCTAACAATTTGATATCAGAGCGCGTGACGATCCATGGCGGTAATTGAAGGGGTAAAGAAATCGGTTGACGATTTGGTGGAATACATCGAGCACATGAAGGCAAGACAAGCAAAGAACGACGAGCAATTTGCAACAATTATGGAGCTATTGATGGCGCGCATCCACGACGGCAAAAACCCTAATTTTGGGCAAAAGACGTCACCTTTGGAGGAGAAAAGCACAGATCTAGAAATTTCAGATCTGAAATTTTCAGATCCAGATCTGAAGGCGACGGAGGAAGACGAGAAAATTTTTAGATCTGAAAATTTCAGATTTGAATCTGATGGCGATGAAAATCCAGATTTAAAGGCGGCGGCGGAAGACGAGGACGAGCCCCCAAGGCGAGCAAACCCTAGCCGTCGTCTCAAAAAGACGGCCACGCCCCCTACAGAAATTTTGCAGGGCCGGCCAGCCCTGCAGAAATTCTGCAGGAGCCGCAGTAGGCCTGCAGAAATTCTGCAGGGCCCTGCAGCAATTCTGCAAGGCCCTGCAGGTCTGCGCAGCAATTCTGCAAAATTTCTGCAGATTCCTGCAGAATTTCTGCAGGAAATCTGCAGGAAATCTGCAGAATTCTGCAGGAAATCTGCAGCATTTCTGCAGAAATCCTGCAGAATTCTGCAGAGGCCCTGCAGAAATTCTGCAGGGCCCTGCAGGCCTGCAGAAATTCTGCAGCGGCCCTGCAGGCCTGCAGAATTTTCGCAGGGGCCCTGCAGGCCCCAGCAGGGGCCCAGGAGCTCCTACAGGGCCTCTGTTGGGCTCTGCAAGGCCCGACAGCCCCTTCAGCACCGACGACGGGCCCTCCGATGTAGTGGACAGCGAGTTTTTGACTTCCTGAGCCCAATACAGCGAACATTCGAGCCTCCGGAAGGGCGACGTGGGCCCCAAGGCTCTTGGTTTTCAGTTCAAAGTCCTTCAGAACGTCAACATCTCAGTTTAGGCTATAGATGGCCTTCAGATCTGACTGGTGGTGACCGTGGCTTTCGTCTGGACGTTGATGAAGGTGGTGGAGACCTATCTCATCCTTTCGATCCGGGAGGAGACTTGCAGTACGTGGAATGGATGTCACACACACTCCATGCACCACCTTGAGGACAATGTGGATTTTCAGGGGCGGAGTAATGTTAGATCCGTGCGCGGCTAAAGAGGGGAGGAAATTACTTTGCGCACAACAAGTCATGGAGAAATTACTTTGCGCACAACAAGTCATGGAGAAATTACTTTGTACACCACAAGGAGGGTTTTTCTATTTAAACTAGGGCTAGTCGTCATTTGTATTCATGCTTGATATTTGGAGATTTCTCTATTGAGCGTCTTAGGAGTAGTTCTAGATCTAGACGAGTGCGGACGTCCTCTAGGCGTCTTGGGAGGAGGGCACACCTCTTTTGTGCCCAAATATCTTGTTCTTCTTCATTATTTTGCTATAAAAATCCTATCTTTTGTTGGTTCCTAACAGTAACCAAGCCCACTTATACACTCGAATGCAAATGATTTAATTTTTAGGTAAACTTAACGTTTAGACTAGGATATCAATTTCCATTAACTCTTTATGAAAAATAAAATAAGTTTGTGAGCTTTATATATGCTTACAATAGATTTTCAAAAACTACATCCAATGTGGGACTAAAATTCCAAAATAGCTAAAAACACAAAATAACTAAAAGTACTTAGAAGAACTTAAATTCTATTTCAAATAAAATAACTAAAGTATTTATATAAGTCTTAATGTTTTATCAATTTGTTCTGTACGGTTTCTAGGAGGTTTTCTATTCGATTTATGTCGGCATTAAGTTCTTAGTATATCTTTTATGGTTGATTTTCTAATTTTTTTAATTGCATTATCTGCCATGTTTGATCCTAGGGTTTTTTCGCTACGTAATATTATGCAATGTCAAATAATCACTCATATGCAAATGCAAGATCTTAAACAGAAACTAGATGCATGTGCTAATAATGCAAATAAATAAAATAGAACCCTAGAGTCTAAATTTATATGGTAAAATAAAGACGTAAATATTATGATGTAACACATAAATCAGGATTAGAAAATGGTGCAATTATCAATGTATATACTAATCTAAAAAATAAATTGAGAATTTTTCAAAATTTAATAATTAAAGATTTGACTAGATTAGATGTTAACTGGAATGAAGTTCAGTTTTGTAGCACTGTGTAAAACCTCTAGAACTCGAAGAGATCTAATTCAGATGATTAGTGCCAAAATTTTGCATGAAATGCACGAAAAATAGCTGAAAATCATTGAAATACGCTAAAAACTAGAAATAATCCGTGCACAAAGTGCACGAGCACCCAAAAGACCAACACACACTCAGGACGAGTGACCCGAGTGTTTTGGTGGGTGCAAAACTGGGTGAAATGAGAAGAGGGGGTGTGAGTGTGGATATTGTCTTGAGGTTTTTGGAGGGTTTTAATTGTGGGTGTGTTTTTGGGGGGTTGGGGGTGGTTTTTTTTGGGTTTTTTGGTTTTGTGGGGTTTTGGGGGTGATGGGGCATCTTATGTGGCACCCCTTTTTGGATGCCACATAGGACAAATGTCCCATCAACACCCTCAAATGTATAATATATATTACTAAAATATTAAAAAAACCAGAGGAAACTCCAGAAAAATACAAAGCCGCACTTTAGCAGTGGTCGGCACGATTGGTCAATGGTTGGTCTGGGCCATTGACTGATCAATGGTTTGGTCAGATCTGGTTGACTCAGGTCGGCTAGCGTTGGTTCGATCGGTTTGGTCGAGTTAATGTATAGTATTGGTTACGTTGAGCTGATGAATAATGTCAACAGCTTGACCTCAGATTAATTTGTCGGCTTAGCTCGACAACAGAAATAGCTCGTCAAAATCGATATTGTAGCACTTCAGTGCCAATGGGGTTTCCCGTCTAATTCACTATCGATCTTTGTCAGGGGTGGATGTGGCGACTGATGATGGAAATGGAGAGTGTGATGCGACCTGTCGATGGTGGGATTGATGGCACTGTATCTTCTAGTCAGCTGTGACAGTTATGGAAGGCGGGTGACGATGGTTTTGGGCGTTTGAGATGGCGGCAGCGGTGTTGCTAGGTGACGAAGGCAGTGGCGACGACTCGTAAGGGTGACCTCATGGACGATGGTGACGAAAAAGGCTTAGGGTAAGGGTAAGGGTAAGGGTTAGGAAAGGAGAGGCGGAGTGAGGACGGTGGTAGTTTATTTTTTTTGTTTCTCCCTTTTTTGAAAGTTTTTTCCTCTCTTTGAAATTTATTTCTTTATCCTTTTTTGATTTGATTTTAATTTTTTTTCTCCTTTTTATTTTGATTTGTTGTTGTTTTGAATTAAACCTTAAAGAAAAAGAGACGACGATGATAAAGGAGAAGAAAAGTTTGGTTATTAAATTTTTTCATCTAAAATCTAACTAGCCGAAAAAAGATTTTTTATGATGATGAAAGACAAAAAGAAGCTAGGTTGTGACTCGGATACCAAGTTTGACTCAAGACGGAAACAGAAAATTGTGATAAGGAAATTGGAGATTTGATAACTTTTCGAGACTCGCATCGTTATGATTAAAGAGTCATTGACTCACATACATCGCATGTGGAGATTTTTCGAATCTCTCGCATAAGCAATCAAGTCAACTCTCGTATTCTAATGCAAAAAAACTTAATTTTTGGGAAAACTCAAGGTTTACTTCAAGATTTCAATTATTCAACTTTTCATGAAAAATAAATTAAGTTTGTAGTCTTTATATTGGCTTACAACTTAACTTTTAAAAACTACATTCAGTGTGAGATTAAAAGTGAAAAGAGGGTTTTCGATATTCATCCCTTAGATCTTTCGTATTTTGATATTAGTCTTTTAAATATGAGTATTTTCTTATAAGTCCCTCAAATATATGTCTTAAACTTTAATAGTCCATTAAATATGAGTATTTGCTTGGAAGTCCCTCAAATACATGCCTTAAACCTTGATAGTCCCTCAAAGACACAAGCCATAGTCCCTCAAAGACACAAGCCGCTTCCGTTTGCTTCGTATCACCGAATTCAACACTTCTGACAACCCATAGGCATTGCAAGGGTCATCGAGAGAATTTGTCGGCATCAGTTGTCTAGCATCACATGGACTCACCAATAATTTGGAGACTACCTATTGCGGTACCTTTTTAAGCAATCTGGCATATGGAGGCACATACAATGGCCAAAATAATGGAACCGGGAGGACAAAAATGCAAGGTGGGGCTTTCTAGCTTTTGACCATGCATGCACTTCTTCCTTCCTCCGCATCATAACCCAATTTGAAAATGAAATACTGAATCTACACAATCAATAACAATCTCTCTAGCCTCCTAAAGAGATGCCAAAGCCATAAGATAGCATTGAAATCAATGCTCAGATCCACACGCAACACATGAGGAATGTGAAGCTGGCATTTCTCTGAGAGGGATTCTAGTGGATTTGCAACATTTCTTGTTGGTTTAGGTTGGCCACCTCGAGTGGGGGAGTAATTTTGTAAACAATATGCTAGGTTTATTTCTCTGTCGGCCTCAACGTATGCACTTTGTTGTGTCTATTCATTTCAAAGCAGCATCCATGATGCTGGCAATAGTCTGTGCATCTTTGATCTAGGTAGATGTATGTGCAAACTTATTTCGTCAAACGAAATGGGAAAAAAAGAAAAGAAAAAATGTAACAAGACTATAATTGGGGAACTTTCGGTGTTATCTTTAAGCAATATTATTTTTCATTCTGATATGATTATGTGATTTTTCTTCCAAAATATAATTATGTGATTTGATCTTTTTGCAGAAAGAAATCATATATGGAGCTTCTTCTAAAATATCATAGGGATCTGAAGGAAAAAAGTTGACAAGGGATTTAACACAAACCACGATGCTTAGATAAGCAAAAAGTAACTGACGGATGATATGTGCAATGATTTTCCATCATAATGCAGTTACTTCTACTATATTTGCACTGGCTTTATAGTGGCTTGCAATGATAATTATTTGCTTCAACATCTTTCGTACCTTTTTAAAAGCAAGCACTAATTTTACATGTGTTCACTATGATATTTTATGGATGCATAAGTTTTGTATTGTGTGTGGAATGGTTCCGTTAGGGCAATGTAAATAGAGAGAGGCCCACAATTGATGAGATTAGTATAATCATAAACTGGTACTTGAACCCATGTACAAAACCCACAAGATTAACCCAATAAGCAAAGTCCTAACTACCAATTTAAGAACATCTTCTTCCAACATGTGACTGTTATTCTCACCACCACAACACAAACAATATATTTGAGAGACTATTACAGTTTAAGACATATATTTGAGGGACTTATAAGCAAATACTCATATTTAAATTACTAATATCAAAATATGAAATATTTGATGGATGAATATCGAAAAAATCCAAGTTAAAAATAACTAAAAGACTCAAAACAAATAAAATAGTCAAAATAACTAAAAGATTCAAAAGAACTCAAGCTCGATATTGAATATAATAACTAAAAGACTCAAGGGCTCAAACTTCTCAAATAAAATCTAAAAGAAAATCAACAAAAAAGGACATTATCTCAATTCTAAATTGGATGGATCCTCATCAACTAAGTTCAATTCTGAGCTGATTGAAGCCATGCCTTTTCATTACTGACTTAACTTGTTAATGCATCTTGTCAAGTATCACGTACATGTTGGCAAATGAAACCTTGCAACATGTTAGATGTTGAAAATCCTACTTTGATATTTGACATTTGTAAACCACGTGAAATTTTGCAAATGGAAAGATTGGAGCTTTTTTGCTTCACTGGGGTGCCAATTGATTACATGTCAGTAGTGTTTTCCTAGAACTTATTCATGTGTTTTGCTATTCTTTACGTGCGAAAATAGAAATGGTTGTGTGAAAGAACAAGACCATCCGATGTGCATACTTCTGGAGTTTTTTGTATTAAAATCTTGTTATGGCCTGGAAGCACATATAAACTTGCTTGCGTATAAAATGAAGGAACGGTGTAGTGAAACTAACTGTGTGCCTCTGATGATAATCTTTGACTCTTAAGGATGCAATGCTTACTATCATGTCATGATTTTAACTTCAATCAATTAACTAACTTTCAGGCCGGTGATTGACTTCAATGATATTTCTCTCCATTTCATCGAGTGTATGCATGTGCATCTGGTGAATACAAGACTGAAGGTACTAACTGGGTATGCATTATCATATTATGCAACACTAGATACAAAGCTGTTAATTTGTGGTCAGTAAGTCACTTGCATGATTTGATTTGGTAATTACAGGGAGGTGCTCCAACTATTATCCAGATGAATCCCGTTACTAATGTGTCTTTCTCCAATGGAGTTCATAAATATCAGGCTCCTTTTTCTAATCAAGTAAACCAGTGCCGGTCTCATAATTTTGAATTCATTTTCTAATAATCCTGTTACATTACCAAGCTGAATGCTAATCTTGCCTGTATTTGATGGATAATCGCTTTTCTTTCCCCCCCTTTTTCTTAGTTTATGCCTCATTCAGGCATGGATCGATCACCAAACGACACCTGCAAACTTGTGTTGGGACTTTTCCAGGATCCGTCAACTCGGTGAGTTTTCAGTGTACTCACTATTTCTTTAGGACTTGTGATGGAACATCAAACCTGCTACATACCGAACCTTTCTGGTCTCGTTTCATTATATTTCTGTGCTATATCTTCCATGTCGTTGTAGACGTTAGTATTAACTTCCACCTATCACTGTCGTGCTATCTTGTCCATGATCCGTGCCTTTGCCTCGCTGGAGGCTTTACCACATGATTCTTTATTGGGTTCAATATGCACTGTCGACAGCTTATTCTATGATGGTCGATGAGTCATCGATGTATGAAGAGTACTTCAGCTAACCATTAGTTTATTTCAGTTCATCTGCGTGGTCATATTTCTGAACCTATCTTCAATAAATATAGCCATTTATTGAACATTCATCGCCGGCGTTTATCTATGCCAGACTGCCAGTTTCTGAAAGCCAACTATTTAGAAAGTTCTCTCTCTCTTTGCGGGCAACAATTGAGCTTAGAATATTCAATGTTATTGGCTAAATGCCACCGGTCAAAGTTGGGTTTTAATTTTTACCACCATTTTTTAAAACTTTGTTAGAATAACACCCTAACGAAAATAGTGACGAAAATACCCCCAGTCAAAATAATATAAAACCCCTTGAAAAACGAAGCGGTCGGTGGTCTTTCTCCTCCATTTTGCCGCCTAAATCGTCCACCTTTCCTGCGAAACCCATAAATCCTCCCATCGTCGTCCTCGCCAACCATCCCTCCACCTCTTTTCCCGGCGACAACCGCATATGTCGAAGCTGCAATGATCCGAACCACCGAACGCACAAACCAATCGCCGCTTCTCCAACTCATTCGGCATAGCCCTCGCAAGCAGAACTCACAGCACCGCCGTACCAAGCCTACAGCTCCTCTTTGATTATCGAACGAGGTAAGTGATTAGCGATTTTTTTGGAATTTTTTTAATTTTGGGTATCATTTTAAGGCTTCATCCTACTCAAATTCTTCGCAAATGTAAAGGATATTGATGCTCATAACACTAAACATGCATAATTGGACATTAGCATCAATATACGTTAAAATAAGTTGGAATACGCTAGTAAACGCTAGTTTACACGACATTTAGAAGCGCAAAGCAGCGCATTTCAGCGCAAATTGGCGTATATAAGTGCATATCAGTTAATTTGAGGGGATAATAGTACGTACATATCTAGGAAGCATTATAATGCGATGAGGGTCATGTTTTTCTATTTGTTGTGTAAAATACGAAGTTATAAGATGTTAAATGCTGACTTAGTGGGAAAATAATATCACTGATTGGTGTTATACGCTGACTTGGAGTTGTGCATACCACTATACTAGCATAATTGGAAATGAGCATCAATATACGGAAAAATACGTTGCAATACACTAGTAAACGCTGGTTTACGCGATATTTAGAAGCGCAAAGCAGCGCTTGTCAGCGCAAATTGGCGTATATCAGCGTAAAGCAGTGCATATCAGTTAATTGGAGTGAATATTACGTACATATCTAGGAAGCACTGTTATGCGAAGAGCAGAATGGTTTTGTATTTTTCTTTGTAAAATACGATGTTATACGCTATTACTAATGCCATCACTACATTTTTAGGGTTTCAACAAGAATCAACCATATTCTGAGGCCAAAATCCAACTTCGAGCAAATGGATTCGAATAAAGGTGAATTTTACGATGTTATACTATGAATTTTTTTGTTAGATCTGACATGCGTCAGCTGTATACGTTGTTATGCATGCATAAACGTTAGAATACATGATTAACTTTCCTGCAGGTATACTAGTTCCAATTAATTATGGGGGAGAGTGGAAAAAAGGTAGTGATGGTTGTTGGACCTATGATGCATTGTTTACAAGGTATGTAAGAGTTAGAGGGTCGACAACTTACCCGGAACTAATTGATAAGATCTGTGCTGAAACTGGGATTAGTAAGGATGATAGCATAATTGACGTGAAGGCATGGATTAGTTACCCGGTGAATACCGTGATGCCGCCCTTTATAATGCTGAGGAATTCAGATATTTCAACATTCATTGAGATCATTGCCAAGAGAGATTACAACGTTCCTTTATGTATCAGTACATCGCTAAAACCAAAGGTTGTGATAGCCCCTAGTCCGCCAGTTGTGGTAGACAAAATAAAGGTGAAGGCCGTCGCGGCCCAACCAGTAAGCAAGAGCGTGAACAAGCCCAAAACAGTCCCATTTGGTATCCAAGACAACAATGATGGTTGTTCTCCTATCGATCTGGAGGACATTAAACTGACCAATCCAATAGATAATTTTGGTGGTAATGATGAAGCGTATTCGATGCACGAAGATGAAGTCGAAGAAGAAGATAGTTGTAATGACGAATTTGACAACGATGACCCCTTCAATGATGTTTGTGATGATGATTCGTATGAACGACAGGATCCATTTGCGTGTGTATGTGATGGTATGTTTGATCCATATTTTGGTGTGTTTGTGGAATCACGCCTGGCCGTACATCCAGTAGAGGGTGATCATGCAACAGAAAATATAGACAATTATGATGATGGCCATACAAACAAGCATGTAGATTCACCTCCTCTCCCCATAGTCCCAACTGAGCCTGTTTTTACAGGTATGCTGTATTAAATTGGCTAATACTATGTTATATTGGTGTATACGGTAGTAAAGTAGATAATTGTGCAGGTAATCACAATCATACCATCACTTGTGGTAACGATGGACCTTCTGAAGCACATTCGACCAATGTGAACGTTCATGTGATGAAGGATTTCAGTGTTGGTGAACTTGTCAGAAGTAAGGTTGAACTGTTGCTCCGACTGCGTATTATAACCGTGAAGGCGAATCGCGAGTTTCGCATTACACATTCTGACCGCATGAGGCTTATTGCTACCTGTGTTGACAAGTCTTGCACGTGGAGGCTTAGGGGGTCATTGTCAAAGAAGCATGACGCATGGATCATTCGGTCATACGTGAAGGGTCACAGTTGTTCCATTGATGCAAGGTTTAAGCGTTATCGTGGAAGTGCAACAAGCGAAGTTATTGCGCAAATGGTTAAAGATGATAATAATGATCCGTGGGATATCGTGAAAATGTTAGAAAAGGTGTATGGTATAAAAATAAGTTACTGGAAAGCTTGGAAAGCCAAGGAGATTGCTACACAAATGGTACGTGGCAGTCCGGAAGCATCTTTTATGGTACTCCCATCTTACTTGTGGTTGTTGGAGCATGCAAATCCCGGAACGTATTCGGCATATCCGTTAGACGTGAACAATTGTTTTGTGCAATGTTTCTTGTCATTTGGGCCCTCAATTGTGGGGTTTGAATCTTGCATCCGACCCGTTATTGCTGTAGATGCATGCTTCTTGAAGAGACGTTACAGAGGCAAATTATTCATTGCTACTTGTATGGACGGAAACAACCAAATTTATCCATTAGCATTTGGCGTCGCAGCAACGGAAAACGATGCATCGTGGGCATGGTTCTTTCAGCAACTTTGACATGTTATTGGGGCCCGACAAGATTTAGTTTTTATTTCTGACCGTCATCCTTCAATTGAGAAATGTTGCATGGAGCAATTTCCTGAAGCAGTGTATGGAATTTGCATGTTCCATCTGGGGTTGAACATGAATGCAAAGTACAAGGTGAAGGCGCAGGAATTCTTGTACAGTGTGGCTAAGGCTTATACAGAGATAGATTTCGAAGAGAAGTTGCAGCATGTGCGGTCAACAAAGCGGCAAGTATACGACTATCTTATGGATGCCGATCCAAAAAATGGGCTCGGTGTTTTTTTCCTGCCAGGCGATACAGTATCATGACGACCAATATTGCCGAGTCAATGAATGCGCTCTTGAAGGTGGCTAGGGAATTTCCTATTATCACTTTGTTGGAAACTATTAGAACCAAGTTACAGGCTTGGTTCCATGATCGCCTACGACTCGCCAACAAATGCACTAGCATACTCACTCCTTATGCTGAGAGAAAGATGGGTAAGCGAGATGATAAGTCACGCCACTTCATGGTACATCCAATTGATGAATTCAGGTTTTACATTCTTGATGGTCAACGTGAGGCAACGGTTGATTTAAATATGCGCAATTGCACGTGCTATAAATTCCAGCTAAACCAGTTGCCATGCGCACATGCAATCAGGGCTTCCAGGACGCGTAATATATCTTCTTATACCCTTTGTTCAAGGTAAAATTCGTTATACGTAGGTATACGGTTGTATACTTTCCGTGTATCAGCGTTCAAAAGCGTATAATAGTGTCTAATGGCGTAGAGTAGTGCATACTGGTATATGTTAGTTTTTACTGGAGTGTTACAATATGATTCTTATCTTATGCAGGTTTTACACAATTGAATGTTTAAGGCTGGCATACGCCCTACCATTGAATCCAGTTCCGCATCGAAGTGAGTGGTATCGAGTCGTACCACAAAGTGTCCAAGATGTGGTTGTACGTCCGCCAGTTGTTTCGAACATAAAAGGAAGGAGAAAGAAGAAAAGGATGCCGTCACAAGGAGAGGAAACCCCTGGAAATCTCCCAGGAAGGAGGTGTGGCCGATGCAGAGAGCTGGGCCATAATAGGCAAACATGTAAGGGGAAGGAGTATGTACCAACTCAACCAATATGATGGTGCATCAAAATTTTATGTTTAGCCCTTCATCAAATTGTAATAATTTGCAACAATGTAAGTGGAAGGTTTAACTAATAATAAAGTCAGATTGCAGCTAAAACATGTCCATTGTGATGCTTGTAACATGAATATATACTCCGAAAGCTTGTATGTTCAGCAACTGGCAAAGTGCGTCAATAGGCGTTGAAATACGATGTAATACGTTGGTAAACGCTTGTTTACGTGCCAATATGAAGCGCAAAGCAGCGCAAAGCAGCGCATCTCAGCGCAAATTGGTGTATAGCATTTAATTTGAAGGTATAATGGTTGAAAGAGTACGTAATCATTCTTAGAATGAATAATGTCGGATTTCAATTTAAACAGGTCCATTGAAACTAATCACGTGTACCCAAAACTGTCATTCCTTCTGAAAAAGTCATCCCAAAAATGTACATTGTGATGAGTTGAACGAGCCTAAATACTCCGTAAACTTGGACGTTAAAGAACGGGCGAAGTGCATCAATAGGCGTTGAAATACGATGTAATACGGTGGTAAACGCTTGTTTACGTAACATTTGAGCGCAAAGCAGCGCATCTCAGCGCAAATTGGTGTATATCATTTAATTTGAAGGTATAATGGTTGAAAGAGTACGTAATCATTCTTAGAATGAATAATGTCGGATTTCAATTTAAACAGGTCCATTGAAACTAATCACGTGTACCCAAAACTGTCATTCCTTCTGAAAAAGTCATCCCAAAAATGTACATTGTGATGCGTTGAACGAGCCTAAATACTCCGTAAACTTGGACGTTAAAGAACGGGCGAAGTGCATCAATAGGCGTTGAAATACGATGTAATACGGTGGTAAACGCTTGTTTACGTAACAATTTGAAGCGCAAAGCAGCGCAAAGCAGCGCATCTCAGCGCAAATTGGTGTATAATAGTACAAACAATATAATTAACCACACAAGTACATTGATTAAAATTTAAACTAATCGCTTGTACCATGGAAAGAGAGATTTGATTTTAGATACACATCCATATCCAAAAGTAATGTGTCAATTTTCTATACATAATATACATATCATATACAAATCAAGCGTTGATATCCTTCTCATCATATACAAATGCCCCGTCAGTGGTTTTGGACCACTTTACCATATCCACCGCTAGTTGCCGCCTGTAATCAATAAAGTGCGAAGACGATAATCCATGGAGGTCAGTATTCATTGCCAAGCACTGAACAAATTTAATGGCATAAACCCCACAGTCCCAACTGTTTGGCTGCTGTGGAACATCAACAATTGTCAGAACAAATGGGATGTCAGGGTCCAATTTGGATTCAGCGCTTGCAAAACTCTCGTTGTAAAGGGACGGTGCGATTGCGGCATGCATACTAAAGATCTCGCGGCGTTCTTCCTTGTACGCACTCGACATGGAGTCATAAACTTTGACTTCTTTTTTACCAAAGTCATATGCATATGCAGCCCAGTGCGACCCCGCAATGTTTTCGATCCCATAGACGTGGTCACAATTGACCCATGGCTTACACGCCCAATTTTCATTCATGCCTAAAACAAACATTGCCAAATCAAGGTCCATGGCACCCCATGACAACTCAGCTCCATCCATCTTCTTCTCGGCAATCATCAGCCGGTTTTCCAAAAACAACTTGTACCCATACTTAACGGACCTGCTGTAAAGACCTCCCAAACATGTCCATTTTGATGATGGGAACATATCCGGATGCTCACCAACTTGCATGTTAAGTAACTGGAGGTGTGCATCAATATGCTGTAAAATGCGTTGGAATACGTTAATAAACAATGGTTTAATTGACGCATAATAAGTATGTGGTATGCAAAAAGATGTGTTGCGTTAACATACACTGCTATACACTATTATACGTTAATATACATCACTATACGTCGCCATACACCGGTGTATGATGGTGTATTTGGGCGTATACTAGCGTATTTAGGCGCATATCATTGTATATAGTTAAAAAAGCTAAGAATATTGCACGAATTCATCAAGAACAATGAAATAAAGAAATAATATTAGTACATACCTCACTACTAAGCCAACCTCTTGCAGAAATGAGCACTTCCAAGTTCTTGCAAGAGATGGAATCCAATGTCTTCACCCTAGTCACTAGTCCAGCTACTTCGGCCCTTGATAGATTCTTCGACATCCATGATCTTAACAACTCAAACCTCGAAGTATCGTACGAGAAATCCGTTGTAGTAGGGGGGTATAGGGGTAAATCAATAAGATTTTCTTTTTCAGCTTGGGCTTCTTTTTCAGCTTCTTTTTCGGCATAGCATATCAGCGCTTGATTCTTCTTCTCAGCTTCTTTATCATCACCCTTCTTCTTCCTTGGTTTTTTTGGCCTTCATGTTTTTGGTATGGGCTAATAACCGCATCTGCAGGCCTCTTCGTCCTCATAGGTCGTCCCGCTATGTTAATTTTACTCTTGTGTTCCTCGACCGCAGCACTAACTTCAGCAGAGATAGCCCCAGACACAGCAGGCATGTCAAAACCAGCCTCGTCAATATCCGCTGCACCATCAACACACTTTTCATCGTCTTTGATTTCGATCGCTGTAGGGGGTTCATTTGTTGGAGGTGGGAGGTTAAGTTCAGCCCTCAGTTGCCTCTCAATTTTGAAAATAGCCATGGCTATCTGATAGGAAAAAATGTCCTTCACTCGCTTCGCAACATTTATCTCAACCCTCTTAACATCCAACCTATCCTTCTCAACAGAGGCCACCCTCCCCTCCAACACTGTTATCCGATCTTCCATCTTCTTGTTGCTCTCGTCCATCTTCTTTTCTAGATTCTTCAGAGCCAACGTCAAGTTTAGAAGCCCGGGAACCTTCTCTTCTTCATCTCCACCAGGAGGCATTGAATATCCTAGAAAAGCCGGTCTGTAATCAAGGAAAGTTCGGACTCCATGATAGTAATCAATTTCCAATTCTGCGGCTTCTGGTGTTAATCGCATGAAAGGTAACTGCAAGAACAATAAAAAAATAAGTCTATGGTGTGGAAAAAGCGAAAATACACCAATATACATCAGTATACGCTAATATACGCTAATATACGTTGACTTACACTGGTGTATAATGGCGTATTTGGGCGTATACTAGTGTATTTGAGTGCATACAGTGTCATATCATTATATATAATGAAAAAATAACTAGGTGGTATGTAAAAAGCTGTGTTACGTTCACATACACCAATATACATCAGTATATGCTAATATACGCTAGTATACGTTGACTTACACTGGTGTATAATGGCGTATTTGGGCGTATACTAGTGTATTTGAGTGCATACAGTGTCATATCATTATATATAATGAAAAAATAACTAGGTGGTATGTAAAAAGCTGTGTTACGTTCACATACACCAATATACATCAGTATACGCTAATATACGCTAGTATACGTTGACTTACACTGGTGTATAACGGCGTATTTGGGCGTATACTAGTGTATACTAGTATACGCTAGTATACGTTGACTTACATTAGTATACTGCAACGCACACATGTGTATATTGGCGTATTTGGGCGTATACTAGTGTATTTGAATGCATACAGTGTCATATCATTTTACATAATGAATAAACAAAAGGATATTGAAAGATAAGTCCATTCTTACATCTTCAACGTCAAATATAGTCTGCCTAGCTAGGGAATAGCCACCTTGCAACGCGTTTGACGTATCCCATCGAAAGATCCTTGGAAGAGGGTTCCCAGGCACCCTCCTAGCCAAGGCAGCAGCGAAATCTGGCAAAAGACACTCTAGAACCCATGCTTGAATAGCAAATGGGAACGTCCCAACCTTCAGATGTGCCACACCTGGTTTCTTAACCCTGATCAACATGTGTGCCCACTCCTTCACCAATTCTTCATACACCAATCTTCCCCATGGGTATGAATTGAACAGCTCCGGATCATCTGCCAAGCATATTGCCCTTGGATGCACAATATTCCCAGCGTCTTTCACGAAGACCATGCTGTGGATGATGTAAAGCACAGCAAGCTTGCGAATTTCTACGCTGCCAGGATTTTGAAGGGCCTCGGTGCCGAGCTTGGCCATCACATCTGAAAATCGAAGGGTAGCTGTGTCAAGGAAAGCCCGGAACGGTGTCTCTGCTTCCTCGTCACAATTCGGGAACTCCCCGAATGGCAAGCCAGTCACAAGCGCAAATTCCACATGCCCAAATGTATGCCAATGCCCGGCTATGTTAAACTTTAATAGGCGTTTATTTGGGCTGGTACTGCTTTCAACATCCCCTCTACATAATAACCAATGCAAAGTAGGACTTTGTATCGGGAATTTCTCAAGCTTAGACAAGAACCATATGAAATTGTACTCCTTCAACATTGTCTGGAAGGCATCTTCGCCCAAGTATGCCCTAGCCTCTCTTATGCATTCCACGGAAGCCCGATTATTAACTTTGATTTTACCCATCTACATAACGCAAAACATATCAGTATATTAGATAATTAAGTTTGCGTATAACAGTGATTCCTACTTAGGTATGTAGCATAAATTAACTGATAAACACTGATTTACGCTGATATTACAAAGCAAAATACAAAAACATGCTGCTCAACACATAAAAGTGATTCCTACTTAGGTATGTAGCATAAATTAAATGATAAACACTGATTTACGCTGATATACACCAATTTGCGCTGAGTTGCGCTGATATGCGTTTCAATTTTTAACGTAAACCGGCGTATTTTACCGCATATTGCCGCAAATGTCCAATTAAGCAACTTTCTGGTATGCACAACTACAAGTAAGCGTACAACATAAATAAGACAACATATTTTCCAATTAGATCAGTGTTTTACAACGTATAACAATGTATTTTACAAAGAAAAATACCAAAACATGCTGATCCTCGCATAAAAGTGCTTCCTAGTTAGGTACGTATCATTATCCCGTCAAATTAACTGATAAACACTGATTTACGCTGATATACACCAATTTACGCTGAGATGCGCTGATATGCGCTTCAATTTTTAATGTAAACCAGCGTATTTTAGCGCATATTGATGCAAATGTCCAATTAAGCATCTTTAGGGTATGCACAACTCCAAGTAAGCGTACAACACATATAAGACAACATAATTTCCTATTAAATCAGTGTTTTACAACGTATAACATTAAATTTTACAAAGAATAATACCAAAACATGCTGCTCCTCGAATAAAAGTGCTTCCTAGTTAGGTACGTATCTTTAACCCGTCAAATTAACTGCTAAGCACTGATTTACGCTGATATACACCAATTTGCGCTGAGATGCGCTAATATGCGCTTCAATTTTTAACGTAAACCAGCGTATGTTACCGCATATTGATGCAAATGTCCAATTAAGTAAACTTTCTGGTATGCACAACTCCAAGTAAGCATACACCACAAATAAGTCAACTTAATTTCCTAATAAATCAGTGTTTTACATCGTATAACATCGTATTTCCCCCCAAAAAAGTACAAAAACATGCTGCACCTCGAATAAAAGTGCTTCCTATTTAGGTTTGTAGCATAAATTAACTGATTTGCGCTTACATACACCAATTTGCGCTGATATGCGCTGATATGCGCTTCTATTTGTAACGTAAACCAGCGTATACTAACGTTTTCCAACGTATTTTACCGCATATTGATGCACATCTTCAAACAAACTTATTTTGTTTAACATGCAAGTTGATTAGTGTGATAACTTATCATCTTCGTATTCTTCTCAAATTGTATTCTTCCCAAAACCCTAAATTAATTCCCCAAAAAAACTTTTACAAAATCGCAAAAAAATTCCAACAGGCGAAGCTAAATATGCGAAATCACTTACCTGGTTCAACAAAAAGTCGCTTGATTATGGCGGTGCTGTGATTTCTGAGTCGTCTTCGCTTTGCGAGGGCTAAGCCGTATGAGTTGGCGACGCGGCGACGGCTTTGATGGTTCGTTGTTTGGGAGCTGTTTCAGAGTGTTTTCTCACTACAATGCGTTGACCGTGGAGAACCCGGTCAACGTGGTCAAGGGACCCGCTTTGGGTCCCTCGGGGGCTTCGAATCGGTGCAGAAGGGGCGAGGGGAAGCCTTGGCCCTGGTGGAGACGCTCGGCCTCGGACAGACGCGCTCGGCCTCGGCTGAAAGGGGGACGAGGGGTAGCCTCAATCGCCCGGGTAGATGCACGGCCGTCTGATGGCGAGGGTGAGTCTCAGACCCGATTAGGACGTTCGGCCTCGGTAGGGCGTGCTCGGCCAAGGAAGGCTGAGGGTGAGGGGAAGCCTCACCGTCCGGTTGATCGAGTGGTCGGAGAGGGGCGAGGGGTAGCCTCGGCCCGTTGGTCTGTTGTTCACCTGCGTAGACGAGAACGCTCGTCAGGGGGCCGGACCTTGGTTCCGGCCAAATCCCCTCCGATGCCTAAGTCAGATAGAGATCTGAGAAAGGAGGCCCGGCGGAGACGGTCCGACTCGTGAGGAGATCGTGACGACGTCTCTCGGCGCGAGCGGGGGAGGAAGGAGATGAATTGGGGGAACGAGGTCGTTGATGGAGTACCTTAGGTTTTGTTACCTGAGATGCGGTCCCTTTCTTCGTCGTCTTCCTGGCCCTTTTGTAGAGCCCCGGCGTGATCGCCTCTGACCCACGTCCCACGTCCGCCATTGATCGTGCCCCATCAGTCCCCCCCTTGCCGCCACTCTCTCCGCCCTGCCAGCACCTCCCCATTATCGCTCTTTAGTGGTCGCGCGTCCGGGGGAGTGGTTTTCGCAGGAGTGGGCGAGCGACCAACGGGTTATTGGGGCCGGGTCGGATCGGCGTTCGAGAAGGTCCCTTGTAGGGCCTTTGTCGAATGGGCTTTGAGGACGCAGATGGGCTTTTGACCAGCAGTCGGGCTCCTGGGCTCGTGCTTTACGGGTCTCGGCCAAATAGGCGTAACAATTGCCCCCATCGGTCGGGTTGATCGGCCTTGGCCGGTTCGGCTCGGCCGATGTGACCACTGCCGATTGTGACGAGCTCGCCAGTCGATGCCGACTCATTTATTAGTCATCATCATGAGTTGGCCCGTTCGATGTTTTTAAGGCGCGGGTTCCGAAGCGCCGTCGGCCTTCAGATGCTGCCACGTGTAGCGGCAAGCTTATCCCCGTCGCTCGCGTAGTCGCCTTAAATTCGAGAAGCCGAAGGGTTTGTGAGCCGCCATTGGTGGGGTCGATCAGCCTCGGCTCGCTCGGATCACCTGTTATGCCTCCTGGGTTTCCGAGCGGCGCTTCAATCGAGGCGAGGCCATAAATGCAGGTCATGATGAGGCGGATCGATTGGTCTTCAACTGGCGCCAATTTCGGAACGCCGCCGACTCTTCGAGCCTCGCCACGCATTCTTGTCAGGCGCTTCGAATTCTCCCCTGGCGTATAAGATCCCCAGTTGTGTTGATCTCCACTTCTTCTTCGCTCCTCCCGGTATTCAGAGCCTTCAGCAACCCGGAGTTTCCCGTCGCCTTCGCTTCTTTGTCCTCTCCAAAATAGTCGAGAATAGGTAATTCCTCTCTTGCTTTCATCCTATGGCTGCTCTTAGGATAGGCGGTTCTGGCCGGAGGACGAGGGGTCCTCCGGAGTCCGGACGGGGCGAACCCCGGCTAGGGGAGTCTGGTTCCCCCGCCGGGAGTCGTTCTCTTCAAGATAAGGGGAAGGGGAAACTTTTTCCAGACTACGCCCGTGATGACGTGGCGTTGGCTGCCGTACGGCTTAATGTGCCCCCGGTTGTCCTCCGCACGCCGTCGAGGACCCCTCCTTCGGTGGCCGCGGAGATCCTGGAAAGATATCTCTGCTTCCCATACGAGGTTCGGGTTCCATTCGTCGACGAGCGGATTTGCCTCCCGAGGAGCAATGAGGTCGGCGTCTACGTCGAGATGTTCCGCCTGGGTCTTCGCTTCCCGCTCCATCCCTTCTTCATCCAGGTCATGGAACATTTCACAGTGTCCCTGTGTCAGTTCACCCCATGTTCGATCGCGGTATTGACGGGTTTCGTAACGCTCTGCTGTACCCGTGGTCTGGAGCCGACTCTCCCCCTTCTCTTCTACTTTTACCAGGCCCAGACGGTCGGTCCGGGGTCATGGCTGCTACTCCGAGCTCGTTCGAGGAGGGAATTCCTGATCGGGTTACCCCGCTGGTCAGGGGATTGGAACTTGGATTATGTCTTCGTGGTCTTCTTGGGCGAGGCCCAGATTCTGACAAGCTGGGGCAGTTCTGTCCATTCTCGCCCGTCGTTAGTTCTCTCAGACGCCGACCGGGCAGCCGCTGCGCTTCTGTTGGCTCTTCCTTTGGAAACGAAGTCCATTTGGTCTTTGCTGGACGACCTACTCCTGAAGGCCGTCTTGTGGTCTCCGGGTAGTTCGCTTTTTCATCCCCGGATCGCCCTATGACTCATCCTGATTTCGGTCTCCTTTGCAGGGATGGCTGGCCGCGAATTCGTCCGTGACGTTGACGAGCTGATCCGTCGTGGAGCCGCTCGGAGCCGAGGTAGTACCTCTGGAAGGGTGCCTCGGAGGACCGTTGAGGAGGAGGTGCGCCGAGCCGAGCCTGCCGTGGGTAAGGTGGTGGCCGCGCCTCCCGCCTCTTCTTCTGGCGATCCCCTTCCGGGGGGTGAGGATGGTGCGAGGCGGAAGCGTTCTCCTCCGGCGCCTTCGGAGCTCCACGGTGGAAAGAAGAGGAAGGAGGACGTGGATCCCTCCGGCCCGGCAGGTTCCGCGCTTCCCGTGGTGACCACCGGGGATCCTTCGATAGCTCTGCCAGCCACCCCCCTCGCAGCGTCTTCGCCCGTATCACCAGGGGTCGGGGCCTTGTTGGCGAGCGACTTGGCTTCGATTGTCGTCCCTGGGAGTTCGATGTTTGCTGACCGAGCAGTGGCCCAGCAGGTTGCCGAGGTCTCCGTCCCTCCCCGGGACCGCAGCCTCCTCAAGAAGATCCTGGCCGACAAGATGTCGGATTCCTTGGTCTGGATCCTCCAACAGGTTCGGTTATCTTGCTATCCTCTCTTTCTCTTTATCCTCTTCTTAGCCCATGTCTCGTCTTTTCAGGGTTCAGCGCTCGCTGTGGAGTTGCAGTGTCGAGCCGTCCGCTTGAGGGAGATGGAGGAGTCTTCCATGAGGGCTCAGGAGCGGGCCGGGGCGGCCGAGGTGGCCATGATGGAGGCCCAGATGGAGTCTCGGCGCCTCGCCCTCCGTGTGGCTGCGTTGGAGGGGCAAGTGGGTGACCTTGAGGGAAAGCTAGGGGATGCTCATCAGTCGGCTGAGGAAGCGGCGGAATCGTTCCGTCTGGAGAGGGAGGAGCTTCAGAGGGAGCTGTCGGACCGGCGTCAGGTAATGCGGCTGGCGGAGGAGGTCGAGAAGGGCGTCGTCGAGACCCTGGGGAAGGAGATCTTCGAGGTTCTCAGGGGGGCCTTCGGTAAGTATATAGACATCATCGCCCCCCGGATCGTCGAAGTCGTCCAGTCTTCCTTCCGGGAATGTGCGGAACGTGTCCGGCAAGCCCCTCCGCCAGTCGAGTCCCCTCGCTCCGAGCAGGGCGAAGTGCCCGAGGATGTGTCCTCCCGAGCTCGGGGTCCTTAAGCAGTCCCTCCCAGCCTTATCCTCAAATTTTTAAGCATCCGCTTCGCTTTGGGCCAGTCTACTTGAAATGGATCCCCGGCCCCCGCCCTCTCCTTCAGCCCCGCGGCCAACAATTGCTGGTTGCATGGCCGCTAGCTTGGGTCACCTACTCTGGGTCTTTTGTCAACCAATTTTGTTTTGTCGGTGTCGATCTGAACTCTGTCATTTGTCGCGAGTAGACTGTTTGTAGGGTGTTCCCTTCGCCTTGATCCCCTGTAAATAAGACGCATTTTTGTACTCGGGTTAACTATTATAAATGAAATCGACTTACTTGGAATTTTTGTGTACTTGGCATTGTTGCCTTGTTCTTGGCTTGTGAATGGACGAAACTGGCGTTGGCTGGGGGTATTATCCCCAGACTTAGGGGCGCAGGAGTCGGTCAGCGAGGGCGAAGCTTCTCGACTTAGGACCGGTTGGCGTCCGTGCCTCCTGGGGAAACTGCCCCCCAGACTTATGAGCGCTGGAGTCGGTCGGCGAGGGCAAAGCTCCTCGGCTTAGGACCGGTCGGCGTCCGTGCCTGCTGGGGGAATTGCCCCCAGTCTTATGAGCGCTGGAGTCGGTCGGCGAGGGCGAAGCTCCTCGGCTTAGGACCAGTCGGCGTCGTGCCTGCTGGGGGAGTCGCCCCCAGACTTATGAGCTCTGGACTCGGTCGGCGAGGGCCAAGCCCTTCGGCTTAGGACCGGTCGGCGTCCGTGCCTGCCGGGGGAATCGCCCCCAGACTTATGGGCACTGGAGTCGGTCGGCGAGGGCAAAGCTCCTCGGCTTAGGACCGGTCGGCGCCCGTGCTTTGCCGGGGGAGTCGCCCCCAGACTTATGTGCACTGGGGTCGGTCGGCAAGGGCCAAGCTCCTCGGCTTAGGACCGGTCGGCGTCCGCGTCTGCTGGGGGAATTGCTCCCAGACCTATGAGTGCCGGAGATAGTCGGTGAGGGCAAAGCTCCTCTTCCTCCTCCAGTGAGGCGGCGGTCCCCGGCCTTTTGCGTTACTGGCGACATGTCAACTCCGTCGGAATTTTAAATAAAGACAATAAAAAGAAGGCGTTTGTACTCTCATGGGTCCAGTTGGACCGGTACATTTGGAGGAAACGGAAAAGGGGAAATGAAGCCAAACAGAGGGATGTAAAACTAGATATCTCCCTCATACTTAGGCCGCCCCCCGGGGGGAAGGATGTTGCCTGCTCACTCTATGATGCGGAGGGGGCCTTGGATGGTGTTGATCTTCTTCCCCTTGTCTGGCTGTGTGGAGGTCCCTTCTCCATGGGCCGGCTTGTCGGCCTGATTCCTGGCGTGCCCTCGGCTCATCAGCTTCTCAATGTCCTTCTTCAAATGCCAGCAATCTTCCGTGTCGTGACCATCGTCCTTATGGTACTTACAGTACTTCTCCCTGTTCTTCCCGCCTCTTTTAGCCTTCGGCGGGGGGCGATCAGCTCGCTCTTCCTTCTGTACTTGAGCGAGAATGGCGTCTGGGGTGGTGTCCCTCGCGCTTTCCCCCCGTTGCATGTTCCTTTGTCTCTTTTCGGTCCGGTATCCTTCGGGGCTTGCTCGTCCGCCGTCGCCACGCTTGGTCCCTCGAGCGGTTTTTCCTGCATCCTCGGCCAAGGCCTCCTCGGTCAGCATAAAGCGCTCGGCCCTTGCCATGATCCCGGGGAGGTCCTTTGGGGGGTCGTTGTGCAGGGACTTCTTGAGGCCCCTGTGGCGAAGCCCTTTCTTAAGAGCCGTCTGGACCACCAGGTCGGGTGGGTTGTTCACGTTTAGCCTTTCCGCATTGAAGCGGCGCATGAACTGTCGGAGTGGTTCGGCCGGGCCTTGTACTATGTTGAACAGATGTTCAGCACCAGGTTTGATCAGCCTCCCCGCCATGAACTGTTTGCAGAACAACTGGGCGAGTTGTTCGAAGCTGTCGATGGAGCGGCCGGGCAGGCTGTGGTACCAGATCCTCGCCGCTCCCCTGAGAGTAGAATAGAAGCCCCGGCAAAGCAGGTCATCGTCAGCTCCCTGGAAGGCCATGTCCCCTCGTAGTCCATCACGTGGTGCGCCGGGTCTCCTATTCCATCGTACTTTCCCAGCACCGGAATCCGGAATCGGGAGGGGACCCGTGCATCGGTTATTCTCCGTGACAAGGGGCATCGATCTCCGTGGATGCCTCCGGGGATGCGGTACTCGCCTGCCTCTGGATCGACCGGGGGTGGGGGTACCACCGGCGCCAGCGGGGCTGGCTCCGCAGCCTTCGCCACGCTGGGGGCCGGGCTGTCCCGACGTTCCCGACTCCTCCTGCGGGAGCTCCTGCTCCGCCGCGATCGGTCTCTCGAGTGGTGTCGTTCGCTTCTCCTGCGGCGGGACGACCGCGATCGATGAGACGAGGCCGTCCTTGATTCGCCGTTCGTCCCTTCGGTCTCTCTTCGGCTCCTTTCACGATTGGGTGAGGAGGCGCGTGACCTCGCCTGACGAGAGCCGGACAGCGTGAACCGACGCTCCATGTTCGGTTTCCGGGTCCCGTGGTCGTCGACCACGGCGGACCGCAAGTGTGGGGGACCCCCCGCCCATCGATGGCTGTCGTCCAACGTGCCTCCGTTGGGTGGCGCAGGGCCGACGAGCTGCTGCACCGTTGCGACCAACGTCTGGAGGCTCGCGTTGGTCTCCTGAGCTAGGGCGCGGAGCTGTCCCTGCGTGGCCAGTTCTGAGCCGCCGGCTTCTTCGGTGGAGAGGGTGGGGTGGCCGCTGACGGGTGTGTCCTCGGGATTGCCGTTTGTTGTGCCATTCCCCTCCTCTGGGATGGGGGGCATGCGCTTCCTCCCATTGCTGGCTCGTGCCATTGTTGGTGTGGTTTGCTTCTTCGTGGGACGGTTTCTCGTTCCCACAGACGGCGCCAGATGTTTCAGAGTGTTTTCTCACTACAATGCGTTGACCGTGGAGAACCCGGTCAACGTGGTCAAGGGACCCGCTTTGGGTCCCTCGGGGGCTTCGAATCGGTGCAGAAGGGGCGAGGGGAAGCCTCGGCCCTGGTGGAGACGCTCGGCCTCGGACAGACGCGCTCGGCCTCGGCTGAAAGGGGGACGAGGGGTAGCCTCAGTCGCCTGGGTAGATGCACGGCCGTCTGATGGCGAGGGTGAGTCTCAGACCCGATTAGGACGTTCGGCCTCGGTAGGGCGTGCTCGGCCAAGGAAGGCTGAGGGTGAGGGGAAGCCTCACCGTCCGGTTGATCGAGTGGTCGGAGAGGGGTGAGGGGTAGCCTCGGCCCGTTGGTCTGTTGTTCACCTGCGTAGACGAGAACGCTCGTCAGGGGGCCGGACCTTGGTTCCGGCCAAATCCCCTCCGATGCCTAAGTCAGATAGAGATCTGAGAAAGGAGGCCCGGCGGAGACGGTCCGACTCGTGAGGAGATCGTGACGGCGTCTCTCGGCGCGAGCGGGGGAGGAAGGAGATGAATTGGGGGAACGAGGTCGTTGATGGAGTACCTTAGGTTTTGTTACCTGAGATGCGGTCCCTTTCTTCGTCGTCTTCCTGGCCCTTTTGTAGAGCCCCGGCGTGATCGCCTCTGACCCACGTCCCACGTCCGCCATTGATCGTGCCCCATCAGTCCCCCCCTTGCCGCCACTCTCTCCGCCCTGCCAGCACCTCCCCATTATCGCTCTTTAGTGGTCGCGCGTCCGGGGGAGTGGTTTTCGCAGGAGTGGGCGAGCGACCAACGGGTTATTGGGGCCGGGTCGGATCGGCGTTCGAGAAGGTCCCTTGTAGGGCCTTTGTCGAATGGGCTTTGAGGACGCAGATGGGCTTTTGACCAGCAGTCGGGCTCCTGGGCTCGTGCTTTACGGGTCTCGGCCAAATAGGCGTAACAGGAGCGTTGCAGTTGCGTGAGCTGCGGATCAGGACGGGATCGCCGGAGGGATGGTCGGAGTTGAGGAAGAAGGGCGATTTTGGGCGGCAAACTGGAGGAGTGCAAACGACGGTGAAAATGAGTTTTCGCAGTGATTTTACTTTTTTACTTTTTGGTCAGGGGTATTTGCGTCAATATTTTCGTTAGGGTGTTAGTTTGGCAAAGTTTTTAAACTTGATGGTATAAATTAATACCCCTCGTTGACCGGTGTTATTTAACCTATTTTGAAAAGGTTTGAATTCCAAGACATGTAGGTCGTATTTTAACCCAACTTTGAAAAATTCACAAAAGGTTTGAATTCCAAGACATGTAGGTCGTATTTAATAAAGATTATTATTTTTAGAGTCATAATGGTTAATTTAATTGAAAAATTATTATAGTTGGGATTCTAATGATTTTGGTAAGTGAATAGTTATGATTGATTTGAGGAACGCGATGATGTGTGAGTGCATGAACCAGCTCTCATAGTTTGCATTATATTAGTAGATATAGCGGTGTGAATCGGGTTGGCTCCAACTCACATTGGACCGTTCGATGATCCAACGTGATCTGAACCATGATCCAACGTGATCTGAACCATCCGATTCCGTCCACTTATTGTCTTTAATTACAATGTTAACCCGCTGTTAAACCCAAACCCACACAATTACTTTAATAATATGTTGAAAGCTCCTCTGCATAGTTAAAAAAACATTTTATTCCTAAGAACAAAAAAAACACATATATAAAAGCAAATAAAATTCGATATTTTTCAAGGATAAAACAATGGCAAACCGGCTTTGATTGGAGGGTGAAGCTGAGTTGAGGAGAAGACATTTGCTTGATTCTTTTGGTTTTTTCCTTCAATTTTATTTGAAACAAGGCAAATATTGTTAATTGAAAAGAAATCAATCAATAATTTTCCCTAAAAAAGCATCTGAAAACCACATATCTCTCAATAATTTTTTCTTCTATTTTATTTGAAATAAGGCAAATAATTTTAATTGAAAAGAAAAATTAAGAGGAGAAATGGAGGAAGAAGAGGAACTGGTGAAGGGGAAACGACACAGACAACGGATGAGATTTCGGCGGATTATTAAAGTAAATGTAGGCGTATGGATTTAACAACGGGTTTACAGTGTAATTAAAGACAAATCAAGAGAAATTAAATTGGATGGTCCTGATCGCATTGGACCATTCCATGGTCGAGTTGGAGCCAATCCGCATCCCCAACGGTGATATTCCCTGAGTGAACTCAATGCTTTTTACTTAACCTCAGCATGATTTCTCCTTGTCATGTCGTAATTAATTTATAAGTAATTCTCATCTGAACATCTCGATCATATGCCTCTTTTGCCTATCAATTTTGCGGGCAGCAAAAGAGACATGTTCATATGATTTTATAAAGAAGTTTAAAACCTCAATTATTTTGTTCATCAGTGCTCGTGAACACGGTTTACATGTGGACGAAGTGTTCAGAAGAGTTGGTCTACCGAAGAATGTGATCATGTAAATACTAGTCCTTCTCGCTGTCGTTTTACCTTTGTTCTTTAACTCGTTTAACTCTTTGTTTTTCTTCCACTAGGGATGCAATTAACTACCTCGTTGATGCGGGTCACATTTATTCGACAATTGATGAGTACCACTTCAAGTTTGCAGGTAATGGGTATCAGTAGGCTGGTCTCTGAACAATTGCACACAAACATATGCACACATACTACACGAGAAAATAAAGAGCGTGTGAAAAATATTTTGCACATCAGAAAAAATATTTCCAGACACCTAAAAGGACAAAGTACAAACAGTACTGAGCAGTTCTCACAGGCCCAAGTTTGTTATTTTTGGTGACATCTGGGCCCTTGAATGAATGCTGTTTAATGCATCATCATAAGGGATGAAACCGGCAAGTCAAACAACCAAAATGAATTGTCATTGGCTTGGAGCTTCGATGTAAATGTAGGAACCTCACATCATAATAAGATACCAGTTTGTGATAAAAGCGTGCATCGTAGTTTTTATTCTTTTTTTAATGGATGTATGTCGTCCATTTAGTTGATGAGATTGGCTTGACTTCTCTACAGCCTTTGTCTGGTTCTCGTTGTAGTTAGAATTTAGTTTTAGACGGATGTCGTCTGATATAATACCACATAGCTTTAGTGCAGAAAAATATTAAAAATGCGCTGGAGAAATTCTCCATGGTGGTTCTGGTCAGAAAGGTTCCAGGTGCTTGAGGACATTAATCATTAGCGTCCCTTATCATGTAGAGGTGGTCCATTTGAGTTTTGCCTTTATGTTTTGGATGGTTGGGAACTTGGGACCAAACCCATTGTGTTTAGGTGTGGACTTCAGTTTTAAATTATTCCAGCTTAATCTCTGAAAGTTTTGATCATTGCATGGGTTTGGTTAGAACATTTGTCAAGCTAATATGGCCCTTACACTTGTCTAGCAAGTCTTAATTAATCAATGAACGTGGAACATTGTCTGCAACGGTCAACTACATTCATCTTTCGTTTTTTTCATGCTGAGCAAAATAAAATATTCTCACGTTCAAAGCTATCCTCTCCTTTGTTATTATATAAGGGGTAGTGTTATGAATAGGCCCATTGGGCCAATTGGGTATCCAACCCACTATTGAATGCTATAAATACAAGGGTAGGGGGCTCTTAACCCTCTACACCTATTCTCCCTATATTTCCCTTCACAACACGTTATCAGCACGATCACGCTCGTTGGAGGAGACGGCGGCTCGCGGGGAAGGAGATCCATCAATCGCTCAGATTCAAGAAGATCGTAATCTTCTCAACGGGGAGCGAAAAGGGCATCCTTCACCAACCGTCGCCTAGATTCCTCGTCGAATCTAGAGGTAAAAATCCAAACTTTTTAGATCTAAACTTGCTTTTCTCATTAAATCTGCATGTTTAAGGATCAAAAAGTTTATAAACACGGTGAAATTCAACTTTTTTAATAGATCTGCATGCCTAAAACAATAAAAACTTGTTTTTTAGCGATCAAAATAGTTGAAAAATCTGTTTTTTACCCCCCCGCCTTTGATCCAAAAATCCGCACGCCCGTAGGGCAAAACGGCGGCGCGCCTCTAGCGCCGCCGGCGGAAAACGCACGCCGCGGCCTCAGGCCGCGGCCAGTCGCCGCGGCACTGCGTCGCGGCCCCAGGCCGCGGCCAGTTGCCGCGGCCCTGTGCCGCGGCCAGTTGCCGCGGCCTGAAGCCGCGGCGGCCGCGGCCTCAGGCCGCGGCCAGTTGCCGCGGCCCGCAGCCGCTACGGCGGCCGCGTCATACGCGACCATCCGTCGCGGCGACACGCCGCGGGCCCCCCTAGGGTTTCCTGAAACCCTAACCCTAACGGGCTATTTTTCGGGGGAGGCCCAATATTAACCCTAATGGGTTGTTTTCATGGCCCAAAAGGCCAGAAAATTAGCCCATTTACATAAATCATATTTTTTTTATTTTTGGCCCTAAAAAGCCCAAAATAATTAAAAGAAATTCTGAACGGGTTTAAAGCGGTAAAATAAAAACATTAAAATATGGATTAAAAGGCAAAAAGTTTTTCAAAAAAAAGAGAGCTTTTGCACGTCGCACACAAATTTAAATTATTTTAAATGCCTGTGTTTTTGATTATCTGCGTGGTTGTATGTCTCGAATATATTATCTGCGTGGATATGCAATTTTAGGCTATGTTTTTAGGGATCAGCCAGGTTTTCGACACCGTTTTAAAATTCCTGTAATTTTTCTTTTTTTGAGAGAAATTTTGTATGTGAGGATGAAAATGTAAAAAGAAGACCGAAGGACACCAAAAAAAGAAGCTGAAGGCGTTCGCTCAATGAAGATAGGGGCTTCTCTCTGAAGTTCCCGAGTTGTACTTTAATTTTCATGCATTTTATTTTTGATGTAACTTCGGACTGGACTTCTTTTTATTTTTTCGGTGTCGGCTGGCTGATCCCCATAGTCCTAAATTATTTTTTTGTTTCATTGCTTATACATTAACTGTGTGGTTGATAATTAGTTTAAATACCATGTTTAATGTCACAATGAAACCACTTAACAGCATGCGTGATTGTTAATCTTTATTAATTAATTATTCACATTATCTGAAAAAAGCATGTATGTTAAAATCACATTAATTAATTTCATGCTATGAAAATGTTTACATTACATGCGTGGATGTCTATCTTACTCAGTTAAATGATACATGCTGTTTTTCTTTACATTGCTAGATCATAAAATGGCCAGACTCGCAAATGTCGACTTCTCGGTCCTGAAGGCCGATGGGTCAAACTACCTGAGTTGGCAGTTGGACCTGAAGTTCCATCTGTGCTCTCATGGTTTCAGTCTCACACAGACTGAAAAGGCAACAACAAGTACTGCCCCAGCTAACAAGGAGGCTTCAGCGGAAGCACCTCATACAGAGGAAGTTTCCGATATATTAAAGGCGAAAGCCATTATATATATCAGGAAACACTTAGACTCGACCTTAAAGGACGAGTACCTCACTGTAGAGGACCCTTACGAGCTGTGGGATGCACTCGAGGAGAGGTACAGACATCAGAGGGATGTTATACTGCCCCGTGCACAGTACGAGTGGACTCACCTCCGCATACAGGATTTCAAATCCGTAGCGGAGTACAACTCAGCTCTCTTCCGCATCACCTCACGCCTGAAGTTGTGTGGTGAACCTGTGACGGAGAAGATGTTGTTGGAAAAGATGTTTACGTCTTTTCACGAAAAGGACATGATCCTTATGCAACAATATCGAGAGAGGAAGTTCACAAAGTACTCTGACCTTCTTTCATGCCTGCTTATGGCTGAACAGAACAGAGACCTGTTGGTTGCCACCCACAACCTGCGCCCTCCTGGCTCCGCTCCATTGCCACCTCCTGCAGAGGCCCACTTCCAGTCTTCCCAGAAGAAGAAGACGAACAAAAAGGCAAAATTCCAGAAATGGAAAGAACAGAAACAGCGGAAGAAGGCCACTCCCCCAGCTCCTCCCCAGAACCAGAAGTTCGTGGACAAGAAGCAGAAGAGGATTCCCAACAAAGGATGCACTCCCAAGAAAGACTGGGAGGACAAATGCTCCAAATGCGGAATGACGGGCCACTGGTCCAGAATCTGCCGCACAACAAAACACCTCCAGGACCTCTACCAGGCAAGCCTCAAGCCTCGAGCTGAGATAAACCTGATTGAGAGCGCAGCGTTGGCAGAGACCTCATGAACTCCTGAAGACTTCATGGGAGATGACACTCTCTAGATCTGGACCACTTTTATGCAATTAGCAATGTATTTTCAATTTTATGCATCGTATCTAGTTCTATTTTCCATGTCAAACAATATTTTTTGAGCATTTATTTATGAAAGTGAATCTTTTCTCTATATTTATTGCTTGAATGTCTTTCCCCCCTTTTAGATATGGAACTTATCTGCCTAGTGGACAGTGCATCGACGCACTCGATCCTTCAAAACTTAGACTACTTCACGAGCATAAGTAGTTATTCTGGCCCACTGAGAACAATCTCAGGACCAGCAAACATAATCGAAGGATCAGGGGAAGCAATTATATTGCTCCCCTGCAACACACAAATAACACTTAAAAATGCGTTATACTCCCCTAAATCCATCCTAAACCTCCTAAGTTTTAAAGACATCCGTTTAAACGGATATCACTTAGAGACGGTCGAGGAAGATAAAAGGGAATACTTGCTTGTAACGGCTCTTACAAATGGTTCAAAAACCATTGTGGAACGTTTCAAGGGACTCCCCTCGGGACTCTACCAAACAAGTATACAAACTCCAGAAACATCCATGGTGGAGCACCTGCAGTGCCCCCAAACACCAGAATTCCAACTCTGGCACAGTCGACTGGGACACCCTGGTTCGGTTATGATGTACCGCATCATAAAGAACTCCAGGGGCATTGACCTGAAGAACCTGAAGATTCTTCAAAAAGGCAAATTCCCATGTCCACCCTGTTACAAGGGTAAACTGATCACGAGACCATCTCCACTGAAAGTGGATGTGGAGTCCCCCAGTTTTCTGGAAAGAATCCACGGAGACATTTGTGGCCCGATTCACCCATCAAGTGGTCCGTTCAGGTACTTTATGGTCCTGATAGACGCATCTACTAAGTGGTCACATGTGTGCCTACTGTCCACCCGTAACCTAGCACTATCTAAGCTTTTAGCTCAGATAAT
The DNA here is from genome assembly GCA_030789695.1 of Scilla litardierei. Classification (NCBI taxonomy): domain Eukaryota; kingdom Viridiplantae; phylum Streptophyta; class Magnoliopsida; order Asparagales; family Asparagaceae; genus Scilla; species Scilla litardierei. The sequence continues at coordinate 87,447,326 of CM061136.1, forward strand.
CAATTTACGGGCCCACTTCCCCGACTACCAGATAAAGAAACTTCGTCTGGACAATGCGGGGGAGTTTACGTCACAAGTCTTTCTAGACTATTGCCAAGCTCAGGGAATTGAA